>JAVJIX010000074.1:562500-897500 GCA_036785185.1 Paratrypauchen microcephalus
GCCCCAGGTAGGAGTTTGTCCTGCCATGATGGTCCCTCCAGCACCTCTTCCTCTGCACTTTACTGTCTGAGGCATTCCTTGAGCACATCATCTGTCGGGGCCTTTTCCTTGATGTACTTATGGATTTTGGATGTTTCATCCTGGACAGTGGTTCCCACACTCACTAGTCCTCGGCCTCCTTCCTTCCGGCTCGTGTACAGTCTCAGGGTGCTGGATTTGGGATGGAACCTTCCATGCATGGTCAGGAGCTTTCGTGTCTTAACGTCTGTGGTCTGTATCTCCTCCTTTGGCCAGCTTATGATTCCTGCTGGGTATCTGATCACTGGCAGAGCATAGCTGTTTATTGCCTGGGCCTTGTTCTTGCCATTGAGCTGACTTCTTAGGACCTGCCTTACTCGTTGCAGGTATTTGGCTGTAGCCGCTTTTCTTGTTGCCTTTTCAAGGTTCCTTGTGGGATACCAAGGTACTTGTAACTGTCCTCAATGTCTGTTATTGTTCCCTCTGGGAGTGAGACCCCCTCTGTGTGGACTACCTTCCCTCGCTTGGTCACCATCCTACTACATTTCTCAAGCCCGAATGACATTCCAATGTCTGTGCTGTAGATCCTGGTGGTCTGGATCAGTGAGTCGATGTCTCGCTCACTCTTAGCGTACAGCTTGATGTCATCCATGTAGAGGAGGTGACTGATGGTGGCCCCATTTCTGAGTCGGTATCCGTAGCCAGTGCTTTCAATGATTTAGCTGAGGGGGTTCAGACCTATGCAGAACAGCAGAGGGGACAGTGCGTCTCCTTGGTATAAGCCACATTTGATGGACACTTGCGCAAGTGGCTTGCCATTGGCTTCAAGGGTGGTTTTCCACAACCGCATTGAGTTTGCAATGAATGCCCTTAGAGTCTTATTGATATTGTACAGCTCCAAGCACTCAGTGATCCATGTGGGTGGCATTGAGTCATAGGCTTTCTTGTAATCAATCCATGCAGTGCACAGGTTGGTCTGACGGGTTCTGCAATCACGGGCAACTGTTCGGTCAACCAGGAGTTGGTGTTTGGCTCCCCTGGAGTTTTTGCCGATGCCCTTCTGTGCTGCGCTCATGTATTGATCTATGTGCCCACTTATCTTAGCCACCATGATGCCTGACATGAGCTTCCATGTTGTGGAGGGACAGGTTATTGGCCGATAATTGGATGGGACTGTACCCTTCGAGGGATCCTTCAGGATCAGGATCGTACGCCCTTGGGTTAGCCATTCAGGGTGAGTCCCATCCCTTAGCAGCTGATTCTTTTGTGCTGCCAGGCGCTCATGGAGAGCAGTGAGCTTCTTTAGCCAGTATGCGTGGATCATGTCAGGGCCCGGGGCTGTCCAACTTTTCATTTCCTGAATGTCTGCCACTGTGATGGTGACTGGATCTTGTTCAGGGAGGTTGCTGTGGTCTTTCCTCAGAGCCACCAGCCACTGTGCAACGGTGTTATGTGATGCCTCCCTTTCCCATATGCCTTTCCAGTACCTTTCAGTCTCCAGCCTTGGTGGGTCTGCTCTGGTGTTATCCCCCTGCCATTGAGCGTACACTTTCGCAGGTTGTGTTGCGAACAACCGGTTTATTCGTCTGGCCTCGTTATCTCGAGTGTACCTCTTTAGGCGGCTGGCCAAGGCTTGTAGCCTTTGCTTGGCAGTTTCGAGTGCTTCAGGTATGGGCATCTGGCTGTACCTCTTGGGTACTTGCTTTTTCATTGCACCTTTCTGGGTCTCTGACAATTGGCTCACTTCTCTCCGCACCTGCTTGATTTTAGCCTCTAACCGTCTTTTCCATGGTGGGTATTGTCTCTCATGGCTCCCATGGTTGCTCTTATAGCCCAGCACCTCTAGGATCACTGCTGCTGAAGTGTATATCAGCTCATTGGTTTCAGTGATGGTTGTGGTAGGGATCGCTCTCAGTGCTGCATTCACATGTTCTAGGAGACTTTCAGATGGTACTTCACTTAGCCTCTGTAACTGGCATCGGGGTTGCCTTGTGTTCATTCGGGCCATGATCTTATCTTTCAGGTCAGACGCTGCCTCGGTCAGCGTGATACTTATTGGGGCTTCGTACCCAATCTCTGGTTGGGGAGTTGGTGTTAGCTCCCCTCTGACCTGGCGTACTGGCTCCCCCTTGCCATAGCATTTGTGTTGTACCTAGTCAATCTCTAGTTGTGATAGCAGTTGCCGTTTGTGGATGTTGGAACACTGAGCTACTAGTTGTTTGGCCGGTAGCTTGGACTGTGGGTATCGTATTAACCATTCATCCCACATCCTGTTCATGTAACCCCTCTGCCTAGGGTTACTGGAGTAGTAGCATTCCAACAGAGCCTTGTTCTCGCATCTCGCCCATTTCCGCCTTGTTCCAGTAGCCCATTTTTCATCAAGGTGCTCTGGTTCCCCTTGTTTGGCCGGGCGATGTCTGAGCCGGCATCTCATAAGTTTCATTGTCTCTCATCATTGTATGAGGTGGGCTATACCGTGAAGGGTCTTGCCCAAGGACCCACACTGGCTTGCTCATTGCCCGTTGGGGGGGGATTTGAACCCGGGTCCCCCGTGTCAAAGTCCCATTTTTCATGAGATGGACTTAAAGATCTAAAATTCATTCCAGATACACAATATTACCATTTCTCCCAAACATTGTTCACAAATCTGTCTAAATGTGTGATGTGAGCACTTCTGCTTTGCTGAGATAATCCATCCCACCTCACAGGTGTGCCACATCAAAATGCTGATCTGACATCATGATTAGTGCACAGGTGTGCCTTAGACTGCCCACAATAAAAGGCCACCCTGAATTTGCTTTTTTTTGCTTTATTGGGGGTCTGGGGACTCAGAACCAGTCAGTATCTGGTGTGACCACCATTTGCCTCATGCAGTGCAACACATCTTCTTCGCATAGAGTTTATCAGATTGTCAGTTGTGGCCTGTGGAATGTTGGTCCACTCCTCTTCAATGGCTGTGCGAAGTTGCTGGATATTAGTGGGAGCTGGTACACGCTGTCGTATACGCCGGTCAAGCACATCCCAAACATGCTCAGTGGGTGACATATCCGGTGAGTATGCTGGCCATGCAAGAACTGGGACATTTTCAGCTTCCAAGAATTGTATACAGATCCTTGCAACATGGGGCCGTGCATTATCTTGCTGAAACATGAGGTGATGTTCATGGATGTATGGCACAACAATGGGCCTCAGGATCTCATCACGGTATCTCTGTGCATTCAAAATGCCATCAATAAAATGCACCTGTGTTCTTCGTCCATAACAGATGCCTGCCCATACCATAACCCCACCACCACCACCATGGGCCACTCGATCCACAACATTGACATCAGCAAAGAGCTCACCCACACGATGCCACACACGCTGTCTGCCATCTGCCCTGAACAATGTAAACCGAGATTCATTCATAAAGAGAACACCTCTCCAACGTGCCAGATGCCATCGAATGTGAGCATTTGCCCACTCAAGTCTGTTACGGCGACCATCTGGAGTCAGGTTAAGACCCCGATGAGGACGACGAGCATGCAGTTGAGCTTCCCTGAGACGGTTTCTGACAGTTTGTGCAGAAATTGTTTGGTTATGCAAACCAATTGTTTCAGCAGCTGTGCGAGTGGCTGGTCTCAGACGATCTTGGAGGTGAACCTACTGGATGTGGAGGTCCTGTGCTGGTGTGGTTACACGTGGTCTGCGGTTGTGAGGCCGGTTGGATGTACTGCCATATTCTCTGAAACGCCTTTGGAGACGGCTTATGGTGGAGAAATGAACATTCAATGCACGAGCAACAGATCTGGTTGACATTCCTGCTGTCAGCATGCCAATTGCACGCTCCCTCAATGCATGTGACATCTGTGGCATTTTGCTGTGAGACAAAACTGCACATTTCAGAGTGGCCTTTTATTGTGGGCAGTATAAGGTACACCTGTGCACTAATCATGATGTCAGATCAGCATCTTGATGTGGCACACCTGTGAGGTGGGATGGATTATCTCAGCAAAGCAGAAGTGCTCACTATCACACATTTAGACAGATTTGTGAACAGTGTTTGAGAGAAATGGTAATATTGTGTATCTGGAATGAATTTTAGATCTTTAAGTCCATCTCATGAAAAATGGGAGCAAAAACAAAAGTGTTGTGTTTATATTTTTGTTGAGTGTGTATATATATATATATATATATATATATATATATATGGCGCCACGTACGGCTGCCATGGTGTTTGGTGCTGTATGTTTTTGTATGTTTTTGTCTGTTTTTGTGCGTTAATCGTGCGTCTGCATGCTCTTACACCTGTGAAGAGCTTCTGAACTTCAGAACAACCACTCCTGCTGATCTACTGCCAGTTTTTTTAGTGCCTGCAGTAGATCTAGTTCACTTTTTGGCCAAAAGAGTGAGGCGACGTAGACGGGGGAAGCGCTCAGGTGCTCTCGTGCGTCTGAGGAGACCTGGCACACGGATGCCCTTACCTGGGATATTCCTCTCCAACGTCCGGTTACTCAGCAACAAAATGGACGAGCTGGCACTGCTGATAAGAAGAAACAGATACTTTTCTTCCTCCTGCATCTTGTGTTTCACGGAGACTTGGCTCAATGAACACATCCCGGACTGCTCGCTTAACCTGGCGGGATTCCAACTCTACCGCGCGGACAGGCAGCGGGCCAACGCAGGAGAAAAGACAAAAGGTGGAGGGGTCTGTTTCTTTATCAACAATGCATGGTGCTCGGACGTAACTGTGATCACCCAACACTGCTCTCCCGCTCTGGAATAACTTTTCACTAACTGTAAATCATTCTACTCTCCACGTGAGTTCCCTTCATTCATCCTGGCTGCTGTTTACATTCCGCCATGTGCGGACGTGCGCGAGGCTCAGCGCGCGCTCGCAGACTAGGTACTGATGATAGAGCGGACCTTCCCGGACTCTTTATTGATTATCCTGGGGGATTTTAATAAAGGAATCTGAGCCATGAACTGCCAAAATACAAACAATTTATTAATTGCCCCACGAGAGAGCAGAATACGCTGGATCACTGTTACACAACAGTCAGCGGGTGCGTATCGTGCGGTGCCCCGCGCAGCTCTCGGATTCTCAGACCACACGGTGATTCATCTCATCCCTGCTTACAAACAATGGCTGAAGTCGACAGTGAGGACTTCTAAGAAGTGGACCAGTGAGGCTGTGGAGGAGCTTCAGACGTGTTTGGATCTTACAGACTGGAATATGTTTAAAACTGCAACGAACAGCTTGGATGAGTACACAGACACAGTGACGTCATACATTCAGTTCTGCGAGGACAGCATCATTCCGTCATGTACCAGAGTCACCTTCAACAATGACAAACCCTGGTTCACACCCAAACTGAGGCAACTTGAAGTTGAAACAGCATACAGATCCGGAGAACGAGAAAGCTTCAGACGCAGCACGTATTCATTTAGCAGAGAGGTGGAGAAAGCTAAGTCGAAGTACAATACACGTCTGAAGCACCATTTCTCGTCAAATGACTCTAGTTCTGTCTGGAGAGGGCTTAGGCAAATTACCAACTACAAGCCCAGAGCCCCTCCCGCTGTGGACCACAAACGACTGGCAGAAGAGTGGAACGACTTTTATGCCAGGTTTGACACCCCCCCACACCCCGCACCACCATAGACATTCCAGTCATGCCCAACCCGGACCCCTCCTCCTCCCCCACTGCTCTTACTGTCTTGGAGCAGGACGTGGCTAAACTCTTTAGTGAGCTAAACCCTCGCAAGGCCCCAGGCCCGGACGGTGTCTCTCCCTCCACCCTGAGACACTGCGCTAAAGAACTGGCTTCTGTCTTCATGGACATCTTTAACACCTCCCTGGAGTCATGCCATGTCCCTGCCTTCTTCAAACAGTCCACCATCGTCCCCGTCCCCAAGAAGACAAGGATCACTGGACTTAATGACTACAGACCTGTAGTCATGAAGTCATTTGAGCGCCTGGTCTTGACCCACCTCAAGTCCTTCACCTCCCCCCTCCTGGACCCCCTGCAGTTCACCTACAGATCTAACAGGTCTGTGGACGATGCCATTAACCTGGCCCTCCACTTCATCCTCCAGCATCTGGACTCCCCAGGAACCTACGCCAGGATCCTGTTTGTGGACTTCAGCTCTGCTTTCAACACCATCCTCCCTGTTCTGCTCCAGGACAAGCTTGCTCAGCTAAACGTGCCTGACTCCACCTGCAGGTGGATCACTGACTTTCTGACGGATCAGAGGCAGTGCGTGCGGCTGAGCAAGAATGTCTCTGACTCCTGGACCATCAGCACAGGATCTCCACAGGGCTGTGTACTTTCTCCTCTGCTCTTCTCCCTGTACACAAACTGCTGCACCTCCGGCTACGACTCCGTCAAACTGGTTAAGTTTGCGGATGACACCACCCTCATCGGGCTCATCTCTGATGGCGATGAGTCTGCCTACAGGAGGGAGGTGGACCGGCTGGTGTCCTGGTGCAGCAGCAACAACCTGGATCTCAACCACCAGAAGACAGTGGAGATGATCGTGGACTTCAGGAAAGTCAGAGGCCTCCTGCCTCCTCTCTCCCTGACAGACTCCCCCATCACCACAGTGGACTCCTTCCGGTTCCTGGGCACTTACATCACACAGGACCTCAGGTGGGAGCCAACCATCAACTCCCTCATCAAGAAGGCCCAGCAGAGGTTGGACTTCCTGCGGCAGCTAAAGAAAGCCAAGCTGCCAGTCCAGATGATGGTGCAGTTCTACACGGCCATCATTGAGTCCGTCCTCACCTCTTCCATCACTGTGTGGTGCTGGAGCCACTGCCAGGGACAAACAGAGACTGCAGCGCATTGTGCGCTCTGCCGAGAAGGTGATTGGCTGCAGCCTTCCATCTATCCAGGACCTGTACGTCTCCAGGCCTCGGGGGCGAGCAGGCCGGAGAGCAGCTGACACTTCTCACCCTGGACATGGACTATTTGAGCCGCTTCCCTCTAGTAGGAGGCTACGGTCCATCGGGACCAGAACCTCCCGTCACAAGAACAGTTTCTTTTCCTCTGCTGTTGGACTCATGAACAATTCATAACATCTGCACAAAGCTGGACGCTTTATATCACCAGTCACTTTAATTACGTCACTACTGTTGTACTACTGTTCTGATGCTGCTCATCTGAACCTTTTATACCTTTTATATATTTGGATTACTTATTGTTTTTTACTATATTATAGCTATATTTTACTTATTATTATTATTTAGTGTCTATACTCTAGTTATTACTATTATTATTTAGTGTGATAAATAATAATAGCTCTGAGAGCTGATGAAGCCTCTCGGATGAGCGGCAAAACGTTTTCGACCAAACAAACTTTGTCCAGTTGACAAACTGAACTTCTCCTTTTATCATGGATTCTACCTGGACGACTGAGGGACTCTTCACGCATATTATTATTTAGTGTTTTATGTTCGCACCTTATCACTGAGACAAGTTCCTAGTTTTGTGAACTCTGTTCACTTGACAATGGCAATAAAAATCTTTCTGATCTTTCTGATCTTTCTGATATATATATATATATATATATATTGTATTTAACAGACATGATACAAATTAGTTATTACAGATACAAATTAGTGTCTATGGTCCGATTCCAGTTCCAGTTCCTGAGTAATAGTAGTTGTAGTAGCAGCTGACTCCTACAATTACAGTAAGAGTACAAGTATTCATATCTTTGGAGTACTTGTCCCTCCTGTGGGATATTGCGGTAGAGTAGAGTCACAGCTCACAGCCTGCCTCTGAGCACACTATTATTTATGACTATATTCATGCTCACAGCTTATTACCTTGTTAATACCAGCGGCGCTTCCAAACATAGACAAAACATCCATCTGTTCACAAAGATGCACCGGGCCATCCTGTCTAGACCTCTTCTGTACATAGCCTCTTCTAACCTGCAGAGAATGCATAGACTGCTTCGTCCAGGTTGAATATAAATAAGATAAGATAAGATAAGACTTTATTGATCTCACACAGGATAAATTTACTAAGTGAATAACTACATAGCTTGATTATTACTGTAAATCACATATCCTTATATTTAACATGCTTGTCAGCTAAAAGTAATAACTATTCTCCAAGCATATTGTATTTTTTATTACACTAAATAAAAAATAAATACTATTGCTGAAATTATTGGCTGTTCTCACTATTTTTATTTGGCTTGAACGTTTAGTATTGCAGAAAATTAGCTTATTTTACCTAACTAAATAAGTGGTGTTATGCAAAATCAAGTGGGCACGGTTCACCTTACGGTTAACGGTCCTGTCCAAGACCCACAAGCCTATGTCACCCATGGTCCCACACGGCAATCTCCGCAGGATAAAAAACAATACATACAACTTCACAAACCTGATGCGATGTGCAGTAGTTTTATTAGCGGGATGCACAGCGATTGTGTCACACAGGCGCTCTGAAGGGGTAGTAAGCAAACTTATTTTGAAGTTGTTTTCAGTGAATATAGCATTTAGCAATTAAATTATGTGAGATAAATATGCAATATGTTAACAATTAATACCCCATAGAAGTGCAATGCTCCCCCTTTACATAAACATGTCTTAAACCTGGGGTACCGGAGTATTGAGGAAGTAATGAACTATTGAGCACAGGGCATTTAAAAGTCCAGTGTTACGCAAAAATTACTCTTGTGAGCTTTAATGTTGACATAATATGGAGACATCAAAACATACATCATGAAGAGGTAGTTTTCAAAATAACAGCTACCTTTAACCTTTTTTTTTTAATCCAGTTAGTCTAGTGAAGGTGTATGGAGTTTAAAAACACAGTAGAGCATTTTCTGTATTACAGTATGACATCACAAAATGGAGTGTTTTCTGTTTGAGAGAGGCCTAAGCCTACAGCCCAGAGCTTAAATATGCAGGGCTTGTGTGTTGATGAGAAAACATTATGACATAGATCAGAAAATAGCTTAATATCTTTGACTCATCTTCCAGATCTTATTATACTTTCATGTGCCATATACAGTACAGTGGCAGAGTCTCCATGGCGACACCCCCTGACCTCCTCTTTTTGTTATGTGACTTTTCCTGGTCTAATTGTGCCCGTTCTCCAGCAGCGACCTCACAGTGGGGCCCCCCCTCTGACCCGCTTGAATGATGAGGCAGAGCTGGGTTTTGTCACTTAAAGACTCACCAGGGCGACACCCCACCGACTGTGACCAAGGCGGGAGGGCGCCAGGTGGACGCTGGAGCAGCCAATGGGGTCACTTTGCATAGACCACACCGGACAGTGACAAATGTGAAAGGACTGCTCCAAAATGTGTCTGGAACTGTGTGGGAAGGACATACACTGAGTAAAGTTATGAACTGAAATTCAGCGTAGTCAAGACTGAATAAAAATACTGCTGCATTATTGTGTTAATGATATTTAGACTATTTTGAGTCTCTATGTGCAGTTCTCAAACTGCACATAGACTTAGGGAATGTGCAATCAAAACTGCACGTAGACTTAGGGAATGTGCAATCAAAACTGCACATATAAAGAATGTGCAATCAAAACTGTACGTAGACTTAGGGAATGTGCAATCAAAACTGCTCATATAAGGAACGTGTAATAAAAACTGTGCATATGAGGAATGCGCAATACTAAAAGAACATAAGACTGAAGTGCTTGCCTGCATAGAATGACTTATTAATTGTATTACTCATGGTTATTCCCTTATTTATTTATCTTTAATGGTGGATGTTGGCTGTTTGTTTGGGTTTATGTTGTTGACAATAAAGAATGATCTTACCTTAAAGGACAAGTAAGATTTTTACAATCTGGACCTTATTTCGGTGATAAAACAATGCCACATTTACTCACCCATTGTACTTTGGTGTCATTTGGAGTATTTCCAGTGATTTCAGAGTTGGGCTATATGTGACGCACCAGAGACTTTCAGTGCACAACTCGGGATTAGGCAATCTTAGATACACGCATTTTTACTAAATTTTTTCAAAATTTGTGATTTTCGTTTTTTTGCAGAATGTGCTAGTTGAGATCATGAAGAAGCCACTCCGTGTTTCAGATAACAGCATTGGCTGTTTAAAAAGCATACATTTTGTCTGTGAAATTGGCTTGTTTTTTCATAAAGAATCGAGGTGTGTCTAAATTACCATCCTGCCGCTACGGACCAATCACGTGACATTTGCGGTCTTTGTTTACTTTTTCTGCCTATCAGCTGTGTGCAGCTCCTGAATATGTACCTGGATTTCATAGGCTGCATTTGCATCCATAACTTAAAAATCTTTAACTTTGACTGTAAATGCTACATAAGGAAATGCTGTAAACGCTCTCTTCGGGACATGGGACACGTTTCTCCGGAGCTCATGTAGGCCTACAGAATGCGTTCGGAAACTTTACTGGGGAAAGAGCGCGGATATGCGATCCACGGACAACGAGGCAAACAACAGGCAAGTAAATGTAAGAATACGTTTACTTTCTAGACTTTAGGACATGTTTAAATACTAATTCAGCTTTCGTGTGGCGATCATATTGCGCTGTGCTCTGTGCGGGGCCGCGCTGTGCGGCTGCTCACTGCAGGACTTCTGTGGCGATCATGTCGTGACGCAGCAGATCTCCATTCACAATGCGGCTAAGCTAATGCTAATGCTAGCAGTGATACAAATGCGGTGAGCGCGACCACGAACAGTCTCTTTAGGTTATTTCCACTCTTTTTTTGTTTATATAAAAGCCAAACTTTTTTCCATAGGCTATAGCGGTAGAGAAATACTTTATTTTGATTCAATTTGATCCGTTTCGGCATTTTTGTAACTCTTTTTTGACTCTGCGCTTATTTAGCCATGAGGTTTTGAATGGAAGTTCTTATGGGATGCGCAGCATTAAATGTTTTCTTTTTGTAACTTTTTTGAATGAATTAGGCTGCAATGCCAATACTAATTGATTTATTTAATAGAACTTTGAAAGTGCACTTTACTTTGTTTTTGGAATTAAAGCTAGCTTATTAAAATTATTGAATTGTTATTAAAGTCCATTTTGATGTGACCAAAATTTATTTATAGGTATACAGCTAAGATATATGGCATGTATTTATTTATTGTTATTTATTTATTTATTCAAAGCATAGTATATTATACTATGCTATATTATGTGCAATACGAAATTCATTTGAGCAGTATTACCTCCTGTGAAATACTCCTTACACCTTAAATACCCTATTTAATCCTACCTGTACCTTGGTATTTTATTACATATTTTATTACATTTTTAAAAATTATATTGGTTACTTTGCTATGCTATTAGTACTTCCTGACTATCTTGCCGAGTCAACGGTTCTTCTTGATCTAAAGTATTTCATTGCATTATTGACCTTTTGTTAATCTTGCCTGGTTTACACCTGACCATATCACAAGTGATATATGTTCTGGGAGCCACCTTCTAAATATCTCGTAGCGGAGGTGTGCTTTACGATTGCTATCATTGCAATCATCTATCATTTGGCGTATACGTAGCCAATATCCAATCATGTCAGTTGTCAGTTCAAATTACAAGTTTCCATTTGTCGCGTAGTACGCGTGACCGTCTTTCCACCCCTCCCCGCTCTCTCATTGGCTCCCAAAATCAGGAGAGCTCGCTTAGCCTAGTTGCCAGGCTGTCTTTCAGATCGGAACGAACGAAAGCAGCCTGGGATTTCCCAGGTTAGTGTTGATGCTGCATATGACAACAAAACAATCTTGAATCTTGGTAGTCTATAACATTTTGTTGTAAACTTTGACTTAACATATTAACCTGTGCATTATTAAATTACTGAATGATTCTGACCTGCGTGGACATTAACACCACACCACAGATAGTCAGTGATGGGGGAGGGCTTAGCTTTATATCATGCAAATGAGGCAAGTTGTGAGAAACAGAAAAGTTTCGGGGCTGATTTCACCCCTTAGCAAAATCTGCTGTGCCTGCTTTCAAATAGCGACAACTTCTTCAGATATGGTCAGATTTTCATGTGTAAGACATCATTGGAAAGCTAAGAATCTACACTTTCAGAATCTGTGAATAACTCAAAACACCTCCGGGACGACTTGGGATTGTTTTTTTGGTTGGACACATATCCATTTAACGTGAGTGGTCGGGGCACACTGTTGCAGTCACCAAATAACACAAACTTTATAACTTTTCAAATGACAAAAGTTCAATGTGTTTGTTTACACTTTTGTTTGAGTCAAAAGAGGCCTGTAACCAGAGATCCAGTCATGGTTCCGATTGGATGACGTCATAAACGTCATGACGTGTGTTCTGTGTGGAGTTTGCATGCATGGTCTGGGTTCGATCCCCGGGTCACACGTCATGACGTCATGACGTGTGTTCTGTGTGGAGTTTGCATGCATGGTCTGGGTTCGATCCCCGGGTCGCCTGAGCCTTTCTGTGTGGAGTTTGCATGTTCTCCCCGTGTCTGGGTGGGTTTCCTCCGGGCACTCCGGTTTCCCCCACCAACCCAAAACATGCACCATAGGTACTCCAGCTTAGGTCCTGACCAAACCGAAGCAAGAAGATCATGGAGATGGTCCCCGGGCTCCCTAATGTGTGCTGCCCACTGCTCCTAATATATGTATATATATATAGGATGGGTTAAAATGCAGAGAAGAATTTCTCCAGTGTGAGATCAATAAAGTTCACTTCTTAAACGAGGACCGCGTGCAGGCATTCAGGATATTTGTGCCATGATGAACCGTGGTGTAATAGAAACCTTTTTTCATGTTCCGAAACTCAAACGAAAGTGTAAACTAACACATTGAAGTTTTGTCATTTGAAAAGTGATAAAGTTTATGTTATTTGGTGACTGCAACATCGTTCCCCGACCACTCACGTTAAATGGATATAGCCCAACTCCGAAATCTCCAGAAATACTCCAAAGGACACCAAAGTACAATGGGTGAGTAAATGACATTGTTTTATCACTGAAATAAGGTCCAGATTGTAAAAATGTTACTTGTCCTTTAATACGTCACGTCCCAGTGTAGATATATTGTATAAGCAGTTCTTGAGGTAAGTCTGCTGTGTGCTGTCTGCATCTAATTATACAGTATTTTATTGTCCACTAATCAGGAAGTGCACGTGAGCATGCTAGTTGTTAGCTTTATCAAAACTATAACAGAATGGAACGTACCAGCACATTTGAAACTATGCAAAGACTTCAAAAAGTTTAGTGCTGAATTAAGAAGATATACAGTATTTTAACAGCGCAGAAGTGCCAACATTATCTAACAACTAAATTATACCCGATTAAGGGCATAGAAGGAGCAGGGTGGGATTGGGATAGAGATATTTAATGCAATTGTACATTTGTATATTGATTGCATTGTTTATGCTATTTTTGTATTCTATGTTTTGTCTGTCTCAGGGACTGCAGATGGAAATTAGCTCTTCAAGGTTTCTTTGATTATTGCTCCTGTACATGGGTCCTGAAAAAAACAACTAAATAAACTAAACTTTATTATCAAGACAATGCTTCTATCTGGTCTCTAAGAGTTGTGAAAAGAGCATACAAAGTCATTGAGATGAATCATTAGGATGTTCAAGCAAGTGAGGAATAACTTTGGGCCGCCGCAAACTGTTTTAAAAGAAGTACGTCTGTTTTTAATGTTTTAAAGAGTAAAGATCACTTTTCAGTTCAAGTGCCATAGAAGAAGTGATTTAACCATAAAATTAACCACCTATACCACTTTATACCTTTGTTTGGCAGATTACCCCTCAAATTACTCTCATTGTGCTTACATGCACAGCAGTAAATCAGGTCAACTGGCCCATTCCAATTTAAACAGGACACTTTTCTGGCAAAACAAAAATAAATCCCTCAAATCACAAACCAATTTGAATTTAAACATTATCCAAACTGGTCTTCAAAACATCAGTTGAAGCTAATACATGGAAGCCTGTGTAACATTACCACTAGCTGTGATAAAAGGAGAAATTCAATTTGTCAACTGGACAAAGTTTGAGGAGCTCCTCCCTGCAGCTAGATATAAACAGGGTCTAACCAGCACTAGAACCAGAACTGACGAAGCCTCTCGGATGAGCGGCGAAACGTTTTCGACCAAACAAACTTTGTCCAGTTGACAAATTGAATTTCTCCTTTTATCATAGATTTTACCTGGACGACTGAGGGACTCTTCACGCATTACCACCAGCTATTGATACTTTGCAGCTGATGTCATCAACATCCTTTGGGGGTATGCTCACTGGAGGCACCACTCTGTCTAAAAATCTGTCACTCAAGTTAGACTTGAATTTGAGCACTCTTTTAACACAATGTGACCATAATGAACTGATTAACTCAAACTACAAGAGGTGAGATGATTTGTGCCATTAAACATGTCTCAATAACATGCTAGCATTTGCAGTTATTAACAGTTTTTCAGTTCAGTTTCATTGGAAATCAAACACTCAAACAGGATCATGAGCGCTTGATCGCTGATTTCTGAAAATGTGCCGTTTAAATCCATTTTGGGTTTTTTTTTTTGAGTTGTAAAACTTTTTTGACTGTTTGCTAATGTGTGCATTGTGTCACCATGGTAACTCCCCCAGCGTAACTGTAATTGACACAGGCTTTCTATGTATTGGCCGTTTTAGTAGAGAGAAGTGAAAGGTGCTTAATGTATGAATGAAATCCTCTTTGTGCAGAGACAGTGGTTTTCGATGCTCTGGGTGCTCCATGGGTCTGCTGCGATTTCACTGCAGAGTTCTACTAGTGCAGAGCTTCAGTTTAGAGACAGGACCAGTTCACCACATCTGCCACGAATGATAGGTTTAAGTAGGACAATTAGTAGGATATTTTTGGATTTTATATATTTTATTGTTCATTTTATTGTTCAACTAAACTGCACTTCCATTGTAGCTCTTCCGGTTAAATGAGAATCCCATTAATTTCAATTGAGAATTTGGGAAAAGTTTCGCTGCTAAAATATGATATAAAGTAGATTGATTTGTGTCAAATATTCAAAGTTTATGAGCATCAACAAGTCAAAACAGCGCAAATTTTCTGGGAGGCTTTAAAACGGTTTTGTAGTCTGTATAGAACTTATTTGCTATTAAGGTCAGCTGCCCCATGTAAATTAATTCAACCTCTATGACGATGGCGTCGCCCATGGCAACTTCTGGAATCAGGTGAATACAGAGGTCTATAGCAAGCCGGTTTAACATTTAAACACAAAGTTTGACTATCTGGAATTAACATTGTAGATAACAAGAACGTCTTTCCGACTAGGTGTCATTTAATTACGGATAGTGGGAATTGTCATTTGAGATATCTGTAACGTCATTTTGACTAGACGAAACAACTGTTAGAAATATCTGCAATTCACGTTTGACTAGGAAAAACAGAATTACAGATATCTGCAATTACGTCATTGAAAATGACAGTCAGCTCGTCACACACCATAAATGACAACTGCAGATATCAGTTATTCAGTTTTGACTAGGCAGATTGAAAGTTAAAGATATCTCAAACGTTATTATGACACCATAACACAGGAAACACAACCATCAGTGTTAAAATTTGTTTTTGTCGTCGATAGCGGATTTGTTTCTTTTTTCTCTGTGTCTCATGTTCGTCTCTTGTCTCGTCTTTTTTTTTTTTCAAAATTCTAAATTGTGGAATTGATAAGATGGTCCCTCAACGCAATTGACACACTTTTTTCATGGAGGAGTTCCGGTCCTGGAGAACCTGGCTGTCCTGATGGTACCTTCGCTGACGGATGCATGAGGAACGCTTGGTACAAGTGAAACGTTGTGTGTCTGGCACCGCTGTACCTAGAGGAGGTGGAGGACATTTACCTATTTGGATTTTTGATAGTTGGACATCTGTTGATTGGCCTAGGGATGTTCTTTGTCTTTTATCGGAAAATTGGAAAGCTGGCATCAAACAAAGAGTTGCCAAGCTGTCTGCTGTAATTTTGCACCACTGGAGCTGTTGCTGACCTAGTGAAGGGATTACATCAGAAAGTGATACAGGTTGAGGAACAACTAGAGGAAACATTTTGACATTTGGACACCATCATGAGCATGCTGACAGAACTGTGCAGAAACACAGTCAGCAGCTACTGATGTACGGAGGAACTGTCTAGGGCTCTAGCAATTCTGCAAGGTGACATGAAGATGGGGGTCTGGCAGAACCAGGGTTCTGGCTAATTGCCTGTTCACCTGGGTCTCTAAAATGTATTGATTATGCTAAGTTATGCCCTGGTGTAATTAAATCAGTCTCCTTGAAAAATCTCTTATCAACGGGACTCTTCGTTGTTTTGACTCTGCTTTCTCGCACAACACTTCCAAGGTCACAGCTGTGGTTTTTGTTATCAGGGCACACTATAAACATGGACATATCAATTCAGCTGGAACACCCTGCACTAGTATTACGTAAACACGTTGTCCCGTCTATTTAGTAATATTCGCCTCAGCTTCAGTTTTCAATCATTTTCATCAATATTTTGGTCTCCTCCCCTTAGGCACCCTCCCATTTGTCACCAAACAAAAAGACGTGTGTTTACCTGTCCAATTGTTTTTGTTTTGGCTGTATCAGATATCAGTCGATATCCTGGTTGGGCCTTTAATCAGTGTAATACAACTTTTTACTAGCTGTTGTTGGCCTAGGTCTAGGACATCTCAGAATGTTTGAACTTTAATTCATACAAAGCTCTTCAGTAGTTACTTTCATGATAAATAGCACTTGCATACTACACTTGGACCGTTTTGTAATACGTTTGTTTGTTTGTTTGTTTGTTTTTTTTGGGGGGGCATTCTTAGTTCTTCCTACACTGGTATCGATATCAGTATCAGCAGGAGTAATAGTAGGACTTGAGGTGTATGAATGAACCATTATTGAAACCCCCTCTTGAGCTGCAGTTCTTGTTTTATTTACAATAGCGCGGCCCTAATCTACAGGCAAACTGTTGACGCTTTCCCAAGGTCCCGAGGGACTCTGTACAAACCTGTTTTCTACCCACACAGCAAATGATGAATGCACTATTTCTTTTGACACCAGCTCTTGATAAGCTAACAGAAATTGCCTTTCCTTCGTCGCTATGTGCAAGCCAAAGTAAATACAGGCTAAAGGTGACTTAATTAATACGCTATTGCCATGAAGGCACAGTGACAGCCCCAGAGTTACACAAACAGGAGCCGGGGAAAGGAACAGGTCCCTAAGCATTCTGTATTGGCGTGTGGGCAGGACTAAGCCTGGCTCTGTGTGGTGTGCATATACTGTATATGATTTTATGTGTTTTTGCTCGTTAGTTATGGCCACCTACACTGAAGCAAGTCAAATTCAATGAATACATGAAATAGTAGCTAATTAAAAAACAAGGTATTGATCAGCTTGGAATATTCTTCTCCTGTGCGAGATCAATAAAGGTCAATCTTCTAATCCTTAACCACTGTAAGGCGCTTTGTGCTACAATTTTGTATGAAAAGCGTTTCATAAATATTGTTTGATTGATTGATTTCACAGTATGGCATTACATATTTATCTAGAATCTATTTAATTAGGTTAGGTTTGTATTGCTCAAGGTGCTGTATCTGTTTTGTACTCTCTTAAAGAACACATATTGTGCTCATGTCTGCTATATTGTTATAATCTGTGACACACGTGGATCATTATGTTATCATTTGAAGATAAATCACAATATTCATCTTAAATGGCTTAATAAAACAAGTCCACTGACTTCCTCAGGGGTTGAGTGGCAATATGGCGTCTAGTAAATGAGCTAATCAAATTGCTCATGCACGAATCGTTAAAAGCTCTGAAAAGTTAATGTGAAAAACAGCTTGTTAATTTGAAACGGTTTAAAGTGGTCTGAAGTTATTCCTCACTTACCTTACGCATTTTGAGCATCCTAATTGTTCACCACAATGGGTTTAAAAGCACTAACTACATCACTCAGAGTCCAGAGTGGACTTTTGCATCATGGTAATACTAACAACTAGCATGCTAACTGCACAATTTCTGACTCTGACAATAAAAATGCTTCATAATGAAACTTAAAATCTTGCCACAAGAGCTGCTTATAAAATATATGTATAAGGGCAAAACAAATATTCCTCAAATATATGGATAGTACAGAACCTTTAAAAACACATGGTTCTTACAGAGGGTGGGGTTGTATAAATCAAGAAGCTTGGCCTTTTGGTGTCACCTGCTTGTCTATTTCTTTTAACATTCGATCCATACTGATAAAATCTACATCACCAGTTCATCTACTTGTTTGTGGGATTGCCTATTTTGCTGTGTTTGGTGAGATTGTCAGCACAAAATACCTTCTTCTTTATATCTAAAACTATATTTAAAGCCCCAGTGTGTAGGATTCATGGCGCATAGGTGGATGGTGCTATTGCACTTTCTGTTTTAGCTACGGCAGACCTCGAGGGTCACCCGGTATACTGTATAAATAAAACGCGGTCCCGTTTTTTTTTTTTCTTTTCTTATGAAAACACACATTCCCGATCATGTACCATGACACTCTACACATCAAATGAAACCTTACAGTCTCCTCTTTTTGACTATGCAATTCATTTCCCGGCACAACAATCACTCCCCGAGCACATGGGGCTTTTATATGGAAAAGCACAAAACGAGGTTAGCTTACCTTAGAATGCTTTGCACAGGTCAAACTCTGTATTTCACCATAAACTTGCTCTCAATTTGTCTGTAAGGATCCAGCAAATAAAATCCAGTAAAACAATTTAGTCCAAAACACGTGTTAGATCCATTACGACGTCTGATCCGGCAGCATGCTTGTGTTGTTTACCCAAAACCACGAGCCTTGCCGAAGGCGAAGGCGGAGCCCAAATGTCCTTCTGCGGCTCTCGTATTCAAAATGGCTGCCTCTGCATGGGGAAGATCCCCCTTTTATGTGACTATATCTAAGTCCAAAAGAATACTTTGATTTCATGATGGAAGTGAAAAGGCTAGGAAAACAATGTATTTTTGAATGGGTATCTTCAATTTCAGTAATTAACGGGTAAAAATCTTACACACTGTCCCTTTAAAGGTTCTTTTCAGACAGAAAATTATAGTCGGAGACATGTTTGCTTTACGCTTCAGGTAAATTGCAGTGGTCGATCAAAACATGTCAAACATCACATATATATTTGTCTGTAAATTCTAAACCTGAGATTCAAGTGACAATATTCATATAACTGTGAAGGCCTGGTGTGCTTCTATCTGCTATATATTTATAATTTATGACACCCGTGGATCATTGTGTTATAAATTTAGAAAAACTGTGGTGACAAATGGGAGCTGCAGATCATGTCAGTGAGCAGCAGATTTTTATTTTATTTTTTAAATTGTACTAAAGATGAAAATTACATTGGAGAATAATAACAGTTTTGACTTGCATCTGAACTAGAAGTGCAATGCCCTGATCTTCGTTTTACTCTAGACAGGAAACAACTGGTCAGATTATGTTAAATTAAAGGTCCATCATGTAACTTTTGGTGCAGGGTCCGTCAAATCCTTTTGTCCATAGAGATGTTATTGCCTTGTCTGGCATGTTTCACAGTATGGTATTACATTTTTTTATCTTCATGGAGACCAAACCAGACCAAGTTACAGGTCAGATCTGTGGATAGGCAACCCTGCTCCCAGTCAGAATGCTGATGTTATTTTATTCTAGGCATTTTTGAGCTTTAAAACCAGCTGTAATTGAATAAATGTAAGGCAGAGCTGTTTAGTGTCATACTGTGGAACATTCTAAGCAAGAGCAATTACATATCTGTAGAAAAACACAGAAAAATTATGTACCCTCCACCAGAAAAGTTACACAATACACCTTTAAAGATCAGATTAAAGTCTAACTTCAGAGCTTCAGACAGAGCAGTGCCTCCAATTAGCATCAAGCCCCAAGGGAACGTTAATGACATCAGCTCCAAAGTGTAAATTCTGGAAGCTGAAACCCAATACAAATACACAGGATTTGTAATGTATCTATCCGTGTAGCTCCTTCAGTATTTACACAGCGCTCTAGATGTTCAGCTGAATCCACTGTTCAAACGCCCCGAACTTTGTGCTAACTGCAGAAATATGTCTTCCACCGAAATGCCCTTTTCACATTTTCTGTCTCATTTAAAACACGCCTGAGGAAGATGGCGCCCGCTAACTCTGTATTTGTCTACAGTGTCAGCTGCAGAGCCAGTCTTGTTTTCTTCCCTCATCTTGGCTCTTGCTCACATGCATCAAATCAGAGAAATGCTAAGACCTTTTCTGGGGCTGCTAGCATTTTGAAGAAACTGCCTATTATGCAATGTGTTGATGCTTGAGGCTCACAGGGCTTCCATATGATCCTCTGGCTCACGGGCTGCCAGGAGACCGGGTTTTGGCTCTGCTATGGCCACGAGTGCACATTTCCACAGCACAAAATGAGCTAATATTTCCATTTGGTTACAGATTAGCGGCTGCTATGGTGTGGAAGTAAACAAAGAGCCAACAGCAAATGTGAAAATTGGAAAGTTGAAGACCCCATACCTGATTTTTACAGTCTTAAACACAAACGCATTTCAAAATTGTTTGTCCAAAGTTTTTCCTCACCTACCTTCTGTAATCTGAGCATTGTAATTATTTGCTGCAATATACTGCTGAGTTTATAAGCACTTTTTGCAACTTTCAGAGCTGAGTTTTTCTGTCACAGTAATGCTAACAAAAACTAGCATGCTAACAGCATAGCAGCCTTACTTCCTGGTTCTTGAATGATAAAAAGGCTTTATAATTAGATGCAGACATCACACACGTTTTTCTAGTATACATTTATTTACATTTGGAGTGACATTAGCTCAGTTAGTAGTGTTTGTCCACTGATTCGAAGGTTGGCAGTTCGAATCCCGCTCACGACATAAACATCATAGAGCTGACGAAGCCTCTCGGATGAGTGGCGAAACGTTTTCGACCAAACAAACTTTGTCCAGTTGACAAATTGAATTTCTCCTTTTATCATGGATTCTACCTGGGCGACTGAGGGACTCTTCACGCATCTTAAGAACAACTACGAGCCGAACATCATTGGACTGGTAAGAAAGCTGGAACAGAGCTGACGAAGCCTCTCGGATGAGCGGCGAAACGTTTTTGACCAAACAAACTTTGTCCAGTTGACAAATTGAATTTCTCCTTTTATCATAAACATCATTGGTTAAATTGTCAAATCTACTGACCCACAGGTTGGCAATACGTAACATAAGACATAAACACACGTGACGTATTACTTTATTGATGGAGGTCAGGTGTTTTGCCATTATGGTACATGGTAATGCTAACAACAACTAGCATGCTAACAGCTCTCCAGAGTCCCCCTCCCTTTGCGCTCCTTGTCACAGAGCGATATAAAATGAATCTGTCGTGCAGTTACAAATGAAACTACCAGGTTTGTGAAGTTGTAGTGTATTGTTTTGAATCCCACTTTTGTATATTTATGTAAAATGCGGGAGTATGGGTGATATAGGCTTGTGGACTGAGCATTGGACAGAATCTTAAAAATAACCATAATGAGAGTTTGAACTGTGCCCTAGGAGAGATCACTAAATGTTTCAAACATGCTTGGATGACTTATAAAACCTCTTCAGGCATGTTTTGATTAGAGAAAAGTGTGTGAGAAAACATGCTCAATTTTGCATAATACCCAATCCATAATACCACCTTTATTTCAAATCGTTGCCTCTTTCACCATACAAATTATAGAGTCAAGTTGTAATATATTGCTTTATTGATAGTGGTCAGGTTTTCCGTATAGAATTCCTGTATATTTGATTAGCCTGCTGTCGATTGTACACAGCACTTACAACAGCGATAGATATTCAGAGGTCTCCACAGGGGCTGCTCATCAAACACAGTACCCCAGTGAGGAGCCCAGATGGACCCCACAGTACTGCAAATATATAGATCTGACACCATCTGTGACTGTGGAACCCGCAGACTTCTACTAAAACTTTATCTATGGGGTGTAATGCAGGATTTGTGAGCAGCAAAAGTGGACCGCATTTAAAGCATGCATAAAACAGACATATTTTATTACTTTGCAGTTGATTTCACCAACATGAAGCTAACTAAAAGCATTACTGTGTTAGAAGCTCTCTTGCTCGAGTTAGATCTGAGGTTTATTTTAACACAGTCTGGCCAGAAAGAGGTGAATTGGCTGGAACTAAAAGCTTAAACAAGTGTCTCATAAAAATGCTGTCACAAACTTGCGAGCATTAGCCAACAGTTTTTCAGTAAGTCACTCTCCTCTTTTTTGTTGAATGAATGAATGTCTTTATTTGCCAATTCACCTTCATGACATCAACACATAGTCAAAACAGTACAAACATTGCCACTGGACTTGCAACCGGGGAGGGAAGGGATGTGGAGCTAACCCTGCGTAGGCAAGCAGCTATCCGGATCCATCAGTCACTTGGGCACTGGATACAACAGATCCGCCCGCTACGCCGGGGGTACAAAGCAGCGAAGGCTTGGGGAAGTGGGGGTGAGGCTCTCTCTGCTGTAATCTCTGAGGCAAGTTGATTCCAGCCGGCCTTGGCCGAAACCGGTGCTGGCTGGGGAGGGCCAATAAGATAAGATTGTTTAGGTTTAGAGCAAGCAGCTGCATTCCAAATTCCGCAAAACTGCTCTGTTTGTCCATATTGGTCTGAAGGTCTTCCCATTTCTCTATGCAATGCTTCCAGCCTATATTCCATATAGTCCATATTGCGATTTAGAACCACAGTTCCATCCAGCCTTCGGTCAATGACCGCTAAGCTTTCTGTGATGTTTTCCAAAATCCGGTACGAGGCCACTAAACCTTCCATAATATGGCTCATGGACAGTTTGAGTGCTCGCAGCTTTGCCCACTGTTTCAGTCAATTTGGGCAGCCAAGTGGGGCTTTGAACAGCTGCCTCAGTAATGTGATTTTTCCAAAAGGGTCACATGTAATCAGGGCAGGGCCACGCCTAATCCAATCAGCAAAAGTCTTGTAATCATGGTTCCGAATAGGTAAATGTCTTCTATGACCCCCACAAAAAGAGCCGTCAGACACAACGCGCCACTAGTCCCAACCGCCCATCGTGTATCCCGCAGCGAAAGTTCCAGCAGGGCACACAGTTTCACCCAATCCTGTATTTCTTGTTGAAAAAAATTGTGTCAATTGCATTGAGAGACCAATTAATCAAATCCATAGTTAATTTATTTTTGAAGAGCAGAGCGGAGAGTCTCTTAAAAGTATAAAACATTAGACACACTGGGAAAAATGGCATTGTTTCCGGGGGTGTTTGTAGTCGTATATCCCAGGATATTCACAATATCTGTAGATATTCGGATTGACACGCTCCGGATACGTTGGTGTCAGTACTCGTATACGGAGCATTTCCGAACTCCGGAATGGCACTGTGTCGACACGCTACATATCCGGTTCTCCGGATACTTACTGGATATCGTCCGTGTTTCACGTATTCACTGTTCGTATATCTCCGAATACGTCACGTTCTGGTACTGTGCTCACCTCCGGATATGTCAGGATACACAAGCTAGCATTCACTAGGGAGCTTTATTTTTCAAGCATTTATAGGCTACCGTATCGTGAAACCCAGAGCCTTATGACCAGGCAACATTTTCATACATTTATATACCATTTATATACCAATGTTTTACAGTGTACTACTGACTAGGCGGCTGGTAACTCGGTTAATATTTTAATTATATGCCTTAGTTATTTTAAAATAGCACAGACATTGACCAAAATGACAAACAGATTAGCATTACTAAAAACTCATCACAATTACTTTGAAAAAGCTAAGTCTACACAGCTGACAAACTTTAGAGGTCATGGAAAAATGTAACCAATTTAAAGTATTTTTTTTTAACTCAAAATACATTAACAAGTACTGTTTTACTTTTACTCAAGTAGATTTTTAGATGGGTACTTTTAATTCAGTAGGCTTTAAGCAAGTAAAGATACTTAAATCACATTTTTTCAGCATTTTTCCACCTCTGCCAATGTCACTAATACAATTTATACAACAGACAAGAACGTTTGATAAAGTTGTGTTTGATAAAGTTGTCTTTATTAATTAACCCATTTAGACCTAAAACGCCTGGGGAAAAAGGCCTAAAAATCTTAAGGGTGAGATCCTGAGGTTTTTCCTGGAAATTCAACAATGTCAACGCCTATTAAATAAGTGATTTCTCAGCCTCTGAAGCAGAGACAAAATTCCAAAAGTATTTGAAAGCTTACACTTGTGGGTTTCATGAGAACTGTGTCTTATTATTCTACACCTTAAGAAAAAAATATAAAATAATCCAGAAACACAATAATATGGAAAAAATAAAAGAAAACAGTCACAACATGTACAGTGCACAATATTTTCAAGTTTTAAGAAATAAAGAACAGCTCTTATTCAGGTCAAACTGTAAAAAATAAAGTGTCCCAAGGCCATAAGGCAGTAAGATGAAGTGCACTACATACTGAACAGGTTACATCCCTTACATATACCAGCGATAGTGCTTGCCAAAGCACTCAATGTGCAGAGGTAGTTTGCACTGTTTGCATCCAAAGACTGTTGGCCCACCTACTTTCTCGTTCTCTGGGACCAGTTGACATTCCCGGCACAGCTTGCGCTTGTCATATATCTTTCCACAGTCATGTTGTGGAGGTGGTGTGGCTACTATGGCCCCCAAACGTCCTACAGTCGGGTGGAGGAGGAGGAAGAGAAGATGGAGGAGGAGGAGAGGTCACAGGAACAGCCCTTGTTGTCATTGGTGTGATAAGTTCCTCCAGCAAGTTCTTGTACCCTCTGTAGTTTCTGCTGTAGTTTCTGCTGAAGGCAGGTCTTGCAGCGATGTATGCATTGTGGCAGGACACAGACAAGAAGAAAAACACTCGCCTCCACCACTTCTTCGTTCGATGCTGGAACCCATAGTAGCCAACCATTTGATCAAGCAGATCGACGCCTGGAACACACAGCACACATTACACACTCACAAGGCAACAGTGGAAATATACATAATAAATAATTATATAGTCACATATTTTGCCATAAAACCAAAAAGGCAAACAAACCTTTCATATTTTTTTGATAATCTGCAAGGCAAGCTGGCACTTCCACCTGTTGCTGGATGGCTCCGTTGCCTTCGATTGGCTGAAAATGCAGAAACAGACACAGGAAAGTCACCTTGGATGAAAGTATAATATAAAACAGCATAATTTACATTGTACTGTGGCTTTGTGAGATATTCGGTCTATTGTAAATAAGATGGCACCGCAAACTATGTGTATGTGATGAATAAAAATATTATGTATTTTTTTAAATGTCTACAGGTACTGTAAATTACATTGTTCTCTTGTGTTACAGCTTGTATTTGTATGATGGTATGTATCTATTTTTGTATTATATTTGTATGCATGATTATGGTTGAATAAAAGTTCAATGCATAATACCAATACCTGTCTCATCATTATGCCCAAAGGTGTAAACATGAAATGCTACATAATTAGAAAAAATGTAATTTGCAATGATAATATTAATAATCACCGTTTGTTATTACATAATTATCACAATCAATCAGTATTTTAGTTCTTACCTCCATATAGCATAGAATCTGCCATGGCGTCAGAGAACTGAGTCTTGATGAGATTTTTGGTGTGTCTCCAATAATCTCTCTGTGCAGGCAGAACAAGTAGACCCATGCCGATACATAGCCCAATAAACGTCTTCATTTCAGGGACAGTTACAGTCGACCACTTAAGCGTCTTTGCCCTCGCTGGAGTGTGATCACGTTCGGTCTGTTCACGGTAAATATTTGTCCCTTTAATGAGATGCGCCCAAAGTTCGTCTGTGAAAATGTGATTGAATACCTTTATTCAACCGCACGCCGGGAGTTAAAGTTAGAGTTCTGCTCCTTTCAGATACTGCAGGTCATCGTCATCAAGGAGGTCCTTGGCCACCTGAAGCCGCTGCTTGAAAAGCTACACAGAAGAGGGCAATATTAAGCAACACATTTCAAAAGAATGTAGAATGCAGACCTTAATTTCAATGCTTGCACCCAAATAATAGTTCATGGCAGCCAGGAAGAATTTCACAACCATCAACTGGATTTTTTTTTCTTTGGTCAAGCAGTGATCAAAGATAGTGATGCCAACAAAAAATAAAGGGGAAAAAAGGCACTTGAGTTGATTTACTGTAAAAAGTCAAAACAATCTTTTATGTGGGCTAATAAAATCACCAATGTGAATCAGCCCTACGGCCTTAATCAGGGTGTGATGCCAGTGTGAGGTGTGTTGGGGGGGTCGTTTTACCTACCCGGTCACGTCGGCTGTTAATTTTTTTCTTCTTTACTTCATCGGTCCTCCCAGCTAGGTCCATTTTTTGGGGGGCCTTCAGGTGTTCATAGAACCTATTTCAAGCTTCTGCAAGACAGTAAGAAGTAGAGTTAACAGACTTTTGAGTGATTGAGTAGACCTTATTAATCCCCAAAGGGGAAATTATGCCACCTGACCATTCATACAACATATACACACACAATAGTAAGACAATGACACAAGTTAGTGTAACAGATAAAAAATAAAGAGCTAAAAATAAATAAGTGACATCCCATCATAGAAATACAAAAAGAACCACAACATTAAAATAGTGCTCAGCTATTGTTGAAAAGTCTGATTGCTGCACGAACAAAAGACCTCCTAAATCTAGTGGAGCACCTAGGTAGGAGGAGCCTTTGGCTCCTACCACGTTTAATGAACATGATGTACAGTGGGTGGTCATCCTTACACTTCTCCCTATTCACCTCTCAATCACCCACTCCTTTAAGATTTGCTCAACAGTACTAAAACACACCAGTGATGGACCCTGCTTTCTTTATAAGCGTAAGTGTTAGATTGTGTGTATCATGCCTCTCTGAGGTTCATCACAAACTGTAACCCTCGCACACACCACTGTGAACTTTACACACGTGTGGGCTGGCCAGCATTGGAGACTCGTAGGCTCACTCACTGGTATATGTTCATTTATAAGGGTATCCACTGCAGTTCCCCAAGCCCACAGTGAAAGCGCCTCACCCGTGCCTGAATAAGAAAAAATCATTATACAACTGTATGTGGTTAAGACGACCAATATAGAAAGAAACAGTGGATAATGATGTCAGCCTAGTTATGGGACACATACATGAGTCCAGTTTGTGTCCTATTCTCAAAAACACACAATCAAGTGTTACCGCCAACTCCAAAGGGACTTTGTGGTTCTCCTGGGTCATGCGGGAGTGTTGCTGCTGCATCATGGCATCCTGCATGGTCCTCAGTTCCTTTCTCAGGTAATCCACTGAACTGCGAAGGTCACCGATTGCCCTGCAGCATTCAGAAACATTAATTTCAACATCTCATTGTCTTTTGTAATGTTTGCGATTAGCTACATCTATCTTGGGGCAAAAGCAATGACTGATCCGTTTTGTCACACACATGTTTAAAAGGTAGTTTATTTCCAGAATGCATGCTGCTCATTCACAAATGTTACCTTTTCATGAATACTTACCACCACCATCAAATTCTAAGTATTAATTTTGACTGGGAAAGGAAAGAAATCTTTTCCATGTCTGTCATTTTGAATTTCCAGTAATAGACATTTTTTAATCTGCAGAACTACTTTGGTCATACTAGTAACTATAATTTTATTTATTACTTACTTGGTCATACTAGTAACTATAATTTTATTACTTATTTACTTTGACTAAATAGTCATGAAAAGATTTTGGAAATAAGCAGCACAGTTGCAATGTACTTACCTACTCTGGCCACAATCCTACATATTACCTTCAAGTCTCCTGGCGGCTCTAAAACCACCCAATTTCACAAAGCCCCCAGTTGGTTTGTATGGTAATGGACTAAGAAATAGCGTATTTTTACCCACAGATTATTACGCTAAACACTTGGGTGGGAAACCTATGTAGGCTAGCTGCTACAAAAAGATAGATCGCAGTGTCACGCTAGCTAGAAGGCTACATTTAGCTAGCAGATTACTCTCCATTTTTACACAAGTGGGATTTTGAAATTCATCCCCTGCGTATGTCGAAAATCAGACATCGACGCCATTACATGTTATACATTCATATTACTGATGATACATTATGTCCCAATCATTCCATCAACCAGCTTGTCATTCCACGTTATCAACGAATGGCAGGCTAACTGTGTAGCTAACGCCAAACATTCACCCGCCAAATAGCAATTCTGATATTTCAACTTACCTTAAAACATCTCTGATAGTGGGATTGTTCACCTCCCCTTCAAAACGTGACCGCAAACTTGTCCGCCAGGAGCACGGCTAACATTGCTGCGTTTCCCAATTCAGCGAGTGCGGTTTGGAGTGTGGCGACTCAGTCTGCAGTCGAGGCGCATACTCGCTCGCTCAGCCCTGAGGGCAGTCCGGGGATCACATGGGCGTGTAGCGAGCTGGCTACAGAGAGACACGAGTGCCAAAATATCTCCGGATACGAACAGATATTGTACCCAGTGAAATCCGGAGTCCAGATACGTCAATATTTTCATGGATTCTCAAGAAATAAGGATATCGTGAAAAACTGGTCCGGATATGTGGCGTGTCATATAAAATATCCAGTCCAAACACGTCCGGATTCTAGCTTATTTTGCCCAGTGACAGTAGACTAGACGAGACAAAGAAGCAGGGAAGATAAGGGGCGGGAGAGAAGAGAAAACGTGGCTGCCCTCGCCACGAGCCAAAGAGCCAAATCAAAGACCTAAACTGGACCATGAACTATCAGGCTCCTGAAAATGTCTACTTTTCTTGAGTTTCAGACGATCTTAAAACTTTTTTGGCAGTGTCTTCTAATGTGTACATTGCTTCACCATGGTAACTCCTAAACATTCCACCATTAGAGAAATATGTAGAATAGGCGCAATGTCACTGCAAGGTATCAATAAGGCCTTACACAGACCAGCGTGTGGGACTCATGCACTTAGAGTCATTGTACACATAGAGTTACCTGGAATGTTCCATTAAACCAATCTATCTTGCATTTATTCAATTACAGATGCTCATGTTGCTACAAAATTCCTTGACAAACATACTTTACTGTGAGCAGGGTCCAGAGATCTGACCTGTAACTTGGACTGGTCTTATCACCTTGTCTCCATAGATAGATTATGTTAAATACTGTGGAACATGACTGGACTTGACTGACTGTTGGTGTTATTGTGTTGTATAATTGTAGGGTATTTTTTTTTTTTTTTTTTAATGTATAATTTTAAACTTGAAAAAAAGATACTGTATATACATATTGTGGAACATGCCAGCAACTGTACAAGCAGGTGGCAACCATCCATCAGAATAGTGCACCCTTAAAAAAAATATGATCAAATTTGTATTTTAGTAAAAAAAAAAAAAAAAAATACATAACTCTAGATAAATTAAAACAACACCCTTGACACACTCCACAGCTTCTGCAGTTTTCAAGCTTTGCAAAATGAAAATTCTTTTTACAGCGGCTTGATCTGTCATTGGCATATTGCGCATAAATGCTGTATGAAAATGGTCTGTCTGTTACTTGTGGAAACAACTTAAATCTCAACATATCTCTCAGACATACACATTGCGCCCCCCTGAGCTCCAGTCTCTTAAATGTTGGCTCCATGCTTGGTTAGCTGCTGCAGACTGTCCCCTCTGGTATGGGACTACCTCACTATCTCAGAGCAGCAGACGTGCACTGTGCACTGGGCTCTGTGTCAAACCCACACGGCCTCCTCCTGCTTAAGTAATGAGAGCCCTGATGGAATATTTAAGTACCTAATTAAATGGGTCTTTGCAGTTCTGGGAGCATGTTAGTAGTACGTTAAGTGGAGAAGGCATATGTACTTGAGAGCCATACATGCAGTGCTAAAATTAAAGGGTTAAGAGTTCTTTCTGATAAGAGGTAACATTTTATCCAACACATGTTAATTATCGTTCTGTAGTCTTGATTCGTTTGGTTTGCTTTGGAGTGCATTGGTACAGTCACATTAGTCTTTACCTTCACTTTCTGTAAAGAAGAACAGATCATCGTGGGAGGAATTGGAAGTGTGTCGAAAAGCAAGGTATTTAATGAAGGGTTTCATATGGGCTTAGGAGAGTCGAGGCGAAATAGGTGGATAGGGAAGGCGTTTCCCAACTAATCCGTTTTACTCCCGCGGCGAGTAAAGACGAGTAAGTTGTGAGAGTGTACGATGAGATCTGAAAGTCTAGGGTGGATGGACGGAACGAAGATGCTGGATGTCGGAGCAAATTCCGAACAGCGGAGAAAGCCAAGAAGGCTAGGAGGGACATGCATTCGAGAGTAAGGTCCGTGAAAGGCAAGAGGTCGCCGGAGCAGAGTGAGAGTGCAACGGTAGAGAAGGTCTGAAATAAGGGGTAGGAGTTCCGGAGGAAGGCGAGGTTTGGTTTTTGCAATCCTTTAATCAGCATGGAAACGTGAGGATGAGAGAGACTGGCAGTCTTCGCCAGAAGTCAGCTTGTTCAGCTTATTGAGATTTATCCCTGAGAGTTAAGCCTGGATGGTGGAGACGCAGATGTTCCTGGAGTGGCGCGAGAGGGTGAGGAAATTGCAGATGGTGGTGACATCAGATGAGCAGAGGGGAAGCGGATGAAGGTGGTGTTGGCTGATCTATTATTGTTAGAATGAATGGGAATGCCTGGATCAGACCCCCAAGGAATGGTGGAAAGGTAGGACGAAGTTCCAATGAAGGTGAAGGCTAATTGTTCGATTCGAGGGCTCTGGAAGCTATGCGGAATCCAATTACTGCCGAAGATTCGGATTGAACACTGGAGAAACTGGAGCTGCGTCGTGAAGGTGCGATGAGGAGAATGAGTCAGGAGTGATGTAGAGAAACCGTGATGTGGAGGGTATTCTCCCTTGATAGAGGAGCTGAACTTTCGCTGGAGTGGGGTCACACACGCTAGCGTGGATGGTTGACGGACGTGACCATGATAATGCTGATGTGCGATGGGTGCGGATGGCAAGCGTAGGAACCTGTAGGTGAAGGAAGCAAGGCTCGAATGTTGAATTATGAAATGAGGGTGCGATGGCTGAGGGATGAAGGTCGGATGGATGAGGGTCGGAAGAAGACCTGTTGGGAGGAAGACCTGTCGTGGGACAAGAGAGAGGCGGAGAGAAGAAGATCCGTCGTGGGTCGGGAGGGAGGGGGACCCGTCGTGGGTCAGGAGAGAGAGGCAGAGAAAGACCCGATCTGGGTCAAGAGAGAGACCCGTTGTAGGTTATGAGACCCGTTGTGGGTTGGGAGACCCGACGTGAGAGCCATCATGAGAGCCAGGTGAGCCGTCGTGAGAGCCAGGTGAGTTGTCATGCCGTCATGAGAGCCAGGCGAGGTGTAGTGCCGTTGTGAGAGCCAGGGGAGCTGTTGTGCCATCGTGAGAGCCAGGCGAGCCGTGGTGAGACCCAGACAAGCTGTCATGCGGTTTTGAGAGCCAGGTGAACCGGCGACCATCGTACCGTCATGAGAGCCGGTGAGCTGTCGTGAGAGTCAGCTAGTCATTAGTCGGCTTGGAACCTGTGGAACAGCTGAGGACCTGAGGGTGGAGGTGCATATTGGGGATGTTCACAGGGCGGGTACGGGTTGACTGCTGGACGGATGAGAGCAGGCGAATTTGGAAACAGTAATAGTAGTCGCGACATGAGAGCAGAGAATGACGAAGGAATGCGATGATGTAGCATGAGCAGGGGGAGATGAGGACTAGATGGCGAGAGCATCGCTGAGGACGCGTATAGGATAGAATGGTGGAAAAGTCATGAGATTACATCGATGGTAGGATTCTCAATCGGGAAAGGTGGTGAGCCGAGATGGTGTAGCTTGGGTGAGGGCGGAGCTGGGAGGGACTGAATAGTGTGACACGTAGTTACGACAGCTTAAGCTAGCTTGTAATGGATGACGTGAGCAGCCCGAGCTATAATAGCATGAAACAGCAAGGGCCGGAATATGAATTGATTGCAAGCAGGTGTAAAGACAGCTAGCGTACGTCAATTGAGTGAGCAGCATGAGCTGCAATGGAGTGAGTGACGTGAGTCGATGGGTGCTGAATATCTGCTCTGTCTGGTGCTTTTATTTCTCACCTCTCGTCTCTTTTCTCCTGTTTGGAACAGATTTTCAAAATCCTAAATTATGGAATTGATAAACTGGTCCCTCAATGCAATTGGCACACTTTTTTCACGGAGGAGCGCCAGTCCGGAGAGCCGGACAGTCCCGACAGAAACTCGCTGCCGGATACACGAGGGACGCATTGTGTACCTGGCACTGCTATTCCTAGAGGATGCAGAACGATTTACTATTGGATTGTTGATGGCAGGACATCTGGATTGGCCTGGGGGATGTTTTAAGATAAGATAAGATAAGATAATTCTTTATTTGTCCCACAATGGGGTATTGCAGTGTCACAACGCAAGTTTCAGAAACAGTTGGAAAAAAGAGCATGCATCAAAAATTAAGATAAATAATAATAAGTATGTACAATCAACTAAAAAAACACAACACTGTAAGGTTAAAAGGCACAGGAACGCTCCACAATAAATGTCTTTGATTCTGAACAGTTTTCTGACCCATCACTAATTGGAGCCGAGCGGATAAAAAGAGCCCCGATCTGCCGGTCAGTACGGAGAACTGCGAACTCGGGGGGGGCAACATCAGAAGGAAAACACAGATGAAATGCCATCCCATCTGTGGAAATCCCCCTGGTGCTGGATAACATCGTGGTAAATGGATGTGGAACTGTGAGGAACAGCAGCTCAGTCCGTATTCATTATCATACATGCCAGGGGGAGGATTGTGAGTCGCACAGACCTGCAGGAAGTGGGAACCTGACAAAAACCACAGTTCTGGCAACTTGTCTGTTCGCCTGGGTTCTAAAATGTATCGATTATGTTAAATTCCCCTTTTGTAATCAATTCTCCTGGAAAATGTGATCCAACTGGACTTTGTTTTGACTGCATCTTCTGCACAAACACGTCCAAGGCCGACAGCTGCTGCTTATCTCACACTCTACAAAACAAAACAAGACATTCCATTCGGACACACACTCACATGTATTAAGTATTACTGCCCTCTCTATTTTTAGGATGTCTGCTTCTTCTTCAGTTTTCAATCAATTTCATTGATTTCTGATCTGTTCCCTTGCCCCACACCCTTCCCTCTTGTCGCCAAAGAAGACACCGTATGTTACCTGTCCAATTGTTTTCTGTCATTAAATGTTTGTAATGACGTGTATAATTGTCATTGTATAATATGGGCCCTTTAGAGTAGTGTTTCCCAACCAGGGGTACAAGTACCCCAAGGGGTACGCAAGCACACTGCAGGGGGTACTCGGCAGTGTCGCTGCCAAGCGCAGGGGGAGATTTTTTTTTTTTTTTTTTATTCTAATTTGAGTAAATTTGAGTTAAAGAAAAGAGAGAAAATGTCTGAGAATTAAATTTTCAAATTAAGGAGATGAAATAAAATGATTTTCATTTAATAATCCATTGTTTCACGTTCTACTTTTCGAGATTTATCAACATGTATGAGTGAGGGGGTACTTGAGGTATGACAAAAAGGCTCAGGGGGTACACAAGACAAAAAAGGTTGGGAAACACTGCTTTAGAGCACAGTGTAGAGGCACCGAGAAGTAAAATAAATGCAGAGAAAGCTGATAAACCAGGAGCAGTGTCTTGTTTACTTTAGCTGGATCTGGACCAACCAAAATGAGCTGTGCCAAAATGACCCCAAATGTACTGTGTCCATGGAAACAGGGCTTAGGTAACTTTTCAGATTCAAAGAGCACCACTTGCTTGTCTCCATGGAGATGTTATTGCATTGTCTGGAATATTCCACAGTATGACTTAACCATCTTAACCATTTTTTATTCATTTTTTAGTTTTGTTGCAAGAACAGACTGTGTATATATAACTTATATATGTATGAATGCACATAGCTAACCTGCTAGCTGCTGTGTTCCAAATAGGAGGTGAGCATGGGTACGCATCCAGCTCCAACGACTGGCTCCATTTCACTTTGTATTGGAAAAACGTCATCCCTTTCTCTGTACCTGCTGCTGTCACTTCTCATTTTGGTCTTAAAATGTTCATATTAACCTATGTGATCCTGGGGTTTTTATTTCACTATTTTATCCATAAATCGATACCTATTCTTAAAATGGAACTCCACTCTAAATTCTCCTGCTTGCTTTCTACCTTCAGTGAGCTTCATTTGAATGGAGCTATAGGTGATGACACAGTACCTTAGTCTACTTCTTTATACAGTTTATAGTTCCAACTGGACAGGCTAGCGTCCCCAAAATCTGCTTTTGTGCGTAGAGGTCAGTACAGGCACAGGTGAAAACAGACTTGCAGAGTAATGCCGTTTCTTATTGAGAAGGCCCAAATGTACTGTGCAGGCTTGTTCTTACCATTCTACCCTAACACACCATTTAACCTTCTTTTGACAGTTTAAACCTTTGGAATTCTGCTGTATCTGAAAGTTAGCATTCAAAAAGTGGTGCCATAGATAGAATTAAAGCCTATTAACTCATTCACTGCCGGCCTGTTTTCAGAATTGTATCCCTCAGACTGCCACAGGTTTCAGTAGAATTTCACTGATTTTCCAAGACCCACAGAATACTGAGTTCTTTGACTATATAAACATGGGACACATCAAAATAAAGTGTCGACTCTCTTCTTTCACCTGGAAAAAAAATTATGTTTCTAACCTTTTCGGTTCTCAAATAACTGATAGTAGAACATAGGGAAGTTTCAGCAAAAACACTGGTTTTTGAGCAAGAAATGGAGAAAACGAGCGTTTAGTTCAGAGAAGGATTTCGAGCAGATCAGTGACTTTGACATCAATATTTATCGATTTAGTGACACCTCAAACATCTAAAATAACAGAGAAAGAGATTTTTGATGACAAAGTACATTTTTTATTTACAAATATAAGAATATAAGGCTCTGTGAATTGAAAATTCGTTCAAATCAATAGCGGCAAGAGATGTTTACAGGATATAATATCTTTTCCTATAAAATAGAACTTTGTTGAGGATTTGTCTGAGGCCCAGAGTACAGACCCATAATAAAAACTAATACACACACACACACACACACACACACATATATATATGTACATACACACAAGCCCATGCATAAACCTTTACACACACACAGCTACACACGCGCACGCACACGCGCACACGCGCGCACGCACGCACGCACACACGCACACACGCACGCACACACACACACACACACACACACAACTTCATTCATTACAATTACCATACACTGCTCACTGCTCCAAGTCAGTAAACTTCTTCTCTGGAGCTGTCGTAGTTCTGAGGAGACTCCCTGGTCCGTGCAGCGCACACATGACACGCCCCCTCCTCTGGCACAGCAGATCTCTGCTCAGACCTCGCTGCTTGATCCGGCTTGTCTCTGCGATCCTCTGATCCAGGATCCTGGGTCCCAAGAGCAATCTGATCGCTCCATAGGCGCTGATCAACAGTTGTCTGCTTTTCCGGGTTCTCTGGCCTCGCCATCTTACTACTCTGGCCAATACACCATACACACGCTGCACTCCTCCTTTCTTCCCCGGCTCTGATCGGCTAATAATGATACAACATCGCCATCTACAGGTTGAGAGATGTGAATTACACCTCAAAAGTTGCTCCAGGCCGTAACCTAGCAACCCCCGCTGAAAAAAGCAATTGACGTCTATAGACGTCACGGCACTCAACGGTTGGATTCGAGGGGACGTCAATAGACGTCTCCGGCACTGAATGAGTTAAGCTGGTTAAAATGAACTACCTGCATATTAAGGTTAGCATCAGAAGGTGGGTCATAATTTCTCTTTTAGTATGACAACTTATTTATAATTTAATCACCTTTACAAACTATCCAAAACTATTTAAACAAAACATCTGTCTCTTAAGGTACCTGATGTTTACTGTCTTAGGGTGCATTCACACTAGGACTTTAGAACCTTGCCCAAGCACAGATCACCAGATTGTCCAGTGTGAGCACAAGTGTTGGGACTTTGGCCCGGCTGCTTGTGTACGCACACACAGACGACTTTAGTATATGAGCCCTGTCAGGTGCAGTGATGTTACTCATACGAGGAAAACAGTGAATAAAGTCCGCTCTAAAACACATGGTGAATCCGTGCTTACCTTCAATAAGGACTATGGACAGAGACAGAAGTTTTGCAGCCTCTCGTCTCCGGCTGTCCTCACTACGCCACCCCGTTTTTATATCCATACTCATGGGGGAGTGTGTATCGCAGCAGGACATCTCCCTCACTATTTATTAGATATTTCATGTCTAGTTCATTTTGCAGTGGTTCAATGCTATTCCCTACTTACTTTATACATTCAAGGCATCCTAATTATTCACCATGATGAGTTTATAAGCGCTTTCCACAACTTTCAGAGACAAGAGTGGAGTGTTGCTGTCACGGTAATGCTACAACAGCTAGCAAGCTAACTTGCACATCCTGATTATTGGACAGTAAATAACTTTATATTTAGATGCAGACAATTATATGGAGGACAATTATATGGAGGATTTTCTGGTTTGGAAAGAAATATCGCAACTCAACATGTCAGAATTTGTGGTTTAACTGTCGGATATCAGATTTGTTGATCTGGTTTATGGTTCATATCTCTGTAATCTCTGAGCCTATCTACATGGAACATAAACTGGCACAACGATAAATGTTTTTTTCTGCAGTATAAATAAGCAAAAAAAAAAAAAAAACAATCTATTTTAAAGGGCTGTATTCTGAATTCCAGGCAATGGCTTCCTCCATCTTAAAAGCAGGCTTCCATTAAAGTCCTTTGCTTGGCGTCAGAGGGGTTAGCATAGCACACTCGAGGGCCTCTCTGGTAAACATACAGTGTATTCCACTTCTGTGAGTACATGCATGACTCGGTCACAGAGCTCCAAATGTGCTGATAAAAGGTTAGACAGAGAGATGTATTTACAGACTGACACTCCGGATGGATTTGAACTTTTACTGGAAAACTGCAGGATCTAGGGCCTGTCCCCACGACAACGTTTTTTGGAGGAAACGGGGAAGTTTGTGTGCGTTTGGGCCTGTCGTCCAGATGGCGCCAACGTTTTTGGGGGTGAGAGCAGTGTTTTTCAAAAACGGGTTCCAGAGTGGAGAAGTCGGAGAACGCCGGGGGTGGTGTTGCCGTGTGGGCGGCGAAAAACGCGACTGTTGGGAAAATGATGACATCGCGCTGCTGTAATCATCACGTGACCGGTGACCAGAAAGTAACCCTGCGCCTTCCGCAGGTAACGACCAGATAACAACCATGGCGGACAATGGACTTGAGTATATTTTACAGACATTTGGAAGTTTATTTGCACTGCTGCATCAAACCCTGTTTATCTGCAATGCAGTGCGACAGCAGCGGAGATACATGCACAATTACGCACGTCAGACAGACCAGCCTTCCGCTGGTAACGACCAGATAACAACAACTATGGCAGACAATGGAGTTGAGTTTGTTATGCGGACATTTCTAAGTTTATTTATACTATGCAGTGCAACCCCAGCGGAGACGCATGCACAATTACACACGTTGTGGCCTGGCAGTACGCACGACACACGAGTGTTTGCCAATTCAAAGCTAAACATGTATTTTAAAACTGGAAAGATCCCATCGCTGAAAAGGCAGATAGTGGACAATGAGGAGCCCATACCAATTTGAGTGTGTTGTGTGCTGTAAATAAAGAAAAAAAATTTCTTGTCTTTTTTATTGAATGAAAATTTACCTTTTACAAACACACATGCAGTATCACACACAAAAATATATAGCTGCCCGTTGGTGATGGTCCCCGGTTGTATATTCTCGCCGAAAAGCCAACAGTCCGAGTATGTTTAACATTAATAATAATAATAAATGTTATTTATATAGCGCTTTTCATGACACTCAAAGACGCTTCACAGAACAATACAATAAAATAAGTCCATAAAACAGTCAAAAATAAAACAAAATGAATTAAAATAGCAAATAATTTAAACATTAAAAGCAGCTTTAAACAGATGGGTCTTGAGGTTTTTTTTGAAGATGGTGAGGTCTGTGCAGTCTCGGAGGTGTGGAGGTAGAGTGTTCCAGAGGGTGGGGGCAGCATTATCATTATGTCTGTTTTTTCACAGTTGAGTTTTTGAGAAAGTTCTGCTGTAACCATGCTTTGATATCAGTTAGACAGTGGGTGAAAAAAACCCAATCTATTTTAAAGGGCCAATATTTGACTATTTTCTGATCTGTTATTTTATATATATATATATATATATATATATATATATATATATATATATATATATATATAAAATTATTATTATTATTATTTTATTTATTTGGTTAACTTAGAAATTTGGCACATGGTATTACAGGGAGTCCTTCACTGTGTTTTTAAACACCATACACCTTCACTAGAATCATTTGGATAATTTTAGACCAGGAAGTACCAGTCTCTACTGAATAAAAGTTCAGAGGTATCTTTTAACTTAAAGGTCCCATGGCATGACATTTTCACTTTCTGAGGTTTTTGAACGTTAATGTGAGCTCCCCTACCCTGTTTAGCCCCCCCCCATGGTTAAAAGTTGTGAAATGTCTAAACTGAGCATTTGCGATCCTTTTCTGCATTACAAAAAATCGGAGCTCAAACAGGCGATTTTGAACAAGGCACCTTATTGACGTCAGATCGAAAAAAGAAATGCAAATGCAGTTCCACCCCCGTCTGTCTGTACTCAGCGTCTCTGTAAATCATGCCCAGAGAGTTTGGACTGCGAATGCGCTAGGCAATGCAAAATGCATTTTTTTATTTGCCTGGAGGCACGTCCGAGTGTTTCTAGGCTCGGAAGTCCTTTATCTGAGCCTCTGGACCTTTGAACAGCAGTGGTTTAATTTTATTTTCTGTGGAAATGTGTTTATTTTTCAATGGAACGCTTCAAATCTCTCCTTCGTGCAAAAACAAGGAAATGGATCAGCTGTGGGCTCTGAGCTCTGAGCGGAGTTTTTGGCCACGCCCCCACCCTCTACTATTGGCCATCTCTTTTCTCCTCATTTGCATTCAAGCAACAATGCCCAGAATAAAGAGTTTGAGAGAGATATTTATGACTCTTTCTCATTTTATCTCTGTTTCTCATGCACTGAGTGTTGATTTTGAAGAAGGATTAATTTACAGTATTAGGGAACCATTAAGGAGCCATATAAAAGCATCAAGAAGTACCATGTCATGGGATCTTTAAAAATTACTGCTTCATGACATCACAAAGTGGAAGACAGACAGACAGACTAATAATGCAGGATTACTCAAACATGTGTAAATTAAACAAAACACAACTCCAGGTATATTTCTGATGACGCCACAACATTATAATTACAAGCTCATTACAATTAAGTCAATTTTGCGTGACATAGGACCTTTTAAACTCTAGGAATTCAGTGGGTGAGTGTGGAGTGAGTTATGGAGTTGATGGATTTGGTGGAAATGTACAATTGTATGTCATCAGCATAGCAGTGGAAATATAGACCATGTCGACGGATGATATTACCAAGGGGGATGAGGTAGAGGATGAACAGGAGTGGACCAAGCACCGAACCTTGGGGAACACCTTGGAGCAGAGGAGCAGTGGAGGATGAGCAGTTGTTTACCATGACATACTGTTGACGGTTTGTGAGGTAGGATTGAAGCCAGGACTGAGCAGATCCAGTGATGTTGAAGCAGTTTTTGAGACGAGAGAGGAGGATGGAATGGCTGATGGTATCAAATGCTGCAGTGAGATCCAGGAGTATGAGGATGGAGAGCTGACCAGAGTCGGAGGAAAGGAGGATATTGTTACAGACTTTGACCAGAGCTGTTTCAGTACTGTGTAGTTGTCGAAAACCAGATTGGAAGGGTTCAAACAGATTATTGGAGTTTAGATGTGATTTTAACTGAGAAGCTACCACACGTTCAAGCATTTTGAACAGAAATGGCAGGTTGGAGATGGGCCGGAAGTTTGCTATGTTGTCTGGGTCGAGACCAGGTTTCTTAAGGATGGGGGTGATGGCTGCCAGCTTGAGAGACTGAGGCACAGAGCCGGAAGAGAGTGAGGAGTTGATTATTGTTGTAATGAGTGGGGAGATGATAGAAAAACAGCTTTTAATGAGGGTGGAGGGGATAGGGTCCAAAGTGCAAGTAGAGGGTTTGATACCTGACAGGAGTTTGTTGAGTTCAACAGGAGAAATAGGAGAGAAATGGGAGAGCTGTGGAGTAGAGGAAGGGGCCAAGGACTCAAGAGGGAGGTCTACTGCAGAGGTAAGGGAACTGTAAATTGTGTCTATTTTAGATTGAAAGTGAGAAAGGAAGGAGTTGCACTTGGTAACAGTGAATGAAGAACAGGAGTTGTCATTGGGTTTCAGAAGTTTGTTTATGGTAGAGAATAAAGTTTTGGGATTATTGGAGCTATTGTGAATAATGTTGGAAAGGTAGTTTGACCGGGCAGAATTGAGGGCATTCTTGTATTGTTGAATAAAATCTGTGTACATTTGAAGATGTACAGTTAAGCCAGTTTTGCGATGCAGTCTCTCAAGCTGGCGTTTGCGACATTTCATGGTACGGAGTTCGGAGGTGTACCAAGGTGCTGTGTGGGTGAAGGAGACGTTTTTTGTTTTAGCCAGAGCCAGTTGGTCAAGACAGGAGGTGAGTGTGCTATTATAGTAGTTTACATGTTCAGTGGGATTGTTAGACGGAAGGGGAGGAGAAAGTGACAATTTGGCAGCAAGGGAGGCTGAGAGTGCTGCAGGAGAGACCGATTTGAGATTGCGAAATGTTATTGTACGTTTGATTTTGGGTATAGGGAGAGAGATTTCAATGTCCAGATTTATAGCTAGGTGGTCAGATATGTGGAGGTTTTGACTAGAGAGGTTATGAACAGAAATGCCAATGGTGCAGACAAGATCTAAAATATGACCATGGCTATGAGTAGGGAAGTTGACATGTTGGGTGATGTTAAAACAGTTTAATAAGTCTAAAAAATCTGAAGCGGATTTAGAGCAGGAGTTGTCAATATGGAAGTTGAAATCACCAATGAGAAGGATGGATGGTGAAATAACAGAAAGTTGAGTTAAAAAATCTGTAAAATCAGAGAGAAAAGAAGGGTTTTGTTTGGGAGGGCGATAAATGACTGCAGTGACAAGGGGGGTGGGGCCAGGTAGCTTAAACACTGTATGTTCAAAAGAGTCTATTGTAGAAATGGAGATAGCAGTAACTTTAATGTCCTTTTTATAAATGACAGCAGTACCTCCCCCACGACCATCAGGGCGGGCATTTTCAATATAAGTGTATCCAGAGGGAGTAGCTTGGTTGAGACAAAACCAGTCCAGAGGTTTATGCCAGGTTTCAGTTAAACCGAGAAAATCGAGGTTATTATCCGTAATGAATTCATTAATAATGTCAGCCTTGTTATTGAGAGAGCAGGTGTTGAGAAACGACAGCTTCAGAGAATGCTGCTTTGTGATTGGCTGTGGATGGCGGGGAAGAGGACGCAGATTGGCCAGATTCACGTGAGTTTTGTTGTGGTGACGTAGTGAGGACGCCTGTAAGCGGCGATGTGACCAGAGAGACGGAATATTGTTTGTCAGATTATATGTGAATGAGCGACCAGATGCGCGATGCAGAGGGCGGCGATGAAGAGCAGTTCCAGAAAAAAAGCGGGCAGCAGTTCTTGAGCCGGCGGAGGGCAGAGGCTTGCTGCAGCGACATGCTCCGGATGACTCGAGCTAGCACAGGGCTGACGCTAGCTACGGACGGAATACATTCCCGTATTAAGATCCAAACAAGCATTTTGCCTTAACCAAGGTTAATGAGAGTTCTACTTGTTAATGTCTAATAAAACGATAGCAAGTAATACTAACTATCGATTTATAGGCAAAAACTCTGCTCACGCAGCGCAAATCTTTGTTCTGTGGCATCTGTCTATGTTAGGGACGGTCAGCATTTTCACATTACCGGAGTGAGTCCCTGCTACATTGGTGGAGCAGGGGGACAAAATAAATTTGCTTTTGTTGACGGTCCCTAAAGTACACGTGTTTGCTTGTTTACGAAAGAGAAAGAACTTTCTGCGCATGTGCTCTTTGTAGTCTTGCGTTTCCGGCGGCTCTGGCTCTTTCCGGTTTACAGCGCCACTTATCGGTGTGACATATGTACTACATCGTTTTCACTCAGCGCTCCGTGCTCATCTTGAGGCGAATGTTTTCTGATCCAACACGTGTGTGGACGAGACTTAAAAAAAAACAAAAAACAGGAACGTTGTCGTGGGGACAGGGCCTTTGAGGAACTTGGGAGGCTAAAAATGTCAGGTGAAGGCTGACTGATGAGAAAAACAACACTCGAATTCCCGTGAAATTTCACAATGAGCTATATTGTTACATATATATGGAGTGGATAAAGGTTTTTTAGTGTTAAAAAGCAGCTCTTTCAGAAAATACTGCTCTTTCATAATATTAAGTTTGATTTATTAAAGGTCCCATGTTACACAAAATGTTTTCTTGTGAGCACCAAATATTATAATGCAGTTACTAGGGATGGGACGAGACACAATTTCCACAAGCTGAGACAAGATTCAAGTTCGGGTCCACGAGAACGAGATATAAGATTTTAACACAATTCCTAATATGTACATTTCGCAATTTATTTTCCAATTTTGGCCTCACAATTTTTGATTGATTTGATTTCATATTTGTGTTTCCATTCTAGTACTGCTTTTCAGAATGCATATCCTTTTTTCATCCAATCCAAATGGAAACAATTGAGGAAGAAACCATCCATCCATTTTCTTCCGCTTATCCAGGGCCAGGTCGCAGGGGCAACAGTCTAAGCAGGGACGCCCAGACCTCCTTCACCCTGGACACTTCCTCCAGCTCCTCTGGGGGGACCCCAAGGCGTGACACATAGTCCCTCCAGCGTGTCCTGGGTCTTCCCCGGGGCCTCCTCCCGGTGGGACATGCCTCGAACACCTCCCGAGGGAGGCGTCCAGGAGGCATCCGTAACAGATGCCCGAGCCACCTCTGCTGGTTCCTCTCGACATGGACTGAGCTCCTCACCCTATCTCTAAGGGTGCGCCCAGCCACTCTCCGGAGGAAACTCATTTCGGCCACTTGTATCCGCGATCCTGTCCTTTCGATCATTACCCAGAGCTCATGACCTTCGATGAGGGTAGGAATGTAGATTGACAGGTCCGGTACAGTGACCGCATCACTGCCGACGCTGCACCGATCTGCCTGTCAATCTCATGCTCCATCCTCTCCTCACTTGTGAACAAGACCCCGAGATACTTGAACTCCTCCACCTGAGGCAAGGACTCCCCACCCACCCGGAGAAGGCAAGCCACCTTTTTCCGGTCGAGAACCATGGCCTTGGATTTTGAGGAGCTGATCCTCATCCCAGCCGCTTCACACTCGGCTGCAAACCACCTCAGTGCACATTGGAGGTCCCGGTTCAATGAAGCCATCAGGACAACATCATCTGCAAACAGCAAAGATGAGATCCTGTGGTTCCCAAACCGGATCCCCTCCGGCTCCTGACTGCGCCTAGAAATTCTGTCCATAAATATAATGAACAGAACTGATGACAAAGGGTAGCCCTGACGAAGTCCAACATGCACCCGAAACAGGTCCTTCTTACTACCGACAATGCGAACACAGCTCCTGCTCCGGTCATACAGGGACCGAACAGCCCTTAGCAAAGGGCCCCGAACTCCGTACTCCCAGAGCCCTCTTCACAGTACCCCACGAGGGACACAGTCGAATGCCTTCTCCAGATCCACAAAGCACATGTGGACTGGTCGGGCAAACTCCCATGCATCCTCGAGCACCCGATGGAGAGTATAGAGCTGGTTTTCCCCGGCCCGGACGAAAACCACCCCCGGGGCCTTGCCAGTGAGGAGCTTTCCAACCACCTCAGTGACTTCAGCCAGGGTAATGAATGAGTCCGCCTCTGAGTCTCCAGCCTCTGCTTCCTCCTCGGAAGACGTGACAGCGGGATTGAGGAGATCCTCAAAGTATTCCTTCCACCATCCAATAACATCCCCAGTCGAGATCAACAGCTCCCCACCTGCACCGTAAACAGTGTTGGTGAAGTACTGATTCCCCCTTCTGAAGCGCCAAACGGTTTGCCAGAATTTCTTTGAGGCTGTCCGATTATCCTCCTCCATGACCTCTCCGAACTCCTCCCAAACCCGAGTTTTTGCCCCTGCGACCACCCGGGCTGCAGCATGCTTGGCCCGCCGGTACCCGTCAGCTGCCTCAGGAGTCCCATGAGCCAACAAGGCCCGATACGACTCCTTCTTCAACCTGACGACAGGCACCACAGACCTTACGACCACAGCTACGGGCGGCTGCATCGACAATAGAGGCCGAGAACAAAGCCCACTCGGACTCTATGTCCCCAGCCTCCCCCGGAATCCGGGAGAAGCTCTCCCGGAGGTGTGAGTTGAAGGTGCCTCTGACAGAGGGCTCTGCCAGACATTCCCAACAGACCTTCACGATACGCTTGGGCCTGCCAGGTTTCTCCGGCTTCCTCCCCTGCCAGCGGACCCAACTCACAACCAGGTGGTGATCAGTTGACAGCTCTGCCCCTCTCTTCACCCGAGTGTCCAAGACACGCGGCCGGAGTGACACTGCAATTTCCCCATTGTGGGACAAATAAAGGATTATCTTATCTTATCTTATCTTATTGATCACCAGCATGGATGATTGTCGGATCTTCTCTCCTTTTTGGCGTTAAATATTGAGAACCAGCCATCAGAACTACTGGAAAACACAGAAAACAGCCACTCTTTCTCTCAGTATGAAACCTTAAATTACATCCAAAAATAACAATATCAATAAATATGAAAGTACATACTGTACATCCTATATGATGGCATTGGGCACTGGTCAGTCGTTTAAAGGTCCTATGTTACGCAAATTGATGTTACCTGTTTTGTTTTGTTCACATGTTTGAGTAATCCATTATTATTAGTCTGTCTACATGTCCAAAGCTCAAAATGCTCTGATCTAGTGGTAGTTTTCAAGTTAATTGCTACCGTTTACATTTTATTCATTTTGGTGAATGTTTGTGTTCCCATTCATTTACCCAGCTTCTGTTTTCACCCAAAACTTTTTAGCTGCACAGGAAACGACAAATGGCTGAAGACAAGTATAGAGATGACATTCAGAGGCTGTCAGAATGTTGTTAAGTCAACCATCAGGTCCTAAATTCCTCCAAGACCTCCAAGAGATCATTTGGGATTTCTGAAAGAAGTGTGTCAAATCCAGCTCCTCTACATTAATAGTGTATGTGTGGAATGAGTGAAATACCTTGGTGCCCATCGTGGTGAGGACCTCTCCTGGTCACTAAACACCTCAGACATTGCTTAACACCTTCATTCATTATCAACAAGTTAAAGTAAACTAGCTGGATTTACTTCATCAGCGCTTGTGTTGGTGACTGTGACTTCCTTAGATGTAGATGCCCCATTCTTCGTACGCCCAGGCTCTTGATCCTGTAGCTTTGAAAGAGGGGTAAAGGAGGCCGTGTATGAAAGATCTTTGAGTCAAGTCCTGAACCGACACTGAGGACTGCACTTCCAGCTCTCTCACACCTGGGACAGAGCCGTACCAAGGGATGCCCCAGGTCTTTTGGCTCTAAGTCTAGTGGGAGTCACAGTTACCAACACAAGCCCTGATGAAGCTATCTGTTTGGTGGTGAAACACTGGCTTCTAAAACTAAATGAGTCCAGTTTGTTTAGTTTAACTCAGTGATAGTATCTTATTACCTTAACATTTGCATCAGTTAATTAGCTCAGTAAAAAAAATCTCGACAGTGGCTTTCCTTCCATACTCCTCTCCATGTTGCTTCTCCTAAGTACTTTTGAGTACCAAGTTGAATGGCTTCCTATGAATCGAACACTGCATGTGAGTTTGGTCTGCAGGCTGTTGAGCTGCAGACAAAAGACTGCTGCAGTGAGTCGTCAAAACAGCTGTAAAAAAATAATTGGGACCCACTGACAGACACTGCCACTTTATGTCACCTGAGCAGAGCAAAGACAACAGTGTCACAGCAGTCACACCTGCCCACCTGCTGTTTGACCTATGACCCTCAAGAAGGAGTTACAGGTCCATGAAAACGTGTACTGCAAGACTAACACAGATATATTTTCTGATCTGTTGTTATAATGTTCCCTCATCACAAACATACCTGGGGTTTTGTTTGTTTCATTCACACATGCTTAAAGGTAAAGTGTGTTTTTTAAAAAAATGTTAATCCGTATGGGTTTCCTTTTAAAAGTTACGTGTGTTGACATCGGCTTACCTCTGACAGTCTCAGCTGATCCCGGTTCGGCTCGCTTTCTGGAGCTCAGGTAATTAGGTCTGGTAACTTCTCTGAAACATTAAATAAAGCTTGTTTTTCTTCTCAAAACAAAACACTTGTCCGAAAGGTGATATATTTGCGTCCCAAACAGCTGTCAACGAAACATCCAGCAGCGAACTTAGCAGGCTTGGGGAGTAACGGATTACATGGAACGGCGTTAAGTAAAAGGATACAAAAAAAAGGTAACTGTATTCCCCTACAGTTACAAAGAAAAAGACGTACTCAGATTACAGGTACATTTAGTGAAAATGGGGATTACTTAGCAGGATTACAATTTGAAAGCATTTTATGTTATTTCATTTTTTCTTTTAAAGCCGGAGGTCATATGTAGGGAAAACAGAACGTACAGACTCGCGCCGTGCGCGCTCTGTGAAACAAACTTGCAGCGGCTCGCACTGAACTTCACGCAGGTCGCGTACTACGGACTAAACTTGCAGCGGGCATGGTTTCAAAAAACGCATTTAAAACGGGTGGAAATTTAGGGAGAATTTTATTTTTAAAGAAGACAAAGAGAACAACATCACAGTACAGTGCAAATTGTGCCTTCCAGCAGTTAAACACCTGTCAATGTCCAAGGATTCTACTTCCAATCTCAAGAAACATTTACAGGTAAGATCGCTAATATTAACGCTTTGATACTGACAGACCCTAAATGTCCTGCTTCAGTCATGTTATGTGTGAATATGAGTCATTTCTTTGTCTTGATTCATTGGTAGGAGCCAGTTTCGAGTTAGCTATCGACTAGCAAACTATTAGCAAGCTAGCTAACGTTAGGGTGACCATACGTCCTCTTTTGCCCGGACATGTCCTCTTTTCAGAGGCTGTCCGGGCTGTCCGGCCGGAGTTTATAAAATCCTTCAAATGTCCGGGTTTTTGATTCCGTTGAAAACGCGCTCTGAGAGGCGGAGTTCGAGTCGAACCCCGGAACGTGTATTCATTCATTTACAAACAAGCGCGCCACGACACACACACACACACACACACTCACACACACACACACACACACACACACACACACACACACACGCAGGCTGACAGGCAGGTAGGCGCACTGCGAAGACACAGAAAATGCCGAAACGCAAATGCAGTTTCACGGATGAATTGCAAAAAAAGTACCCCTGTTTTCGCCCGGGTCGTGACAAGTGGGAGGCAGAATGACCAGGGAGAGGAGGAAGGCAAGGAAGACTGAAGAAAAGGAAAAAGAAGGAAAAAGGGACTGTTGACTTGAGGCATTATTTGTATATTTTTTTTCATTAGCCATTAGACACATCATTTTGAAGAATGGGCTTACTGAACATTGAAGAATAGGCTAACTCTCTTTTTATTTTTGTTTTTTATTTTTTTCTTAACTAAGGTGTAAGTGTCAGCCTTAAGATTGCTTATATTAATAAATATATTATTTATAAAGCAACTGTTTGTGAGTGTTTTGGGCTATTTTTTAGTATATCCAGGTAAAGTGTTCTTTTCTGGGGAATTCAGAAGCACAAGTACGGTCACAAGTACACTTTGTGCATTTGTAGAACGATATTACAATATTTAAACATTATCTAGGCAACATAGTCATGTTAACTGATCCATGAAGACCCTTTAGACAATTCCGAGCAAAGCTGTCGTTAGATGTAGGCCAGCACGCAAGCTGGACGAACATCCTGTCCAGCTGCGGAGATCGGGCAAGATGACTATCCCGGTAAAACTAAAACTTTAACTGAAAATATAATTTCGTTGAAGTCATAGGTGTTTAGGTGTTTGGTTTAGTGAGTGACCTTGTTTACTAGTGACTTGGCTTATAGTGATAACAGTTGTTAAAACTACACATAGAACTGTACTTGTCCTCCTAAAAACTTTTAATTGTATTGTAATTTTCTTGTTTTCTTGTTGTTATAGGATATTTGGTGTTAAAGTAATCCAAAAGTAACTGAAAGTAATCAAGTTACATTACTTTAATATTATAGTACCGGGATTACGTTACTGAATACATATTTTAAGGAGTAACTAGTAACTGTACCGGATTACATTTCTAAAGTAACCCTCCCAACCCTGGAACTTAGTGATCGCGTATTGTGTCTGCCGACTTGTATCACTGCGCCCACGTTAGCTCTATTAGCCTGTTCACTTGTAAACTTCCCCTTGCGGTGGACCGCATCTGCCGTACACTTCCGCTAAAGGTTAAAAGGCTAATACAGCTAACGTGGGAGCAGTGATACAAGTCGGCAGACACAATATGCGATCGCTAAGTTCGCTGCTGGATGTTTCGTTGACAACTGTTTGCAAATATATCACCTTTCGGACAAATGTTTTGTTTTGAGAAGAAAACAAAACAAAGCGAGCCGAACCGGGATCAGCTGAGACTGTCAGAGGTAAGCCAGTGTCAACACACTTAACTTTTAGAAGGAAACCCATACAGATAAAAAACAAACAAACAAACAAAAAAAACGCACTATCCCTTTAAACCCTGCAGTTTTTCCATCAAACGAAAAATACTTCCACCTTGTGATGTCAAGTAGTAATACAGGAATTTCTCCACTGCAACTCCACACACCTTCACTAAGGCCCTGTCTGCACGACAACGTTCCTGTTTTGTTTGTTTTTTTATGCGGGGTGAAAAAAAAGTCTCGTCCACACACGTGTTGGATCAGAAAATATTCGCGTCAAGATGAGCGCGGAGCGCTGAGTGAAAACTATGTAGTACATATGTCACACTGATAAGTGGCGCTGTAAACCGGAAAGAGCCAGAGCCGCCGGAAACGCAAGACTACAGAGAGCACATGCGCAGAAAGTCCTTTCTCTTTCGTAAACAAGCAAACACGTGTACTTTACGGACCGTCAACAAACACAAATTTATTTTGTCCCCCTGCTCCACCAATGTAGCAGGGACTCACTCCGGTAATGTGAAAATGTTGACGGTCCCTAACATAGACAGACGCCACAGAACAAAGATTTGCGCTGCGTGAGCGTGAGTGAGTTTTTGCCTATAAATCGATAGTTAGTATTACTTGCTATCGTTTTATTACATAGACATTAACAAGTAGAACTCTCGTTAACCTTGCTCGTGTTATTTACGCAAAATGCTTGTTTGAATACGGGAATGTTAAACATACTCGGACATTATGTTGGCATTCCTGCGAGAATATACAACCGGGGACCATCACCAACGGGCAGCTATATAGTTGTGTGAATTTGTGTAAAGAAAATAGAAATGCTTTCAAATATTTTTGTGTGTGATACTGCATGTGTCTCTATTTCTTTATTTACAGCACACAACACCCTCAAATTGGTATGGGCTCCTCATTGTCCACTATCTGCCTTTTCATTGACGGGATTTTTCCAGTTTTAAAATACCTTCTGGTCACGGATCATGTGATGATTACGGCATCGCGACGTCATAATTTTCCCAAAAGTCACGTTTTTTGCCGCCCACACGACAACGCGACCCCCGGCGTTTTCCGACTTCTCCACTCTGGAACCCGTTTTTAAAAAACACCGTTTACACCCCCCAAAAACGCCGGCGCCGTGTGGACGACAGGCCCAAACGAAGACAAACTTCCCCGTTTCCACCAAAAAACGTTGTCGTGCAGACAGGGCCTAAAATTCACTCATTTGGTAAAAGGTAAAACGTAGCTGCTAAGTTGAAAACTACCACGACATGACATCATAAGGTGGAGCAGATCATTTTGAGCTTTGGAGATATAGACAAACTAATAACTCAAACATGTGTGAATGAAGCAAGACTCCAGGGATGTTTTTGGGGTAACGACATTGTAACATAACCATTTTGCGTAATAACTGTAATAATTGTGTGTCATAAATCCTTCGCCTTTCATTTGTTATGTGTTAGTGTCTGTGTACATCAGAGGTCGTTGCTAATTCTAATTTCTCATTAAAAATCAGTCAAGACTTTCATTTGTTGCCACATACAAGGTCGATGTTCAAATCAAATACTGAAACATGAAGTCGCTGCAGTATCTGTTCTGACCGTGAGAGCGAGCAGACGTGTCTCTTTCCTCTCCTTATCTATTGCTCCTGTTGTCTGCGTGCCTCTCTTGTTTTTTGTCATTTTCTCGCTTTTGGAGCAGATTTTCCAAATTCCTAAAATATGGATGTGATCAGCTGGACCCTCAGCACGATTGATACTCTTTTTTCACGGAGGAGTGCCGCTCCGGGAGAAGCGGTGTGTCCGGATGGTACTTTTTCTGCTGGATATGCGAGGGACTCGTATCGTGCGTGGCAAGTCGTATGTTTGGCACCAATGTACCTGGAGGATGTGGAGGATATTTACGTATTCGGATTTCTGATAGCTGGACATCTGTTAATTGGCCTGGGATTGTCCATGATCTATCGCAAAATTTATAAGCTGGCAGCAAGTAAAGAGTCCCCCAAGCTGTCTGCAGCAATTTCGAGCCATTGTGAAGCCGTAAGGGATCTCGTGAAAGGATTACATCAGAAAGTGGGACAGGTTGAGGACCTTTTGGAAGGGTTTCAACCGAAGGAAACATCTCGACGTTTGGATATCATCACGGGCATGGTGACAGAACTGTGTAAAGCCAACGCAGCGCAGTCTGTGCGCCAAGAGGAACTAATGAGATCTCTCATGAATCTTCATGGCGATATGAAGATGGGGGTCTGGCAAAAACCCAAGCTCAATCTAAATTGTTCACCTGGGTCTCTAAAAATGTATTTCATCATGCTAAATTAATCCCTTTATGTCTAATAATTATGTCTTCCTGTGAAAATCTGTGTGGCTCCAATGGTTATCTGTGTTTTGACTTCGCCTCCCTGCATGAACACTTCCAAGGCCACAGAATGTGGTTTGTTATCTGGACTCTACATAAACATGGCACACACTCACTGACACTGGCACTAGAAATGAATGAGTAGAAAATCCCTGTCTTTAGTTAAGGTCTGATCTCCGCTCTCGGTGAAATCAATTTCAGTGATTTCCAATCTGATCCCCCACACCCTTCCTTCTGTTACCAATGAAAAAGATCACTGTATGTTATATCTCCAATTGTTTTTCTGTCATTACATGTTGTTAAATTGTCACTGATTGTATGTATTGCATCTATTCTACTCTGCATCTCCCAGTCGGCGGCGCGCGCATGCGCAGCGGCCCCTCCCCTACCCACTCTATCACTGTCCTGCCTGGTTAGTGGGGAAACGAAATTTCGAATTCACTCTATGTACATGTACATGATTGTTTTCGACAATAAAGCAAACTATGACTATGACTATGACTGTTAGCTTGCTAGTTGTTGTTAGCCTCTGAAAATGATGCGCTTATAAAGTCATCGTGGTGAATATTTAGGATGCTCGGAATGCATAAGGTAAATGAGGAATGACTCTGGACCACCACAAACTCAACTTATGTTTTGCATTATGTATTTTTTTGCCAGAGAGTCTTTCTCTTTGGAAATGCTATTACTTTGTCTAGACCAAACCAAACCAAGTTACAGGTCAGATCTGGGGAGAAGCGACCTTGCTCACAGTCAATAATGTCTGTTTTTTATTTTTATTTTTATTTTTTTGGAGATATTTTGGAGCTATAAAACCACCTGTCATACTATGGAATATTTCAGGCAGAGCACTATATCCGTAGAAAGAAGCCATATCCATAGCTAATAAGCTTTAGCTTATTACCTCCTTTACCCATTTCTAAGAACAATTCTGAAACTCACTGGAAGTTTTTTTTCTCTCTAAAGCTACAGTGAAATTAGCCTGACTTCTCATTTTTGTCTTAACATACATAATTCAGAATATATTGGTCTATACGAGGCTGCTGGCGCTTGCTGTACCGTATGAATCGCCCCGAGGCAGGAACACATGCGAAGGGAAAGCTTGGTATTTTCCACTGAACTGAACAGATATGAGGGAGAGACAGAGAGAAGGAAGGGGGGGGGGGGGCAGAGAGAAAGGAGAGGGAGAGAAGAGAGGGAGAGAAACTGAGAGAAGAGGGAGAAAAAAGAGATAGAGAGACAGAGGAGGGGAAGAGCGAGACAGAGAGGAGGAGTAAAGAGAGAAGGGAGAAGGGAAGAGAGGGGAAGAGAAAGGGGGGCAGAGAGAGGAGAGGAGAGGAGAGGAGAGGAGAGGAGAGGGAGATAAAATAGTGAGGAGGGAGAGAGAGAGAGAGACTAATTGAACATGTAGCCTATGGCCACATTGGTTTTTAAATTCTTAATTCTAAACCACTGTATTATTATATTAAAATAATTGTGGGTAAAAAAGGTCTTTATTAACACAGTTACATGTGATAAGAGATGCTTATTGCATGGAGAATTCCAATGTATTTTTAGCGGTCTTTTTAGTGTGTTTCAATGTTACAACCACTGGAGTGTCTTGCTCAGGGACACATAAACACTATGAAATTGTTACCAAGTCAATAAAAAACATCACATTGATTTTTGTTTATCTTTTCCTTAATGGTTTCAGCTTCCTTTTGCACAATGTTAATTACAATGGCAATAATGCTATTTGTATATCCCATGTGTATCAGAACTAGTACAACAGCATCATATTAAATTAAAGCTGCATTGTGTAACTTTTCTAGTGGAGGGTCCATCAAATGCTTGTCTCCATGGAGATGTTATTACTTTGTGTGGAATGTTTCACAGTATGGTATTAAATCTGTCTTCATGGAGACCACACCAGACCAAGTTACAGGTCAGATCTGTGGAGAGGCGACCCCGCTCACAGTCAGAATGCCTGTTTTCTAGTTATTTTTGTAGTAATTTTATAAATGTAAGGTAGAGCTGTTTAATGTCTGTGGGACATTCAAGGCTGAGCAGTGACATATCCATAGAAACAAGCAGGTGATGGACCTGAAACCAAAAAGTTACATAGTGCACCTTTAAATAAACTATAATGATTTAACCCTATTAGCTTATTTAATGTTGAAAAATGCATTCTGTTGTTTAACAAAGATTTTAAATTGCTCTTGTGGCATTGAAATTTGATTTTTATCACCTTGAAAATGTGAAGAACAGAACTAGTTCATTTGCAAACAGTTTTGCAATGGTCTATTATTTTGCACCTATCTTACCTCACTTCCTTTATGCATTCAGATTATCCTAATGTTTCACCACTATGAGTTTAGAAGATCTTTTCACAACTCTCAGAGACTAGAGTGGAGTTTTGCAGTTACAGTAAAGCTAACACAACTAGCATGCTAACAGACACATCCTGATTGTCAGACAATAAAAGGTTTTATAATTGGACTAATATTGACCCCAATATCTTATGCAATATATTAGGGATGTAACAATAATTGAAATTTTGTGATAACTTACAATAATATCGAGAGCTGTTACACTATATCGAATCACAAGTCTCTTTGCTTAAATTCATTGTTTTATAGTAGCAGCAGCTAATAAACATAGGGAACTACATAAACCATGATCCTTTGCTGTTTCAATGCAGATGACATGAAGAAATGACTGTTATAAGCACTTTTACACCTTATTTATTAATATAACAGTACCAAACGACTGTCAAGGCATTTTAAGGTCCCATGGTTAATGTGAGCTCCCCTACCCTGTTTAGCCCCCCCCCCCATGGTTAAAAGTTGCGAAATGTCTAAACTGAGCATTTGCGATCCTTTTCTGCGTTACAAAAAATCAGAGCTCAAACGGGCAATTTTGAACAAGGAAACTTATTGACGTCAGATCGAAAAAAGAAATGCAAATGCAGTTCCACCCCGTCTGTCTGAACTCAGCGTCTCTGTAAATCACGCCCAGAGAGTTTGGACTGCGAATGCGCTAGGCAATGCGAAATGCGTTTTTTTATTTGCCTGGAGGCACGTCTGAGTGTTTCTAGGCTCGGAAGTCCTTTATCTGAGCCTCTGGACCTTTGAACAGCAGTGGTTTAATTTTATTTTCTGTGGAAATGTGTTTATTTTTCAATGGAACACTTGAAATCTCTCCCCCCGTGCAAAAACACGGAAATGGATCAGCTGAGGGCTGACAGCGGAGAGCGAAGAGTTTGGCCATGCCCCCACCCTCTACTATAGGCCAGCTCTTTTCTCCTCATTTGCATTCAAGCAACAACGCCCAGAATAAAGTGTTTGAGAGAGATATTTATGACTCTTTCTCATCTTATCTCTGTTTCTCATGCACTGAGTGTTGATTTTGAAGAAGGATTCATTTACAGTATTAGGGAACCATTAAAGAGCCATATAAAAGCATCAAGAAGTACCATGTCATGGGAGCTTTAAAAGTAATTCTGCACAAAATATTGCAATAAATATCATACCGCGAGATATATCGTGAAAATACGGTATCAAGAGATTTGGATATCGTTACCTCCTTAATTCCGAATATCCTTACTATTCACCGCAATGATTTTAGAAGCGCTTTTCGCAACTTTTGGAGGCCAGAGAATGCTGCTGTTAAAACATAATACAATAATTTGATGCAAACAGCACACAGCAGACTCATTTTGACCTCAAGAGCTGCTTATACAATATATCTGTTCTCAAAAAAACTGGATGCAGACTCGTTAATACAAGTAATTTCATGTCTGTTAGTACGAGCCATAGCATGACTGATGATGTGTTGTGTCACACCACTGTCGGGACAATAGAGCAGAAAACATGGATCATAATGCGAACAAGAGTCTGTGATGACTTTGCCCTGCACCAAACACCTGCACCCCACCATCACCAATCACCATCTGTCACTGTCTTCAACAATGAACAACATGTACAACACAATGTACATCTAATCCTATTACTGATCAGAGCTTTCCCTAGAGACCTGCTGCACTGGAAAAACAAACATCATTTAAAGGTCCTATATTACGCAAAACTGACTCTTGTGAGCTTTAAGCCACGTTAGAATGTTGTTACATCATCAAAAACATATTGTACCAGATGAGTATTCCACGAAAGCGACTAAGCGCAAAACCTGGCTTTATTCGACAGTTTGTGCTAGTTTTAGTGAGAGTTCGGTTCCATGACGCTTGCTAAACTTAGTCCCCGCTGAGTTGCTGGGGCAACATGGTTTTAGCGGAAAGTCTGGTACCAGGCAGGCTAAAGATGCGGTTTAATCAGGCCGTGTCGCAGAGAATACGTACCTGACGTAAACAGAGTGTCAAACAAACAGTTCCGCACACCTACCACATGAGTATCTGTGTTGTCCGAAAACAATTTCAGCAAAAAAAACAAATTACCTTACGTTCTTGGTTCTTGACAAATCTCCGGTAATTTAAAAATATGCTTTTTGAACCGCTGTCTTTATAACATTAGTATATAGAATAATTCCAGAGTGTTTCTTGAGAAACACTTTGGTCGAGTGGTTACGTCCTGTGTCTTTTGTGTGGGCATTGCGGGTTCGATTCTCGCTGTTGACGTGCGCAAGTCAATTTTTGTGTTATATTTTTACAAATTTACATTTGCCACATATTACACAAATGTCAATGAATTTAACCTAAAATTATTCATATAATCATAGAACTTATATCCGCTGGGCGGCACGGCAGCTGAGTGGCTAGCGCTCTTGCTTCACAGCAAGAAGGTTCCGGGTTCGATCCCCCGGTCGCCTGGGCCTTTCTGTGTGGAGTGTGCATGTTCTACCCGTGTCTGGGTGGGTTTCCCCCATCAACCCAAAACATGCACCATAGGTAAAATCCTCCAGCTTAGGTCCTGACCAAACCGAAGCAAGAAGATCATGGAGATGGTCCCCGGGCGCAGAAGTGTGCTGCCCACTGCTCCTGATATATATATAGGATGGGTTAAAATGCAGAGAAGCATTTCTCCAGTGTGAGATCAATAAAATCACTTGACGACAATGACACTTTATATTTTATGTGACATCTCTATCAAAGAATACAGTTAAAGTTAAACCTTGACTTTTAAAACAAAATGTAGCCAAATAACAGGCACCCTCCATGATGCAACATTTCAATGATTCAACAAATTTGCTTCAGAGATGCTGTGCAAGCCTCTTTAATGAAATCCTATTTATCAATTTCCATCAATAGGCATAAAACAATAAAAGACATTAGGTATGACATTTTGGTGTAAGGCCACTGCTGGAGGACTGCTGAGGGTCAGGCAAGACACTGCTGGAGGACTGCTGAGGGTCAGGCAAGACACTGCTGGAGGACTGATGAGGACGGTCCAAGTGTACGCCATCTTCAGTAACTAGAACACAAACATACTATTAAAATACACAAATGCTTGGATCACAGCTGAGGCAAGCATTAGTCTAGAGAATACCTTGAATATACTCTTCAGGAGAACTCGCAGGAAGGATCTTTGATGGGGTCCCTCCTTCAATTACCTCCACCAGTGGGCGACCCCGGTTTAGGGCCAGTGCCAGCTCCTCTGCAGGTGAAACCAAGCCACCTCCTGTGGCTTGGTAGCTACTGTTCATTTTAAATTAAATTAAGGTACCATTTCAACAGTATTACTAATTTCACTGAATAATAATATTAATATTAGCCTACTTACCACTCTGCAAAATGTTTTTCTGCTTTGTCTTTACCTGCAAAACAGTCCTCTTCACATTATTCCTGCTCAAAGACAAGATAACAGTTTAACGTATTAGTTGGAGCAAATACTTTTACACGGTAAAAATAAATTACAACTGACAAGACTGCTCTACAAATATATAATAATTACGACATCAACTGTCCACCATGAGAATCAAACTCACAATCTCCCGCACCCCAGACCGTAACTTTTCCCCTACGTCACAGATCAACATCACAGATCAGCGTTGACATCAATGGTGAAAAACATACTTAAAAAACTCAACATTCAGCACTGTTATAGGACTTAACTTGCGTATTTAAGTGCTCAGCGATCTTCTGCCACGCCATGTCTCTGGCCTTGGTTATTGCAAATGTGTTGTAGAGTTCCAAAAGCAAATTCTGTTCTGATGCGCTGAAATAATCGGCCCAAATCTTCGACATGATCGCGTTTTCGACAATCACTTGTTCAGGGCTTCTTACCTTCCCCGTGCACTCATGTAGGCCAGGACTGGTTAGGCCTGACTGAATTGAACGCTGCTGAGGCGCAGCTGAAATGCGTTAGTGGAACGGCTTCAGGCTCTAAGATCTAAGACACATCTAAGATGTGTCTCAGTCAGGCGAGGACTTAGCACTTAGTCGCCGCTAAGTTTAGCGACATTCGTGGAATACCCCTCAGGTATTTTTTGATAAGGAAACAACATTATAAGATACCTCATAAAATAGTGTAATATGGGCCCTTTATGGATACACAAAAAATAACATTTGTATTATAGTATAATAGAGGCTAACTTGTACCTGACTTAATATTATTAAGTCAGGTACAAGTTAGGTTTGTGGAGATGCAAGCCCGCTCAGTGCAATAAACACAACCAGAATGAAAAAAAAAATATATATATAGTATATTTGACTAAAAAAGTGGTAAGGCTTAACGTTTCATAACTTTAACTGTTCCATGCTTTGCCTGGAAAGTTCCACAGAGTAGCATTAAAACTTATCTTTCTTATATCATATCACAGAGTTCTATTGCTTAAAGGAGAATTAACGTTTTTTTACAATCTGAGCCTTATTTCGGTAATAAAACAAGTTGTTTTACTCACCCATAGCACTTTGGTGTCATATGGAGCACTTCCAGAGATGTTTGCGATTTGCGATCTCCGTAATTTGAGTTCTCGGGGCACATGATTGAGGTCTCCAAATAACACAAACTTTAGCACTTTTCAAATCATAGAAGCTCGATATCTTAGTCTACGCTTTCGTTTGAGTCAAAAGTGGCCTGTAATCCGAGATTTAGCCATAGTTTCGAGTAAATGAGGAGGCCAATGCGCATGTGCGGAGTCACAGTTTATTTCGCTCTCAGCTCCTGGGACCCAAACATGAAACGCAAAGCTGTAAATTATGGATAAATCTCGGATTACAGGCCACTTTTGACTCAAACGAAAGCGTAGACTAAGACATAGAGCTTCTATGATTTGAAAAGTGCCAAAGTTTGTGTTATTTGGAGACCGCTCGGGGCATATATTATCGCGTTACGGATATAAACATCTCTGGAAGTGCTCCAAATGACACCAAAGTGCTATGGGTGAGTAAAACAACTTGTTTTATTACCGAAATAAGGCTCAGATTGTAAAAAAACCCATTAATTCTCCTTTAAAAACAACAAGAAAAACATTGACATTCTGTGAGCGGGCTTGATACAGCTCTGACCCGTAACTATACCTGCTATTACCTTCCAGAAGAAAAGTTACACACTGCATTTTTTTTTTCTTACCAGGATTGTTTCTGTAGATGCCATGATTAGTTGTGATCTGATATTTGAGCAGCTGTGTTGGAGGATTATAAAAGGTAAAATGTGTATTCCAAATGTAGAAAGTCAGTTCTAGTGGCTGTGCGCTGAACTGGAGGCAGATTCTAATGAGGAGAGATCGCTGCTATTTTCCCTCTCATCCCAGTGGGGCACTTCCTCTCACATCACTGCTTCACAAGAAGTAGTCAAAAAAGTACTTATTCTCACCTCAAAACTATTACGCAGTGGTTATTTGCATTATTGTTTCATATTCTGTGTTTCTTCTAGACCAAATATTAGAGCAATACTAAAAGATGCGCTGCACATGTATAAGTATGTCGACTGGGATAAGAAATGCTTTTTAATGTTACAAACACTGTCTTGCTCAGAGACACAAAAAAACTGAAATTATTACCCCATCAATAAAAAATAAATAAATAAGTAAAAACATCAATTTCATTTTTGTTTATCTTTTCAGGAATTGTATCAACTTACATCTTATAGGTGACATTTTGAGCACTTTTGGCCACACACACACACACACACACACACACACACACACAAATACACACACACACACACACACACACACACACACACACACTACATTCATTCTAGGAAATATTTGTGTCTTCTCTAAGGACACAACTACAGAGTTTTCGTGAACAAGTCAACTCGTTTGAACAGTTCCTTCATGTAAACGATTGGGACCAGATCTTATTTTTTTTTAAAGAACCAAATCTCTTTTCTTTTCTAATTTTTATGCCTTTTTATAATGATTAACGCTGAACAAGTGGGGGCTTTTTTTTTAAAATTATTGTTATTATTGTAATACAAAGCTTTATTGAGATTATGCTTCATTCTAAATGGTAAACACACTCCCACTCTCAGTTTGAACCATTTAAACAGATCTGAGCCTTGGACATTTCTTTGTGATTAGTTTGTAGGTAAATTAGTTTTTACGACTGCTTTGACTTTGTTTAAATCCAGGCTCAAAACAGTTCTGTTGAGCTGTGCACTTTACTCTGCGCTCTTCTCTTTTAATGTTCATTTTATGATGATTTATCTTTTAATTTGTTTGTATTGTGATTTTAATGTCTTTCTTATTCTGTAAAGCACTTTGAATTACTTTGTGTACGAATTGTGCTATACAAATAAAATTGCCTTGCCTTCTGTCATGTAAATAAATACAAAAAGGAACCAAAGAGCTGAAAGTCCAATCACTAGTATTACCTGGTAGTCTCCCATCCAAGTACTTACCGGGCATCTTTAGTTAGACATCTTTCACTAAGAAAGAAAGATATCTTGCAAAAGTACGTTTTGTATTGTCGCTGTAGCTTGGACCTCACCGCTTCTTCTCTTCTTACATAACAGCGGCACTTGATTTTGCAGAAAAGCTCAAGAAGAAGAAGTTCCGGGCCTTGGGTGGAGTTGAAGTAGGTCAGAAGAACTAAAGACAATGTAAAAAACAGTTGGTGAAAAGCGGAAATGTGCCTGCGAGCTCAGGTAAATAGACATTTTAAATAGGTGGAGAGGAGCACAACTCGCAGCCGTCTCCTATAATTTGTTATTATAATTTGTATTCTGTGTTTGTCGAGCGGATAAAATCACAAATAGACTGGCTTAAATATTACATAAAGCAAAAACCAAACATGAGCGGGTGATGTCGCAGAAGATAATCAACTTGTAATTGCACAAGAAGTTTCAGCAGCGGAGGAGGAGGAGGAGAGGAGGGGAGATGTATGCTCACTGCTCATTCAGTCCAGCAGGGGGCAAACAGTACAGCAATAAGGTTAAAGGTGCTATACTGCGCTAAATTGGCTCTTGTGAGCATTTAGTTGTGTTGGAAGGTTGTTGCTTCCTCAAAAACTTACCTGGAATTGTGTTTCGTTTGATTCACACCTATTTGAGTTGCGTTATTATCTGTTTACGTCTCCAAAGCTCAAAATGCACTGTTCCACCTTATGATGTCACAAAGCAGTAGTTTTCAAGTTAACAGCTACCGTGTACCTTTTTTTTTTTTGTAGAAATTGGCAACTGCAGGACTGAAATCATGCAAATGATTCTAGCGAAGGTGTTTGTAGTTTAAAAACACAGTGGAGCACTTCCTGTATTAACACATGACATCACAAGGTGGGAAAGAGTGTTTTTTGTTTGAGAGAAGAACTCAGCCTAAATATGCAGGGTTTGTGTGTTAAACATGTGTGAATGAAACAAAGCTCAGCTCTAAGTTTGTAATGAAGAAAACAGCATTAGAACATTAGAACTATCTCTGCCCAGCACAACGTGAGGGAGTGCTGTGTTTTTGTTTTTACAGAAACATGGTTACACGGAAATATCCTGGACTCAGTGGTGCGCCTGGACGAGCTAACATGCTACCGCTCAGACCGAGCTAGCGGCGTCCCCAGAGTTAGGTTAGAGGGACGCTTATTGTCGGGACGCTGTGGTGGTATGTAGACACTGTTCACCTCTGGTGGAAGTGCCGGTGTACTGTCAGATAGAGACGCTTTGTCAGATTGAGACGCCTCCTGCGCTACTGCGCAAGCGCGCATGATGTAATGGTTTTGAAACAGCTGGGTCAGTTTAAAACGCCTCCTCATGCGCGCGCATGCATGCCGTGACGTAATCGTATAAATACGCCCATCTTGGCTCCAGAGGCAGAAGTCCTTTTGTTTGCTACCGAACAGACAGGAGTCTAGTTATTCTCAACATAACAGGCAAAAGTCGAGTTATTTTCAACAAAACGAGGCGGAAAACAAGGCGGACATCGAGTTATTCTCAACATAACGAGGCAGAAGTAAAAAAATTTCAACAGGAGTGGAGTTTTCTACAATTTCAACGCAAGTAAGTAACAATTTAAGAGTGTTTTGGTTTTATTGTATGTTTTAGCATGTAAAGAACGATAATTAGCGCCAGAATACCTACGTCAGATGATAGTGGTTTGTATTTAACATTTGACTGCATGCTACGTGTCTCGTATTAAACTTATCGTATTAAACCGCGCTAGTGTGCTAGCACACGGCTAGTCTGTAGCCAGAGCTCGTGCAGCTCTTGGCGCACCACCTGTGCATCAAACGCACTCCTGTATGTATGTGTGTATGTATGTATATGTGTGTATATATACATATATAATGTATATGTATGTGTGTACGTATGTATATGTGTGTATATATACATATATAATGTATATGTATGTGTGTACGTATGTATATGTATGTATATATACATATATAATGTGTATGTATGTATGTACGTATGTATATGTGTGTATATATACATATATAATGTGTATGTATGTGTGTACGTATGTATATGTGTGTATATATACATATATAATGTGTATGTATGTGTGTACGTATGTATATGTGTGTATATATACATATATAATGTGTATGTATGTGTGTACGTATGTATATGTGTGTATATATACATATATAATGTGTATGTATGTGTGTACGTATGTATATGTGTGTGTATATATACATATATAATGTGTATGTATGTGTGTACGTATGTATATGTGTGTATATATACATATATAATGTATATGTATGTGTGTACGTATGTATATGTATGTATATATACATATATAATGTATATGTATGTGTGTACGTATGTATATGTATGTATATATACATATATAATGTGTATGTATGTGTGTACGTATGTATATGTGTGTGTATATATACATATATAATGTGTATGTATGTATATAAATACGGTATGTGAATGTTATGAAATAACATGAATGTGGTAAACATTTATAGATTGTCAACATGTCAGAGAAGACCCTCGTTCTTGTGGATCCACTGGCTAATGAGACGAAGTATGCACACAAGACCCTTCCAAAGTGGATGTAAAGTCTGAGGAAAAATTTGAAGTAAAGTTCTTGGTCTTTTGTATGTGATAATGTGTCTAATGTATTGCATATGCTTGTTATGCTTTTCACACAATAATAGGAACTTCTTGAGGATGGCAGGCCGTTCAGTCCCAAGACAGATGGACTCTTCAAACTGTTCCACATGAAATGCAGCAAGATGGCAGTAGCTGTGGCATTTTGGTTTTAAAGGTAAAGATTTCACTGTTTCCACTAATTTCTTTCTCTTGTATCTCTCCAATTATATGTTACTAAATGCCTAAAATTGCATTTTGAATTTTGCAGAAGAGATTTTGAAACGCCAATCAAGACCAACCCGACAGAAGTCTTGAAGGCTCGACTAGACGTCACACGTGCACTCCTAGAGGCCTCAGCATAAATATATAAATAAATGTTTCTTCTGTTGTACCTTTTCCTGTCCTCATAAATCATGAATAAGACACAAGCCCATTGTTTTAAATTCAATTGCATGAAATGTATTTATTTACATATTTATTTATAACGGACAGTGCATGTTGACCAACAGTAACTGTTTAACATGCCAGAATTAGCCAAGAGGCTAGTTTTCATCTGTTGTCCGTTGTCACAGTGTACAGATGGCTCCTTAAAGACATTTGCAGACGTGGTTAAGAAGTAGAAAAGCATTAAGTCTTGAGCAGTGAATCATAGCGAAGACAAATGACAAACAAAATAATTAAAACAGGTTATTAAGAGCAGCTTGCAATTAATAACAGTAAAAGATTATGTTAAAAAAGCACAAGAAAATAACTAAATACTGACCTGTCTGGTTTAATTATTTTGAATGAAAACTAACGATGCAGTCAAATGTTAAATCCAAACTATTATCATCTGACGTATGTATTCTGGCACAAATCTAACGTTAACATCTCGTTCTTTACATGCTTAATTGGTTAAAACACAATAAAACCAATACTGTTAAAATGTTACTTGCGCAGTAGCGCATAAAACTGTCAAAGCGTCTCATTCTGACAGTACAATAAAACTGTCAAAGCGTCTCATTCTGACAGTACAATAAAACTGTCAAAGCGTCTCATTCTGACAGTACAATAAAACTGTCAAAGCGTCTCATTCTGACAGTACAATAAAACTGTCAAAGCGTCTCATTCTGACAGTACAATAAAACTGTCAAAGCGAGACGCTTTGACAGCCCAGCTGTTTTTAAACCATTACTTCATATGCGCAGTAACAAAGCGTCTCATTCTGACAGTACAATAATAATTTAAGCCCAGCTGTTTTTAAACCATTATTTCATATGAAATAATGGTTTAAAAACAGCTGGGCTGTCAAAGCGACACGCTTTGACAGTTTTATTGTACTGTCAGAATGAGATGCTTTGTTACTGCGCATATGAAGTAATGGTTTAAAAACAGCTGGGCTGTCAAAGCGTCTGCTTATCTGACGTAGGTATTCTGCCACAAATCTAACATTCACATCTTGTTCGTTACATGCTTAATTGGTTAAAACATACAATAAAAGCCTACGGTGTACTCTCAGAAAGCTTCTCAATCTGACAGTACAACGGCTACCATTACATCATGTGCGCTTGCGCAGTAGCGCTCATCTCGGCGCTGTAGCTCAGCTGTTTCTAAACCATTACATCATCTCGTTCGTTACATGCTTAATTGGTTAAAACATACAATAAAACCAATAAAAGCGTACGGTGTACTCTCAGAAAGCGTCTCAATCTGACAGTACAACGGCTACCATTATATCATGTGCGCTTGCGCAGTAGCGCTCATCTCGGCACTGTAGCTCAGCTGTTTCAAAACCATTACATCATGCGCGCTTGCGCAGTAGCGCAGGAGGCATCTCAATCTGACAAAGCGTCTCTATCTGACAGTACACCGGCCCTTTTATCTCCCGAGGGAGTTCACAGCGTGTTCTGACCGTGAGAGAGAGCGGACGTTTCTCTTTCCTCCTTATCTATTGCTCCGTTGTCTGCGTGCCTCTCTTGTTTTGTAATTTTCTCGCTTTTTGGAGCAGATTTTCCAAATTCCTAAAATATGGATGTGATCAGCTGGACCCTCAGCTGGATACTCTTTTTTCACGGAAGTGGCGTGTCCGGATGGTACTTTTTCTGCTGGATATGCGAGGGACTCGTATCGTGCGTGGCAAGTCGTATGTTTGGCACCAATGTACCTGGAGGATGTGGAGGATATTTACGTATTCGGATATCTGATAGCTGGATATCTGTTGATTGGCCTGGGATTGTCCATGATCTATCGCAAAATTTGTAAGCTGGCAGCAAGTAAAGAGTCCCCCAAGCTGTCTGCAGCAATTTCGAGCCACTGTGAAGCCGTGGGAGTTCTCGTGAAAGGATTACATCAGAAAGTGGGACAGGTTGAGGACCTTTTGGAAGGATTTCAACCGAAGGAAACATCTCGGCATTTGGATATCATCACGGGCATGGTTACAGAACTGTGTAAAGCCAACGCAGCGCAGTCTGTGCGCCAAGAGGAACTAATGAGATCTCTCATGAATCTTCATGGTGATATGAAGATGGGGGTCTGGCAAAACCCAAGCTGAATCTAAATTGTTCACCTGGGTCTCTAAAAATGTATTTCATCATGCTAAATTAATCCCTTTGCAAAATATTGTCTCCCTGTGAAAATCTGTCTCCAACAGTTATCTGTGTTTTGACTTTGCCTCCCTGCAAGAACACTCCAAGGCCACAGATGTGGTTTTGTTATCATGAACTCTACATAAACAGTGGCACACACTATTTTGGTCTATTCACAACACTGACATGATTGTAAAATGTTCCCTGTCTTTTAGAAAGGTCTGATCTCTGCTCTCGGTTCAATCAATTTCATTGATTTCCAATCTGATCCCCCCACACCCCTTCCTTATGTTGCCAAAGAAAAAGATCACCGTATGTTATACATTGAACACTCGCTCTATCGCGGTTCACTGTTCGCGGGCTCGCTGTTTCGCGGATTTTTTTTTTCAATTTTTTTTTCAATTTTTTTTTTATAGTGTAACATTTTTTTTACAGTGTAACATTGTGTCCTGTGTCCTGATTGGCTAAGAGACTAGACCAGGACTAAACGTGGACTAAACCAGGACTAAACCAGGTCTAAACCTGGACTAAACCAGGTCTAGACCAGGGATGGTCACGCAGGGTGGTAGGGACAGAGTCTCTGATGTCCTTCACGAGAGCGCCTGGGTGAAAGGAGGTGTGGCCTTTGTTTACTTGCACGAGCCGGACCATGGAAGAGCCAAGAATCAACACGGACGGGCCTGGCCCGGACGCCGCGCAGCCGGGGGAGCCGCAGCGGGGAGAGCCGCATTCGCCGCAGCGGGGGAGGACACTCACGCGCAGAGAGGAGACAGTGGGTCTTCCCCCCTCACGCCTAGCGGACGAACCCGACCCCGTCCTAGAGAGCTGTGGAGTATTGGCGACGCATTGATAGCCATGCCCCGAACTCCGGGGCAGTCTGATTTTGGGAGCCGGGGTGAAATGCAACCAACCCTTGTGAGCGCGGGTTAGTGGGGGAAAATTCTCATGGTATAGCTGATCGGGGCTTTTGACCTAGCCCCTCGCTGCAGTGCTCGTACCTGTTCGGGTGGTGAGGGCTCAGAGGCGTCTTCGGAGCAGTGAACCATGTCAGCCAGTTCGGCACTGTTAGCGGTGGCTTGAGTCTTGCCCAAAATGATATCCAGGTCGCTTTCCACTCGACTTTCGCACATGGCATAGATATGTTGTTCCAAAACAACGCATATCCATGTGCACGTGTCCCGCGCACGTGTCCGCGCCCCCCCCCCCCCATGCTTCACTATTAATACATTTAGTTGTAAATCTACGAAAGTTTGAGTGTTTAAACTAGAGAGAAATGTGAGAAAATGTTAATACCAGTCTGAGAAAAGTGTATAATGTGTGTGGTGAGGCGTTTACAGCCTTAAAACATGTGTAATAATTGTAAAATATAAAGTTGTCCTACTTCGCGGATTTCACGTATTGCGGTTTATTTCTGGAACCTAACCCCTGCGATAAATGAGGGATTACTGTATCTCAAATTGTTTTTCTGTCATTACATGTTGTTAAATTGTCACTGATTGTATTGCATCTTTTCTACTCTGCATTTCCCAGTCGGCGGCGCGCGCATGCGCAGCGGCCCCTCCCCTAGCCCACTCTATCACTGTCCTGCCTGGTTAGTGGGGAAACGAAATTTCGAATTCTCTGTACATGATGTACATGTACATGTACATGATTGTTTTCGACAATAAAGCAAACTATAGCAGTTTTCCAATTCAGCGACGGCACGCTTGTGAGCGTCCTTGGAAGAGGATGTGCGTCATATCCGGCGCGGCAACCGCCGTTCCATTCGTTTTTTGTCCCCTGCACAGTTAAGATGCGCTCTGAACAGCGCAGTCGTTTCCATGGAAATCGGGGCGTGGACCAAGTGTGCGAAAATGCACGCTTCGCCCACTTAAAAGCCCCAGCATGCACAGCGAGGGAGGATATATGACTACAAAGACCGACTCGCCAGTGACATCCACATGTGACAGTTGCGACGTCACTATAAAATATACGTACTGGTTCACCTCACCTACAACTATGCTACATGAAACTCTTCATAAACTACGCTAAACATGTGTGACGGTAGCCGTAATGGCATAGATCACGGCACCTGTTTTACCGTTCACATGCTTTCCCCCTTACACTTCTTTGCTGTTGTAATGCTGGATATTCTACAGTGTAGCCATGTCCAACGTTTACTCTAAGCTGCGCACTGCTCGCACATTCTCAGAGCACAAGAAAACCTATGCAGCGCACTGTAAATCAGGGATGAACGAGCTTTTAGCGGATCTCCGCTTTTTATTCAGCCGCGGGGTCATTTTTTTATATCTGCAAAGTGCGAGCCGCGCGGGGGGGCGCAGGAGGGCTCAGGGAGTTAGTGTGTTTGCTCAGACACATTAAAAATTAGGGGGAACATTGGCCATGTCCCAATTCCAAGTATTACTAGTCGCAATAGAATATTTTTTTCTTTAGGGAACAAGGAGCAGACCACCCGGCTCATTGAGCTGAGGCGGGACTTGTTCCATTTCGCAGACGGCCATGCGAGAAACGTAGTGCACTAAGGGCCGAGCGAGTATGCGCCGTCTCGACTGCAGGCCGAGACCACACTCACAAGCGTGCAGTCGCTGGATTGGAAAACAGCTTATGACTATGACTATGACAGCGATCATGCTGGTCACTGTTTACATCTCCCACAGCCAACAATGCTAATAGAAGGGAGGCACTGGTCGTGTGTTGAAGGACTGTGCAGAGGAGCTCAAGGATGTCTCCAGTGACAACTTTAATGCTTCTCTGAGCCAGGCTGTTGTTCCCAACTGCTTCAAAACCACCACCATTGTTCCTGTGCCAAAGATGTCCACTCCAGCCACTTTTAATGACTATCGCCCTGTTGCACTGACCCCCATCATAATGAAATGCAATCTGCTCTGCTCTTCACCCAGCCCTCACCCACCTGGACAATAAAGACTCATATGTGAGAATGCTGTTCATAGATTTCAGTTCAGCATTCAACACCATAAACCCACAGCAGCTCATTACCAAACTGGACCACGTGGGGCTTCAGACCTCACTGTGTAATTGGCTGCTGGACTTCCTCAGTGAGAGGCCACAGGCAGTGCGGGTCGGCAGAAACACCTCAAGCTGCAGTAGACTGAGCACAGGAGTTCCCCCAGGGCTGCGTGCTCAGTCCAATGCTCTTCACTCTGCTGACTCACGACTGCACACCAGCGTTCAGCACCAATCACATAGTGAAGTTTGTGGACGATACGACTGTGATGGGTCTCATCTCAAATAACGATGAGACAAACTACAGGAGTGAAGTGAACCTTCTGACCAAGTGGTGCAGCAATAACAGTTTCCTTCTGAATGTTGAAAAGACCAAGGAGATTGTTTTAGACTTCTGGAGGGGCCCCACCCAGCACCCTCCCAGTGACCATCAACGGTGCTGCGGTAGAGCAGCAGCATCATTACCACCTTCTACCAAGGCGCCATTGAGCGTTCTGACCAGCTGCATCACTGTGTGGTATGGGAGCTGCACTGAACAGAATAGGAAAGCCCTATTCTCAGGATCACTGGTGTCTCTCCCCTCCCTCCTGGACATTTTTAACATCCGCCTCATCCGCCTCACCCGCACCCGGCCGTCTACAGGCCCACCAGCTGTCAAACAGCTTCATCCACCAAGCCCAATATGGGGATATTGGCATAACCTGTATTCCGTAAAAAGACATATCACTCTAGACACTTTAAAAACTGCTGCTAAGGACTACTGTTGCTGGAATTTACTATTGTTGTTCTGTTGTTTACTACTGTTGTTGTACTGGAATTACTACTGTTGCACATTTATTTTTATCTTTACTTTCAATGCACATTCTATTGCACATTACCATTTCACTGCTGTATCTTCCATTACACATTTTTGATGCACACTGCACATTTTGGACATCTGTAAATAGGTATTTATTTATTCTTTTGCACTGCTTTAGATAGTAGATTTTGTCTTAGAAGTTTTGGTATTGTCTTTATAGTGTATTTTGTACACTGTCATTTTTGCACTTGGCCAGAGAGAAACGAAATTTCGATTAACTGTATGTTGAACACATATGGCAGAATTGACAGTAAAGCTGACTTTGAACTTAGCATATTCTTTTAGTGTTTTGCCCATGGACACAACGGGAGAATGTTTGGCTTGTAGCTGGGAGAGGCGGAGAGGAAAAAAGTCTGTGCTCCATTCCACTATTGTTTGAACTGATTGTGTAACTTATGTAATGTTACTTTGTTGGTGGGATAGTGCCATAATAGTGTATAAAGGAAATGGACTAATGCATAGCATTCGGCTCCAGTCAAATGAAGCTCACCAAGGCTAGCAGTTATGAGGCAAATTTCTAGCCGAGTTCAGTATTAGGAATGGGAATTGATTTACACAGAAAACACAGCAACACAGCAAAATAAAAACGCCATGTAGAGCGTGTTTTACAAAATATTTTAAGACCAAAATGAGGAGCCTGATCCTTTGATACAGAGAGAAGGATGTATGTTTTTCAATACAGTATCTCAATTGGTAGACCGTTTGTCTTGATCCAGCTGATAGCGCATCCATTCTCACTTCCACTTCCCGTGTGTGATCCCAGCTCCCATAGATGCTGCTGCTGTGTCCTTGGGCAAGACGCTTAACCCCACCTCGCCCCCAGTGTCTGCGGACACTGGTAGCCCCCAAGACAGAAGTACACCAAGGCCACTTGTGACGTGAGCCGTCCTCCTGTGGACCCACCACCCGCGGGAGGATTCATGGGGGCTGGTGCATTGCGTTCTGAGCAGCAGATCTGCTTGGACTGCTGCCTCCGTGACCCAAAAACGGAAAAGCGGAAGAATGGAAGATGGATGGATGAAGTATTTCATCCCCTACCAACCATTAAGAATTCTGACTCTCACAGACCAGTTAGACACTCCTAATCAACTTGTCACCTGAATTAGACACTAATATAAAATATAAAAGACCCATGTCCACAGAATCAGTCAATCAATCAGACTCCAAACTCTCCAACATGGGAAAGACCAAAGAGCTGTCAAAGGATGTCAGGGACAAGACTGCAGACCTGCACAAGGCTGGAATGGGCTACAAAACCATAAGCAAAAAGTTGATGTTGAGGAGACAACTGTTTGTGCATTGTTTGAAAATTTAAGAAATACAAAATGCCAGTCAGCCAGTCTCCGGACCTTAAACCTATAGAAAACCTATGGAGGGAGCTGAAACTCTGTGTGGCCAAGTGACAGCCACAAAACCTTAATAATTTAGAGATGATCTCTAAAGAAGAATGGACAAAAAAAATCCTCCTGATATGTATTGTGATGATATTGTGTGCAAACCTGGTCATCATCTACAAGAAACATTTCACCTCAAAAGGGTTTTGCCACCAAGTACTAAGTCTTTTGGCTAGAGGGTTCAAATACGTATTTCTTAATGAAATGCAAATCAGTTTATATATTTTCTATTTTCTATTTAAGTTATTTTCTGTATTTTTTATTATTATTTTTTATTCTATCTCTCAATGTTAAAATAAACCTACCTTTAAAATTATAGACTTTTTTGTTAGTATAGAAACTTACAAAATCAGCAAGGGATCAAATACTTATTTCCTCCACTGTATGTCCATTTATATATACAATTTATGGATAGTGCCTGTGGTCAATATTCGTTTTACATGAGTGAAGTGAAAAGTTCAAAACAAAACAATAGATTATAGACATATTGCTCTAAAAAGAAACCCTCTGTATGTCCACAATTATTATTTGTTAAATCATAACTACAGTAAAGAAAACACTGGGAGCCACAAAACCCTTTTGGAATTTAAAATGAAATAACACTGCATATAACCTTTTTTTGTTTGTTTGTTTGTTTGCCTTTGTGCCATAGAATTACATTTTGAAAATAAATGAACTAAAATAAAATACATTTTAATTAAATGCAGTTGTCCCTCATTTATCGCGGTTCAGTTTTCGCAGCCTCGCTGTTTCACAGATTTTTTTTAATTCAAATTTTTTTAATAGTCTATCAATGCACATTGTGTTCTGCGTCCTGATTGGCTAAGGGACTGTAGACCTTTGCCGATTCATCAGTCATTCTCCTCCATGTCTCCTGTACAGAATGCATTCAGCTTTGCCAAATTTATATAAATGTTCAATCGCGAGCAGTGTGACTCTGAAGTGCTGTATGTTTGCAAGTTTTCTCCCCGACAAAACCCGCGACAGCGAAGCGACACCAGGACGAAGAGGCTCGGTCAGAGGTTTCATTGTATAATACTGTGCTTTTTTTGTGATCAAAGGAGAAGTTCAATTTGTCAACTGGACAAAGTTTGTTTGGTTGAAAACGTTTCGCCGCTCATCCGAGAGGCTTCGTCAGCTCTGGCCCTCATGCTGGTTCGACCCTGTTTATATCTAGCTGCAAGGGAGGGGCTAACTACCCTGAACAAAGCTCTGAACCTATCCCCGCTACTCTCTTTTGTTTTACGAATTCCTCTGCCGTCTTGTATTAGCATATCTATAAGCCCTAGGCGGCGCTCACTACACTGAAATAGCTCTGAAACTATCAACTAATCTGTCTCTTTGTATTTCAAATTTCTCTGGCGTCCAATTCCCTATTCAAGACAACGACCCTCTCCACCCCTCTGCAATGGCTTGTCTGTCCTAATGATTCTTTGTTTGAGAATCGAATTATAGATGGGAGACAAGTTGTGTCTAACTCCCCCATTTCTGTTTAACGACGGATTCTCTTTTTAGAAAAAAATAGCCTCTTTAACTCCCCTCTCAAACCAGTTCTTTTCCCTGGCTAAGATCTGAACCTCACTGTCCTCAAATGAATGGCCCGTGGCTTCTAGGTGAAGATGAACGGCAGATGACTGTCAAGTCATTTTGCAATTAATAGCTATTTGGTAATTCATTGAAATATTATATAAAAATATTACATTTGGATCATATCTAGTCATTTTAAATTATAGAAAAAGTTACATTGAAGAGTAAAATATTGACTATTAAAATGTAATTTAAAATTGGCCTAAGTTAATATGTAAAATGCATATGAGTAAATATTATAATTAAAATAGATTAACAGTAAAATAATAATAATAAGATAGATTAATCCTACTAAGATGGAAAGGTAATTCCATTATATTTGTTTACTTTAAAGGTTTTTGACCTGCTGCTGCTACTGCTAATACAGCTGCTACTGGTGCTACTACAGCTACTGCTACTACTGCTACTACAGCTACTGCTGCTACTGCTACTACAGCTACTGCTGCTACTGCAGCTGCTACTACTGCTACTACTACAACTACTACAACCGCTAAAGATCATCAAAATCAATAAAAGTCTTAAAGCTGAGTTGAGCCTTGTGTCTGTTTCCGGGCTTTTTCAAGTGAACCGACATTCCTAAGGAAAAGACTTGACAATGACGGTCCACTCTGGCACGCCCGTCTGTGTTGGTACATCCTCTTGTGAAGTGGCTGTTTTGTTTCTCCAGTGTAGCGCTCACTGCAGTCTTCACTACACTGAATGGAGTAGACCACATTGCTTTGTTTGTGGCTCGGTGTTCTGTCCTTTGGGTGGACGAGTTTTTGTCTTAAAGTGTTTGTGGGTTTGAAATAAACTGGAATTTCATATTGTCTGAAAATCCTCTGTAGTTTTTCCGAAACGCCGGCCAGGTAAGGAATGAAATTTTCACTTTCTGAGGTTTTTGAACGTTAATGTGAGCTCCCCTACCCTGTTTAGGCCCCTCCCATGGTTAAAAGTTGCGAAATGTCTAAACTGAGCATTTGCGATCCTTTTCTGCGTTAGAAAAAAATCAGAGCTCAAACGGGCGATTTTGAACAAGGCACCTTATTGACGTCAGATTGAAAAAAGAAATGCAAATGCAGTTCCACCCCCGTCTGTCTGTACTCAGCGTCTCTGTAAATCACGCCCAGAGAGTTTGGACTGCGGAGGAGCTACGCAATGCGAAATACGTTTTTTTATTTGCCTGGAGGAACTTGCGAGTGTTTCTAGGCTCGGAAGTCCTTTATCTGAGCCTGTGGATATCTGAAACAGCAGTGGTTTAATTTTATTTTCTGTGGAAATTTGTTTATTTTTCAATGGAAGGCTTCTCATCTCTCCCGCCGTGCAAAAACACGGAAGTGGGTCACAGAGCGGAGCGGAGAGCTTGGCCACGCCCCCACCCCCTACTATAGGCCATCTCTGTCCTCCTCATTTGCATTCAAGCAACAACGCCCATAATGGAGTGTTCCAGAGTGACATTTATGACTCTTTCTCATCTTATCTCTGTTTCTCATGCACTGAGTGTTGATTTTGAAGAAGGATTCATTTACAGTATTAGGGAACCATTAAGGAGCCATATAAAAGCATCAAGAAGTACCATGTCATGGGATCTTTAATACATGTGGTAGAGCTATTAAATAGAGCAGTGACATATTCATACAAACAAGAATGTGATGGACCCATAACCAAAAAGTTACACAGTGCACCTTTAACTACAGTCATAATTGATTCTTTGTTGCCAGTGCCTTAGCCTGCAGATAGAAGACACAAGTTTTTCTCATTCTCTGTATATGGACAGACCATTGCTCATGTAAAAGCTCAGAACCTCCCTGAGCTGCAGATGCTGCACTAGCACTGATTCAAGACGGTTGCAGGTGCTGGGGTTTAGGAAGTGACCGTTCAGATCAGAGAAAAGCATTTTAGGTTTAAAACAACTGGATTTCAGCGACCAAAATGAGAGACGCATGTGAAGCTCATTCTGCTTTCTGACTGGATAATCATCTTGACAACCAAAACCCCAAATTAATGGGGTAAAATTAAAAATCTGGATTAAAATAGTTATCACTAAAAGCCACATTTGATTTGAACATGTTATATCTTATATCTGGGGGTATAGGTCAGGTTTATTTAAAACAGACCTCTTTTACCATGTCATAGCTGTTCCCTCTCACCATTTACTCATCCGAAGTTGCATTTGGAGTGATTTGTGTATATTTGAGCAAGACGCCATATTGCCAATATCAATCCCACTGGCATACACCCACTTCTCTGTACTCAACCATTCTCCAATTTCATTTTCTTAATTGGTGATACGTGTAGGATTTGGCAGCGTCACGTATTCATTGTGGTACAAAAAATCTAATGCTCGCTAGTGTGATTGTCAGCTGCACAGCGATGTCACCTCCCGTTGGGTTCTGCAGTTTTCTAACATGGTGGACCTGCTTCTTTTATTATGTCATTTTAGATTAACTCTTTCACTGCCAGCCTGTTTTCAAAATCTAAGCCTGTAGAGTGCCAGAGATTCAGAGAATTTTCACTGATTTTACAAGACTCACAGAATACTGAGTTCTTTGACTATATAAACATGGCACACATCAAAATAAAGCCTAGACTCTCTTCTTTCACCTGGAAAAAAAATGTTTCTAACCTTTTCGGTTCTCAAATAACTGATAGTAGAACATAGGGAAGTTTCAGCAAAAACACTGGTTTTTGAGCAAGAAATGGAGAAAACGAGCGTTGAGTTCAGAGAAGGATTTCGAGCAGATCAGTGACTTTGACATCAATATTTATTGATTTAGTGACACCTCAAACATCTAAAATAACAGAGAAAGAGATTTTTGATGACAAAGTACATTTTTTATTTACAAATATAAGAATATAAGGCTCTGTGAATAGTGCCAAGAGATGTTTACAGGATATAATATATTTTCATATAAAATAGAACTTTGTTGAGGCTTTGTCTGAGGCCCAGAGTACAGACCCATAATAAAAACTAATACACACACACACACACACACCTACACACACACACACACACACATATATATATATATATATATATATATATGTACATACACACAAGCCCATGCATAAACCTTTACACACACACACAGCTACACGCGCATGCGCGCACGCACGCACACGCGCACGCACGCACGCACGCACGCACACACACACACACACACACACACACACACACACACAACTTCATTCATTACAATTACCATACACTGCTCACTGCTCCAAGTCAGTAAACTTCTTCTTTGGAGCTGTCGTAGTTCTGAGGAGACTCCCTGGTCCGCGCAGCGCACACATGACACGCCCCCTCCTCGGGCACAGCAGATCTCTACTCAGACCTCGCTGCTTGATCCGGCTTGTCTCTGCGATCCTCTGATCCAGGATCCTGGGTCCCAAGAGCGATCTGATCGCTCCATAGGCGCTGATCAACAGTTGTCTGCTTTTCCGGGTTCTCTGGCCTCGCCATCTTACACACATCTATACACACACTGCACTCCTCCTTTCTTCCCCGGCTCTGATCGGCTAATAATGATACAACATCGCCATCTACAGGTTGAGAGATGTGAATTACACCTCAAAAGTTGCTCCAGGCCGTATCCTAGCAACCCCCGCTGAAAAACGTGTTGAACGTCTATAGACGTTCTGGCAATCAACGGTTGGGTTCGCCCGAACGTCTATAGACGTCTCCGGCAGCCAATGAGTTAAAGGAGAATTAACTTTTTTTTTTTTTACAATCTGAGCCTTATTTTGGTAATAAAACGAGTTGTTTTACTCACCCATAGCACCTTGGTGTCATATGGAGCACTTCCAGAGATGTTTTAGGTTAGCGATAGCCGTAGCGCGAGTTCTTGTAGTATATGCCCCGTGCGGTCTCCAAATAACACAAACTTTAGCACTTTTCAAATCATAGAAGCTCAATGTCTTAGTCTACACTTTCGTTTGAGTCAAAAGTGGCCTGTAATCCGAGATTTATCCATAATTTACAGCTTTGCGTTTCATGTTTGGGTCCCGGGAGCTGAGAATGAAATAAACTGTGAATTTGCACATGCGCAATGGCGTCCTCATTTACTCGAAACTATGGATAAATCTCGGATTACAGGACACTTTTGACTCAAACGAAAGCGTAGACTAAGACATTGAGCTTCTATGATTTGAAAAGTGCTAAAGTTTGTGTTATTTGGAGACCGCACAGGGCATATTACATGCTCGGGGCATATATTATATGTCCCGAGAACTCGCGCTACGGCTATCGCAAATCTAAAACATCTCTAGAAGTGCTCCATATGACACCAAAGTGCTATGGGTGAGTAAAACAACTTGTTTTATTACCGAAATAAGGCTCAGATTGTAAAAAACGTTAATTCTCTTTTAATATTATGATTTAAAATGTGCAAATTATAATGGCTCAAACATAATGATTCAGGGGTTTCACAGATTCTGAGAGTATATCGCAAAATCTCTCATACAGTTCCTTAAATATTCTACAGTTAACAACTCTATTCAAACTCTATTGTAGTTTTTGGTGTGTTGTGTTAGCGGGTTATGACGATCTATGCCAGTGAAACAGCCCATTTGCTAAAGCTCTGTTTGACCTTTTGTTTATAGCACTGTTTATCGTCTGTTCCCGCTCCTAAATGATCCAAATGAACTCACTCTGGGACGATGCTGGAGCGCCGCGTTGGTCCATTTGGCATCGGAGAAGCCATTTTGTGCTTAAAAAGTTCCGCTTTGGTACTTTATGGAGTGCGACGTGAGCCACTATCATGAGGGATGATGTACGGCGCGGAGAGGTGTTTTTGACAAACGGACGTGTCAGCTTATCGCAGCGTTTTCAGGCAACAGTGACTTGACGAAAACTCATATTACAACAGCGCGGGGTTTTGGAGTCTGTCTGTTACGCTTTAAAGGTTGATTAATGGTTCTTAAAGGTAATGTGAGTAAAACTGCTTTGTTCCTGCTGTTACTTTATTAAAGAGGGAATATTATGCAAAATTGACTTTTTTGGAGCTTTCTACCATGTTCCCTCATCAAAAGCAGGATATTAATGTTTCAGTAATTTTGGAATCCCTCTTATTGAAACCCACTGTACAGTTTAGTAAGATTCTATCCAGTGTCACCCATGCTCCCATGCTCTCAACTCTGCTGTTGTTTTTCATTGTGATGTTTTTGTTTTTGTTTTTTTATGTGTTTTTGTACATCTTTTTGATGAATGTTGTGCCTGTCAATGAAAAAAATTATGTCACCTGTCATCTTTTAAAATCAAAGAAATACATTGTGGTATTTGATCCTGTAATTTAGGCTTCAAACTGCACGTAATCAGTAAGAAAAAATCAGTGAGACGTCTTTACACTATAATTTAAATGCAACTCTGATAAGAAACAGTACTCTGATTGGACCATGTATAGGAATATGTTACAAATTACATTTTAATACAGGTATTATACAGGTATTTATTATCTTGTTTTATTGCATGCTACATTTTCCTGCTGTTCTTGATCTGATTTCCCCACTGTGGGACTAATAAAGGCATATCTTATCTTATTCAGTGTTCTGTAACTAAATACATGCTCACAGTATTATTCCCATCACTGAACATGTTAATATGTTGTTTTTAGCATTTTCAAAACAATAAAAGGTAACACTGTGATCAAAATATGTTATGTGTGCCTTGCGTTAAGTAAAATCCTTCCTCTTTAAACAAACTAGAGATTGTAGTGGGGTAGGGTTAGGCAAAATAAGTGTTAAACTTCAGCCTAAACCTCTTCGGTCTGTAGAATAACTTTAGTGCTATGAATACTTTCTGTGTTAAATCATTGTGATGATTAATGTTAATTGACGGAAGAAAAATAAACTTAAAAACTAACTACAGATTGCCTCATCTTATCAGCGTTTTAATCAAATATGTAATTGTTTTTAATAATAAGGTAATACTTCCTTACTATTTGGGTACATGCTTTTGTCCTGATTGGTGGAGCCCTTTCTGGTTGCCATGATTTCTCTGCAAAACCATCCACAGATACAAATGTGTCCCACCACTGCAATTTAGTCCACAACTCGCGATAGGGAATCCCAGATAAACAAGTTTTTAGTTTAGGTTTTTTTTTTTTTTTTTTTTTTTTTTTTAATGTGTGATTTTCGTTTTTTTGCAGAATGTGCTAGTTGAGATCATGAAGAAGCCTCTCCATGTTTCAGATAACAGCATTAGTGACGTTAAAAACATACATTTTTAATTTCAAATTGGCTTGTTTTTTGGAAAGAAACGGGGCGTGTATAAATCAACATATTTTCCCATGCTCGCGCGCCAGCCAATCCCATTGCGAGAAGCGCTGTTCCCCTGTTCCCCTATCAGCTATGAGGAGCTACTGAATATGGACGCGGCACTGCAGGACAAAAAGAACAGGAAAATGAACTTCTACTTGGACACATGACACGTTCGGGAGACCTTCGGGACAGGTTCGGGACACGTCCGTTTCTTCAGAGCTCATGTACAGAGTGCGATTTAGCTCTGAAACACACGATACGCCTTTACATGTGGAGATATGCGAATTATCCGAAAACACTGCAACACGGGGTGAGTCATATTATTTTAGGTGAAAGCAGCGGCTTGTGTCATCATTAGCGTGTGTGTACGTGTGCGTATGTGCGTATGTGTACAGGACTAAACCGAGACTAAACCAGGACTAAACCAGGGCTAAACCAGGACTAAACCAGGACTAAAACAGGTCTAAACCAGGACTAAACCAGGACTAAACCAGGGCTAAACCAGGACTAAACCAGGACTAAAACAGGTCTAAACCGGGACTAAACCAGGGCTAAAACCGGGACTAAACCAGGACTAAACCAGGACTAAACCAGGACTAAAGCAGGACTAAACCAGGACTAAACCAGGACTAAACCAGGACTAAAGCAGGACTAAACCAGGACTAAACCAGGACTAAACCAGGACTAAACCAGGGCTAAAACTGGACTAAACCGGGACTAAAGTAGGACTAAACCAGGACTAAAACCGGGACTAAAGTAGGACTAAAACAGGACTAAAACAGGACTAAACCAGGACTAAACCATGACTAAACCAGGACTAAACCAGGGCTAAACCAGGACTAAACCAGGACTAAAACAGGTCTAAACCGGGACTAAACCAGGACTAAACCAGAGCTAAAACCGGGACTAAACCAGGACTAAACCAGGACTAAACCAGGACTAAAACAGGACTAAAGCAGGACTAAAGCAGGACTAAACCAGGACTAAAACAGGACTAAACCAGGACTAAAGCAGGACTAAACCAGGACTAAACCAGGATTAAACCAGGGCTAAAACTGGACTAAACCAGGACTAAAGTAGGACTAAACCAGGACTAAAACCGGGACTAAACCAGGACTAAAGTAGGACTAAACCAGGACTAAACCAGGACTAAACCAGGACTAAACCAGGACTAAAACAGGTCTAAACCGGGACTAAACCAGGACTAAACCAGGACTAAACCAGGGACTAAACCAGGACTAAAACAGGACTAAACCAGGGACTAAACCAGGACTAAAGCAGGACTAAACCAGGACTAAAACAGGACTAAACCAGGACTAAAGCAGGACTAAACCAGGACTAAACCAGGATTAAACCAGGGCTAAAACTGGACTAAACCGGGACTAAAGTAGGACTAAACCAGGACTAAAACCGGGACTAAACCAGGACTAAAGTAGGACTAAAACAGGACTAAACCAGGACTAAAACAGTGTGTGTGTGTGTGTGTGTGTGTGTGTGTGTGTGGTGTCCTATACCATTTTGTATTGTATTAAATTGACAATACAGGTGATTTTTAACTTAACTTTTTAACTTAATTTAACTTAATTATTGAATGATTATATGGACTTTTTGTTATAAAAGCATTTCCATTTTAACAAAGTATAATTCTGCACTAATTCTGACCTGCCCTGAAACTCCACACCACAGACAGTCAGTGATGGGGGAGGGCTAAGCTTAATGTCATGCAAATTAGGCAAGTAGGGGCTACAGTGAGAAATCTTTGAGCTGATTTCACCCCTTAGCAAAATCTTCAAATATTGTCAGATTTTCATGTGTAAGTTTCATTGGAAACTTTAGAATCTATACTTTCAGAATCTGTGAATAACTCAAAACGACTCCGGGATCACTTGTGTCCTATTTGGCCGCGGTCGGTCACAAATAAATTATTAACCTTGACCTTTGAAAAACAGGCATTCTTACAGCGTATGTTCTCACCTCTTCACCATGTTTGTTTTGACATAAACGGACCGTGCGTTTCTCTGATTGGTTAATCTGCCTGTCAATCATGCTCACTGAAATCAAGGAGACAGGATACGGCTCTAGATCCACTCATTTCTGTAAAGTTTTGTCAGAATGTGTGGTTCTGGCTGGACAGTTAGTATAACGTTATGCAACTCCTGATTGTTTTTTCACTGCTAATCATAGACTGTATAAATGGACATAGCAACGCATTAGCCACTGAAATCCCAATAGGAAGTGAGCATGGGTGTGCTTCCGGCTCCATCTATTCTATTCACTTTCTATTGAAAAATCGTTACCCCTCTCTCTGTAAATGCTGCTCTCAGGCTTGTCAATTGGTTCTTAAAGGTCCCATGGCATGAAATTTTCACTTTCTGAGGTTTTTGAACGTTAATGTGAGCTCCCCTACCCTGTTTAGCCCCCCCATGGTTAAAAGTTGCGAAATGTCTAAACTGAGCATTTGCTATCCTTTTCTGCGTTACAAAAAATCGGAGCTCAAACGAGCGAGTTTGAACAAGGCACCTTATTGACGTCAGATCGAAAAAAGAAATGCAAATGCAGTTCCACCCCCGTCTGTCTGTACTCAGCGTCTCGGTAAATCACGCCCAGAGAGTTTGGACTGCGAATGCGCTAGGCAATGCGAAATGCGTTTTTTTATTTGCCTGGAGGCACGTCCGAGTGTTTCTAGGCTCGGAAGTCCTTTATCTGAGCCTCTGGACCTTTGAACAGCAGTGGTTTAATTTTATTTTTCTGTGGAAATGTGTTTATTTTTCAATGGAACGCTTCAAATCTCTCCCCCCGTGCAAAAACAAGGAAATGGATCAGCTGAGCACTCAGAGCGAGAGCGGAGCGTTTGGCCATGCCCCCACCCTCTACTATTGGCCAACTCTTTTCTCCTCATTTGCATTCAAGCAACAACGCCCATTATAGAGTGTTCAGAGTGAGAAAAATTACTCTTTCTCAGCTTATCTCTGTTTCTCAGAGTGTTGATTTTGAAGAAGGATTCATTTACAGTATTAGTGAACCATTAAGGAGCCATATAAAAGCATCAAGAAGTACCATGTCATGGGATCTTTAAAATGTTCATATTAACCCGCTCTACATGATCCTGTTTTTTATTTTGCTATTTTGTCCATAAATCAAGATATGAACATTAATAACAGACAAATCAGATGCCTTCTTTCCCAGAGGCTGCTGCCGCTAGCGTTTGCAACAGGTTTAATCAACATCATTACCCACCCCCTGTATAACTAGCGGGTGTTACCTTCAACATCCTCCCTCCAGATTGTCTCTTTGGTTGCTATGAGACTCACAGTCAGAATTCCAAATATCGAACAAATTCTGGAGCTGGTACCTTCGATGAGCTTCATTTGACTGGAGCCGAACGCTATGGGTGATGTCACACTCCCTCGTTCCACTTCTTTATACAGTCTATGGCACTCATTTGCTGTCAGATGGTGCGTTACAGTGTTTTAAATGTGCCCGTGGTTTCTGTTGACATATACGTCCTCATTGGCTGTAGGCTGAGCAGAGGGAGCGCTGCTTAAATGTAGAAACAGGGCTATATTCTCCTTATTTATTCAACTCTCCTCCTCGTGGCTCTGACAGACGAGAGCAGGGTCCCGTCTCATCTGGCCTCATAAGTGCAGTAATGGCTGTGAAATTGGAAGTGTGCACTGTGACAGACTGGGATTTGGTGCGTGATTTCGGGCTCACGGTCCGTCGCTGCGGTGACAGGTCTGAGGCGGTCGTCATGGCGCCCGTGGATGCAGGAGAGACGATGGATGCGTGTGGCAGATATGTGACAGATCAGTGGATATGACCCTTTTCTTTGTGTACTGCGCCAGTTATAAACAAACAACCTCCATCACGGTGAAGAGAATAAGGGACATTTCTATATTTCTTAAAGGAGACATATGCTAAATTGACTTCATTCATCAACAGTTCATTCAGTGTAGTTATAATTGTTGTGTTTTGAGTAATTTGTGCATGTTCTAGTGATCTTGTCCTGCATTTAAATTGCTCATGTTACTATTGTCTGACGAATGTTGTTTCCTCATCACAAACACAAACTGGAGTTGTGTTTTTCATTCATACATGTTGAATACACAAACCCTGTATTTAGGCTTAGGAATTCTACCTTGTAATACAGGAAGTGCTCCACTGTGTTTGTAAACTCCATACACCTTCACTAAAATCATTTGGATGATTTCAGATCTGAAATTGCCAAGCTCTACTGAACTCAAGGTAAAAGGTATCTGTTCACTTGAAAACTACCGCTTCATGACATCACAGAGTGGAACAGAGCATTCTGAGCTTTACAAATGTTGACAGACTAATAATAGGATTACTCAAATGTGTGAATGAAACAAAACTCAACTCTGGGTATGTTTCTGATGAAGTCCATGTTAAAAGTAACATGGTTTAAAGCCCACTAGAATCAATTTTCCTTAAACTCAACAGCCAGTACTTTAAACAAACACGTCTATATGAACTTACATTACATTTGAACCTGGGACTAAAGCTGGCCTTAAAGGGATATGCCACCCCCAGACCAAATTTGGGCATCTCCCCACAGTCCAGAGACTAAAATAAGTGGTGGAAAGCGTTTTCCTGCTCACCCAGCCATTGTCCGAGTCTGTCGCCACTGACCACCGCGGTATCTGCAGCTCCTCCGCCTTAGACTGGAGTCTAACGTTGCCAGAGAAAGATTTCGGCCAAAAGGAATTAATTTGCTCGATGCATTTCCCAATTACTTTATGTGTAGTGCGCATTCATATCGAGTGCAAATAAATGTGCAAATCAACACGGAGAGCTTGCCTTGGTCATTTTGGGTGGGAACTATTTTCCAGTGCGGAAGAATACAGTCGAATCCCGCAGCACGCTGCCAGGGGAATCCCAGTTACGCACCGGGAAGGGAGTTCCCCTGTTGCACAACGTGGTGCGTGATTCGGCTGTATTCTTCCGCACTGGAAAATAGTTCCCACCCAAAATGACCAAGGCAAGCTCTCCGTGTTGATTTGCACATTTATTTGCACTCGATATGAATGCGCACTACACACAAAGTAATTGGGAAACGCATCGAGCAAATTAATTCCTTTTGGCCGAAATCTTTCTCTGGCGACGTTAGACTCCAGTCTAAGGCGGAGTAGCTGCAGATACCGCGGCGGTCAGTGGCGACAGACTCGGACAATGGCTGGGTGAGCAGGAAAACGCTTTCCACCACTTATTTTAGTCTCTGGACTGTGGGGAGATGCCCAAATTTGACCTGGGGGTGGCATATCCCTTTAAAGGTCCAATATTACACATTTACTCTTGTGAGCTGTAAGCCATGTTTTTTCATCCAAATGATTCTAGTGGAGGTCTATGGAGTTTTAAAACACAGTGGAGCACTTCCTGTATTACCACATGACATCACATGTGTTTGAGGGAAGAACTCAGCCTAAATCTGCAGGGTTTGTGTGTTAAACATGTATGAATGAAACAAAACACAACTCCCGAGGGGTATTCCACGAACGTGGCTAAACTTAGCGGCGACTAAGTGCTAAATTCTCGCCTGGCTGAGACACAACTTAGACAAAAGCCTGAACCCGTTCCACTAACGCATTTCAGCTGCGCCTAATCAGAGCTAAGCTCAGTCTGGCCTAATCAGGCCGGGCCTCCGCGCGTGCATGGGGTAAATAAGAAGCCCTAAACAAGCGACTGTCGAAAACTTAAGATTAAGATTAAGGCTTTTAGCCTTTATTGGTCTCACACACAATGACACACAGGAGAAATTTGACTTCTGCATTTGACCCATCCTTTTTCAGGAGCAGTGAGCAGCCATCTTTTTCGGCGCCCGGGGGGCAGTACCGTGAAGGGTCTTGCCCAAGGACCCACACTGGTTATCTCATTGCCCGGGGGGGGTTTGAACCTACAACCTCCAGGGGGAAAGTCCATGACTTACCAGTTGAGCTAACCAGCCGGTATAAAACGCGATCATGTCGAAGATTTGGGCCGATTATTTCGGCGCATCAGAACAGAATTTGATTTTAGAACTCTACAACACACTTGCAATAACCAAGGCAAGAGACATGGCGTGGCAGAAGATCGCCGAGCGCCTAAATACGTAAGTTAAGTCCCATAACAGTGTTGGAGGTTGAGTTTTTTAAGTCTGTTTTTCACCATTGATGTCAACGCTGATCTGTGGCCGAGGGGAAAAGTTACGGTCTGGGGTGTGGGAGATTGTCAGTTTGATTCTCAGGGAGGACAGTTGATGTCATAAATATTATATATTTGTAGAGCAGTCTTGTCAGTTGTAATTTATTTTTACTGTGTAAAAGTATTTGCTCCAACTAATACGTTAAACTGTGTTATCTTGTCTTTGAGCAGGAATAATGTGTAGAGGACTGTTTTGCAGGTAAAGACAAAGCATAATAACATTTTGCAGAGTGGTAAGTAGGCTCATATTAATATTATTATTCAGTGAAATTAGTAATACTGTTGAAATGATACCTTAATTTAATTTAAAATGAACAGTAGCTACCAAGCCACAGGAGGTGGGAGCCCCCCTCAAAACCTTTCACCTGCAGAGGAGCTGGCACTGGCCCTAAACCGGGGTCACCCACTGGTGGAGGTAACTGAAGGAGGGACCCCATCAAAGATCCTTCCTGCGAGTTCTCCTGAAGAGTATATTCAAGGTACAGTATTCTCTAGGCTAATGCTTGCCTCAGCTGTGATCAAAGCATTTGTATATTTTAATAGTACGTTTGTGTTCTAGTTACTGAAGATGGTGTACACTTGGACCCTCCTCAGCAGTCCTCCAGCAGTGCCTTGCCTGACCCTCAGCAGTCCTCCAGCAGTGCCTTGCCTGACCCTCAGCAGTCCTCCAGCAGTGGCCTCACACCAGAATGTCATACCTAATGTCTTTTATTGTTTTATGCCTATTGATGGAAATTGATAAATAGAATTTCATTAAAAAGGCTTGCACAGCATCTCTGAAGCAAATTAGTTGAATCATTGAAATGTTGCATCATGGAGTGTGCCTGTTATTCTGCTACATTTAGTTTTAAAAGTAAAGGTTTACCTGTAACTGTATTCTTTGATAGAGATGTCACATAAAATATAAAGTGTCAATGTCGTCAAGTGAGAGTGATGTTAGGCCCAGCTGATATAATTTGATGTGATAAGAGTAATTGTAGGTTAAATTCATTTCCATTTCTGTAATATGTTGCAAATATAAATGCGTGAAAATTTAACTCAGATTTGACGTGGACATCAATAGGTCAATAGCGGGAATTGAACCCGGGTCGCCCATATGAGAGTCGTAGGACATATCCACTCGACCAAAGTCTTTCTCTGAGGCACTTCTGGAATTCTTCTATATGTTAATGTCATAAAGACAGCCGTTCAAAAAGCATATTTTTAGATTACCGGAGATTTGTCAAGAACCAAGAACATAAGGTAATTTCTTTTTTTGCTGATATTGTTTTCGGACAACACAGATACTCATGCGGGAGGTGTGCGGAACTGTTTGTTTGACACTCTGTTTACGTCAGGTACGTATTCTCTGCGACACGGCCTGACTAAGCCACAACTTTAGCCTGCCCGCGACCAGACTATCTGCTAAGACCATGTTGCCCCAGTAACTCAGCGGGAACTAAGTTTAGCGAGCGCCAACTGACGAATAAAGCCGGGCTTTGCGCTTAGTAGCTTTCGTGGAATACCCCTCCGGTCTGTTTGTGATGAGGAAACATAACATAGATCAGAACATAGCGTAATACGGGGCCATTAAGGTTGAATTTTGATAGTAGCGCGCTGTAGTTTTTACATTCTCACTAAAATGTATATAAAAACGTGACACTTTCTCTCACTGTTAAGCGTTATGAAGAGTCCTGTCCGGAGCGAATCCAGATCCGTGCCAAAGCCTCTGCAAAAGCCTCTTCAGAACAAAGAGACTTAAAAATACTGCCACATATGTGACCAGCCACGGAAAAAACAGTTACATGTCGTCCCGGAGGTGTAAGATTCTGAAAGTGTAGATTCTAAGCTTTCCAACGATGCCTTACACATGGAAATCTGAGGACATTTGAAGAATTTGTGGCCATTTGAAAGCAGCACATTCTGAAAACGACGAACTGAGAAAAGCTTCTCTAAAGATTCTCTAAGTCCAGGCCTTCAGAGATCATTTGCATGACATTAAGCTAAGCCCTTCCCCTGCAGATCATCTATCACTGTGGTGTGGTGTTTGAGGGCAGGTCAGAATTAGAAGGTATTTTGTTAAAATGGAAATGCTTTTATAACAAAAAGCCCATATCATATCATTCAGTAATCAGCACTTTTATTAGGCAGAATTCAACCACATGTCGTGTTAGGCCTGCTCTGTAGGCCTGCTCTGTGCGGTCACTGTAACATGAATTTAGATTAGTTTTTGCTTTGCATTTCGTCTTGCTTTGCTAATCAGACCGCATTGAGGAGGGAGCTGGTGTGCGGAGAGGAGCGAGAGCGTGCAAAGGAGAGGTGCGATGATCTGAGGCAGACGGACATGTAGGAAGTTTTAAAAAGTTTAACCTGCTCTGTGATACACGCTGGGACATCAGGGTACCCGCTGTAGTGGACAAGCTGTATGCGCCTGTGCCGCACAGTGTCCACGGTTTCCAGACGAGCGCACAGGCTGCAGTGAGAAACCCCGCACGGCCCCGCACACTGGTTAAAGTTTATTGCTGACTGCAGCGGCCGTCATTAAATATGATCGCCACACAAAAGCTGAATTAGTATTTAAACATGTCTTAAGTCTCTAGTGTCAAAGTTTAGAGGCAGTATCAGCTTGCATTCTGTTCATGAGCTCCGGAGTCCCAAGGAGAGAGTTCCTTCTTACATTTACAGTCAAAGTTACAGATTTTCTCCTCTTTCACTATTCTTATCCCCTTGAAATGCAGCATAAATATTCACAAGCTGCTCACAGGTGATAGGCGGAAAAAGAAAACAAAACAGCACTACTCGTCATGTGAATGGGCAGCGGCACCAGTATGGTAATTTATGCACACCCCGTTTCGTTCCCAAAAACAAGCAAATTTCACAGACAAAATGTATGCTTTTAAAGCAACCAGTGCTGTTATCTGAAACATGGATTGGCTTCTTCATGATCTCAACTAGCACATTCTGCAAAAAAAAAAAAAAAAAGAATGCCGATATGTGGCGAGTTTGGCGGTGGCAGGTCACATATGGAAAAAGTCAAATGAAATAGAAAATGCATATTTGTTTGTTTGTTTGTTGTTTTGTTTGTAGAAGTGCAATTGCAGCAAGCAGCAACTTAAAAGTGAAAAAATGCATAGCACACTCAGATGGCCAATATCCAGAACTTTTTATTCATTTATTTATTAGATAATAGTTTAGAATCTATTAAGAAACTATTATCTAATAAATAAATAACCACTATCTAAACTTTAGATATTGGTTCTTTCTTGCTTTGAACCACAGTACCATATGTACACATGTAAGCATCCCACTCTGTAACTTTTCAGGTCCAACTCTAAACCAATCCCTGCTCTCTTCACTGGTCACATGACATGCAATGGATTTCTACATGGATTTGGAGCATTAACTCTTTGAGTGCCGGAGACATCGATTGACGTCATGTCAAATCCAAACATTGAGTGCTGCGACATCTATTGACGTCAATGACGCTTTTCAGCGAGATACGACCTGGAGAAACTTTTAAGGTGTAATTCACACCTCCCAACCTGTAGGTAGCGATATTTTGTATTACTATCTGCCGATCGGAGACCTGGAAGAGAGGAAGAGATTAGCGTGTGTAGTGTGTAGTGGTGAGAGAAGCAAGATGGCGAGTAGAGGGCACAGCAGATGACTCTTGATCAGTACCTCCGGAGCGGTCGGAGCGGCCTTGGGACCCAGGATCACAGGATCGCGGAGACACGCCGAGTCAGGCAGGCATGTCAGGGCAGAGATGTGGTCTGCGCGAGGCAGGGGAATTGTCTGATGTTAGGCACTCTGATCAGTGAACCAGACGTTGATTCATCTGATGAGTGGCTGGGACTGGGACCAGTAGATCCTCGTCTCCAGTGAGGCATGAGGTAAGGTTTACATGATGCTGCTGTGTAGTAATTGTAATGAATTAAGTTGTGTGTGTGCGTTTGCATGTACGTGCGCGTGCGTGTGTGTGTCTAAATTGATAAGTATTGACGTCAAAGTCACGGATCTGTTTGAAATCACTCTTTGCACAAAACGCAAATTTTCAAGTTTTTGCTGAAACTACCCTATGTTCTACTATCAATTACTTGAGAACCGAAAAGGTTAGACACATAATTTAATTAATCAGGTGAAAGAAGAGAGTCTACACTTTATTTTGATGTGTGCCATGTTTATATAGTCAAAGAACTCAGTATTCTGTGAGTCTTGTAAAATCCGTGAAAATGCTCTAAAAGCTCTGGCACTCTGGGGGTTTGCATTCGGAAAACAGGCCGGCACTCAATGAGTTAATGATGATTTTTCTGAAAAGTTTGTGATTGCGATCTGATTGTGATCAATTCATTTAAATCGTCTTTGTTTTCTTATCTCAAAACTCCCTGTTTATATTTTTCATTTGTCTTTTTTATTTTTATTTTTCTGTTTGTTCTATTACTATTTTTCCATTTGTTTATATCATTATTATATACAGTAATATATACTCTTTTTTATTTTTATTGTTTAATAATAATAATAATAATAATAATAATAATAATAATAATAATAATAATCAGGTACTGTTGCAGGAGTTGGGAGGAGGACATGAGGGATCAAGTCTGTCTGTGTATGTATATGTGTGTGTGTGCATGTCTTGTCTTGTCTTGTATTGTGTACAGTAATCCCTTGTTTATCGCGGGGGTTAGGTTCCAGAAATAACCCGCAATAAGAGAAATCCGCGAAGTAGGACAACTTTATATTTTACAATTATTCTACATGTTTTAAGGCTGTAAATGCCTCACCACACACATTATACGCTTTTCTCAGACTGGAATGAACCTTTTCTCACATTTCTCTCTTGTTTAAACACTCAAACTTTCATAGATTTTCAACAAAATGTATTAATAGTGACACGTGGGGGGAGACACGGCCCCGGAAGCCCCGCCGGACGCGCGAGGAGCACTGCCACGTCCCGGGACGAGACGCGCACCAACCCCTTGGAGAAGTGCGCGACACGTGCACCCCTCATCGTGGACAAATCTGTGACAGAGCAGCATGACCGGCGTGAGGCTGCGCGTACACCGGGGCTGCAAGCACGAGATCGAACCGAGGCGCCCGCAGCCCGAGCCACAAACCGAACACGCACAAACGAACGCAAGAGCCGCATAAAACCAGCAATCACCCCATGCGGCTCGCACGGGGTGATTTAATCCTGGTTTAGACCTGGTCCAGTCCTGGTTTAGTCCAGGACCAGTCCAGGTTTAGACCTGGTTTAGGCCTGGTCTAGGCCTGGTTTAGTTCTGGTCTAGACCTGGTTTAGTCCACGTTTAGTCCTGGTCTAGTCTCTTAGCCAATCAGCAGAACACAATGTTACACTATAAAACAATGTTACACTGTAAAAAAATAAATAAATCCGCGAAACAGCGAGGCCGCGAACAGTGAACCGCGATAGAGCGAGGGATTACTAATCTTTTGTGTTTTTTGAACCCCTCTGAAAATGAGATGGCATATCTCAAGGGGCATTCCAATAAATATAAAATAAATAAACAATTTAGAATAACATTGTGATGAAAATTCACCTTTTAAATGTGTCCAGATGAACTGATAAAAGATGGAAAAAGATAGAACTGACAAGAGAGAGGCGATAAGGAGAGAGAAACAGAGACAGAGGGAAGAGAGGCCTGATCTGCTCTTTTACAGGTTCAAGTGTCTGAAGCTCACTGAGAGTTACATCTTTCATGACGCATGATGTATTATGTAGTAAACAGACACAGTAGAAGGCTCCGCCAACTCATTCCCATAACGGTTCCATCTCACCAATACAATACCAGAAGAAAACAACTGCTAAAGAGCACAAAGCGTAAACCAAAATGCACAAGTTTTAGCATAACACGCAAAGGCCTGGAGATTTGGAATGAAAATGACAGCACTATAAAACAATCTGCATCTTTAAAAATATTTCAGAAAACAAAATTGTTTCTACATTATACTCAGTCATATCATTAATGGTCCTATGTTACTCAAAACTGACTCTCAAACACAACAATAAAAAGAGAGACTGTGAATGAGACAGAGATGAAGAGAGAGTAAGAGAGGGAGAGAGAAGGACATAGAGTGAGAAAGGGGGAGAGGGAGATAGTGAATGAGACAGAAATAAAGAGAGAGAGTAAGAGTTGGAGAGGGATCCGAGACAGGGAGAGAAAAAGATAGCAAATGAGACAGAGATGAATAGAGACTAAGAGCTGTAGAGGGAGGAAGTCAAAGATATAGGGAGAGAGAGGGAGAAAGAGATTGTGAATAAGACAGAATAAGAGTTGGAAAGTAGAGAGATAGAGAGAAATGTGGAGAGAGAGAGAATACAACTGAGATGAAGATAGAGAGTAAGAGTTGGAGAGGACAAAACCTAGGGGTAGAGAGAGTAAATGATACATAAGAGTTGGAGGAGGGAGGGAGAGAGACAGAGAGAGATTGTGAATGAGACAGAGATGACGAGAGAGAGTAGTAGTTGGAGAGGGTGAGAGGACAGAGAGTGAGAGGTAGAAATGAAGAGAGAGTAAGAGTTAACAAACAAACAGATAAGGAGAGAGAGAGAGAAAAGAAACAATGAATGAGACAGAGATGAAGAGAGTAAAAGTTGGAGAGGGAGAGAGACAGAGACATAGGGAGAGAGACAGTAAATGAGACAGAGATGAAGAGAGTAAAGGTTGAAGGAAGAGAGAGACAGAGAGATATAATGAATGAGACAGAGATGAAGAGAGGGAGTAAAAGTTGGAGAGGGACAGACACAGAGACATAGGAAGAGAGAGAGATAGAGATAGTGACAAAGACATAGTGAAAAGTTGGAAAGGGAGATAGACAGAGACATACAGAGAAAAAGAAGAAAAGGGAAGAGAAAGCGATAGAGAGAGGCATGAAAGGAGAGGTAAACCAAAGAGAGAGAATAGGCCATAGACCAAAACTACAATATCATGTTGTTTGTTTGTTTGCTGAAGTGAGACAAATTCGAACGGCCATTTCAAGCGGACATTTATTATTTAGGAACGCTGTGGAGGAGCCGAGAGTTTGAAAGTGGCTCATCTCGCTGTCTTCTGGCACAGACGCTTCTTCGTGTCCTATTTCTGAAACCAACAAAGTCCCAAAAACACCAAGCGCATTTTAGCTGATCCCAACTCCCCGGGAAATTCGCACAAAATGCTTTAAAAAGTCTGTACCAGATTTTTTTTTTCCATGTATTTGAGCAAAATTTGTCTTGTCGTAGTAGAGATATATTGTATTAGCAGCTCTTGTGGGGGTGTTCTACATGTATCTCTATGGTGGAATGCTCAAAAAGTCTGAAAACTCAAGAGAAAAATACAAAACAGATTTAAACAATACATTTCAGGCGCCTATGAGCGTTCATGGTTTGATTTTCAACAAAAAGGTGAGAGTGACAAGTGAAACTGAAGTTTGTGACTGTAATATTATTACAGAGACTTGTTTAACAGCACAAATCAGCTCACCTGTCAGTTCTTTCTGCTCAGACTGTTAAAATAAAGCACAGATTAAAGTTTTCTGACAGAGTAATACTTAATATCACATCCCCAGAAAATACTGATGACAAACTGCAAAGTATCAATAAGAGAACTTTGGATTTTTAGGTTTTTTTTTTTTTTTTCTATGATGCAACTAAAATGGCAAAATGCAAATGAATCATTTTTGAGAGTACTTTTTATTCACACTCGTAAAACTCATTCCTGAAGTGACTTTTTCATCCAGCGTTGGGTACATTTAACCCTCCTGATGTCCTCATATTCTGTATACACCCCGTGTCCTCCCGGTCAAAATGACCCGTCTTCACTAAATCCCAAATATAAGCAGTTTAATTGAATTTTAAACACCAAATTTTATTTTGCTTGAAGAAACATTCACCACACAATGTGTGAATACTTGAGTTTTCCCTTTTCACTTGCATTTCTATAGCATATATATAGAAACAAAAGAAAAGTGCAAAAAGGAATTTTGAATGCATTTTTATTCATCCCAATGAGTCAGATTCTTCTGATTTTTTTTTTTACTGAACAATGTAAGAAAAATATACAATCCATAAAACAATATAACTCATTCAACTAAATTTTTGCACTTTTTTTGCACTACTTGGCCAGAGAGAAACGAAATTTTGATTCACTGTATGTTGAACACATATGGCAGAATTGACAATAAAGCTGATTTTGATCTTTGATCTAATTAGCACATGTAGGGCAGTATGCAAATGTACAGCTCTTGCAGATATATTTCTTACACCTACAGCACACAGTATGTGTTTTACGGTCCTTCTTTGGCAGGCAGAACAGACGTCTCTTCTTACTTGCCCCAGCTGGGGCAGCGGCAGTGGCAGCTGGATCCTCAGGTTGATCAGGAGTTCCTGCACTCTGTATAGCTTTGACAACTGCTGCAGAGGCTTCTGTGCGGGGGACATGCTTCCTTCTTTCAATGAGTGGAGTTACAAGTGCCTTTCCTAGCTGCTCCAGGAACACCCTCCTCTTGTTCTGCTTACGAGGCATCCAGGTTGGGTTGATCTCTCTCCAAATCACAAAAGCATTGTAGACGGAAACATCAATGATGTTGTGGAAGATAACCAGGGGCCAGCAGGCAGTCATCCTTCTGCAGCTGTATGTTCCAATCACCTTATCTAGGTTGTCCACGCCTCCTTTGTTACAGTTGTAGTCTAGGATGATGGATGGCTTCCTGTCCTCACGATTGCTAATGCCAGCGTCTGTGTGCAGCGTGCTCATAAGTACTACATTCTTATTTTTCTTTGGGATGTAGGAAACTAGAGTGGTGGTGGGCGTGAAGGCAAACTCTGATGAGAAGACCTCTCTCTCCTTTGTTGCAAGCAGTGCAGGTGGGACCTCAGGCTTGTTCTTTCGAACTGTGCCGACCATGGTGATCTTCCTCTTCAGGAGCTGCTGTCCGAGTTCATAAGAGGTGAAGAAATTGTCAAATGTCACATTGTGACCTCTCAGTCCCTCTGTCACATCAAGCACAACTCGCATCCCCTGGTTCTTCTCTGGGCCTCCAGTGGTCGGCTTCCCGGTGTAGACTTGGATCTTCCAAGTGTAGCTTGATTTGGCATCACAAGCCACCCATGACTTGATCCCATCGTTATAACGCACACTCATGGCTTCCGCACAGAGAGAATTCGGAGTAATGTCATCTGCAGCACCTTTATAACTTCTGGAAATCCACAGATCAAAGGCACTGTCCACGAGAAGGCCACCTGTGTCTTGTCTTATTTACATCTGCTACTGATTGTTTACATCTGCTACTGATTGATCTGAGACAGATCTAAAACATTCTCACATTCTGTGGTTTGTAAATAACTCTGTGACCGTGATTTTAATTGAATTTCACTGTTCGGTCATTTTGACCCGAAGACAACCTTTGTACCTTTTTTTGTACAGCATGCATGATAATGTGAATAAAGGCATCAATTCACTTTTTCTAAAGTTTGGATCAATCTAGGAAAAGTCATAAAATTTCAAGTTCAAAAATTATCGTTAAGGTGATTTTTTGGGGTTTTTTAACACAGTGGCCGGTCATTTTGACCCGAGGACAACAGGAGTTTTAACAGCACTAGATGTATGAAAGCCTTATCTTAACTGCTGGTGGAATCGTTGAAGGCAGAAGCCTGTTAAGAACGATTTTCAGGCCTCTGTTTAATTGAAACACTGCTAACATTAGAAGTATTGATCGAGCTATTGAGTCCTCCAGTTAGTAAGAAACCAGCCAGTGACAAGGACACCAGATAATACTGGGCCTCAATAAACCACAAGTGCTAAATCAATCTGACTCTGATGCAAGTTTCAATATTTATATTCAACAAAAAATAAAATTTAGGTCATCTCCATGGAGATGTTATTGCTTATCTCATGCCCCTATCTTACATATTGAATTACTGCTCACAAATGCCTTAAAAAAAACATGTGTTCCAGCCGTGAGCGGGGTCGCCGTTCCACAGATCTGATTTTAACTTGGCTTGGTGGTGTAACCCTGTTTCCATGGGGATAATTTAGTTTAATGCGTTCCTGTGAAACTTTCCAGCCTATATCTTTATGGAGATGAGCATATGGTAGACCCTCTTGCACAAATGTTAAATATTCAGCTTTAAATTATTTTTGTTTTAGATGTCCTGCCATCAGTTGTTGTATGTCTTTACAGTAGTTTAGTTTTCAGGTGGAAGGTAAGGCCTCAGCTTGTGTCCATGATATTGCTTCATCTGAAACGGTCCATAAATCGACTGTATAAAGAAGTGGACTAAGAGTCAGTGGAGACACAGCAGCTAGCATAATAGCTATGTCAATTTACATATACAGTCTATGGTTCCACAATATGGCATTACACAAATTCATGCTTCTGTTTTTTATTATTATTATTATTATTATTGTTATTGTTATTGTTATTATTATTATTATTATTATTATTATTATTATTATTGTTATTATTATTATTATTATTATTATTGTTATTGTTATTATTATTATTATTATTATTATTATTATTATTATTATTATTATTATTATTATTATTATTATTATTATTATTATTATTATTGTTATTATTATTATTGTTTTATTTCAGGTATTTTACTGCTAAATAAAATACCTTCAAAAGCAATATTATTCTTACTATGAACACCTCTCCAAAATGTTCACCCTCTAACTTGGCTCGTCTCTGTGGAGGTGGACAAGAACATTTCCATAGAAACAAGAACGTAACATACCTTCCACCAGTAAAGATACACAGTGTACCTTTAAAAAAGATAAATTAAATTAGTCAGCCAAGCACTATTGTATCTTGGTCATGATTGCAACATTGGAACACTGCCTTGCCACAGGTCTTTTTCATTATACTAATTACTTATATTTCATTCTTTTCAGTAATTGTGTTTTTGTAGCAATTCTTAAAATGTGGCTTTAGTTCTGTCCTGTATGCTAAATGTAATAAGGAAAAATCAGTTGGTTTCCAGCTGGCCATCGGTGACAGATATTACAGATGGAGGAAGCAATTACTTTTCCACACCATGTAATATGTATGAAACACTTGGTCTGCAGCTTAATATTTCATCCACAGATAAAACAGGCTGTCAGAGTGGAGCAAGAGTGAGAATAGGTTAAATATGTAAATACAGGAGCCTCCTATGACACCGCTCTCTATGTCAATAGCATTTCATTTGTATGGGAAAGTCAATGCGTGATGTAGAATGGAAGTTTCAGTGTAAATACTGTAACAGGCTATATTTATGAAGCAACGCCATGATGAGCTTACAGTTAATTAACCCCGTTGCCTTGTTGAAAATGTGTGTACACTGGGAGTGTTCCCAATTTTTACTCTGACTATGACCAGTGTGACTCACCTGTTAGTATGAATGTTCACTGTGAGTATGGACTGGGCTTTTATTTATTATTATTATTATTTTTAATATAAAATAAAATAAATAAATAAAATAAACTGGGTCACACTGGGAGTGTTTCGTATAAATTGTGTATTTTAGTTTTTAAACTGCCATAAAATAATCAAAAATTTGTATATATATATATATATATATATATATATATATATATATATATATATATATATATATAGTATTTATATGTCATTATTATTATTTATTTATTTATTTATTTATTTTATTCTTTTTTTCTCCCCTGAAGGGGTTCTCTTTCCATTGACATATTGATTGAAAATTGATTTGAAAATTAAAATCATAAAATCAATTTTTAAAATTGCACTACATTAATGCTTTTAATGAGCAGCCCATTTTCACATACATTTCCTGTGCCCCATACACCTCTCCCACCCCCCCACACACCCCCAAACCAGGTCATTTTGGACTGAACATGCGGCCCACAGACCAAACTGTGTATTTCATCACACATTTCACCTAGTTTCTTAAATTTCTTGTCACTGTGGCCTGAAATCATATCTTTTTTGGGAATTTCCAAAGTTGTCATTTTTCTTATCTTTTTCACAAGGCATGTTTGCTTCCCTCTATTACACTTTATCAAACTATATGCAAATCAGCATAATGTTGGTTAAAACATAACATTTGAAGCCTTAGCTTTAAAATAAATGCTTATTTTCATGTTGTTGATTTTCTTGTCATTTTTAAAGAACCCAAAATTAGTGTTTTTATTGCTTTGTTTACAAATAGGCTGTTTACAGTTTGCACTTCAGATTTAAATAGCTACAGAAACACTTTGAAATTATTTTTCCTACTCCAACCATTCAGACTCAAAGAGATATTCACGAGCAACACATCCAATCCATTTTTTGTGACTTTCTCTATTTTCATCTGGTTTTCCAGGCACAAATTGTCCAAATGTGATTATGTTTTGAATAGGGTGACAGTGGAGGTCATGGGGCAGGGGCTAAAAATAAGCATTTTTTTTTTTAAACTTTTTTTTTTTTTTCCCTAAAATGTTTACTCTGCAAAAAAGTCAAACTTATTTTCATCTTGATTTTAACTATTCAGACTTGAAGAGTTACTCACTATTTACACACCCAAACCATTTTCTGTGACAAAAAAAAAAAAAAAAATCTCCCATGGTTTTTAGGAAGTAATTGTTCAGAAATGGCTATTTTTCATATAGGGTCACAATAGAAGTGAGGGGGGTGAGGGCGAGTGATGGGCTAAAAGTTGGTCAATTTTGGAATAATATAGGCTAATTTTTACTAAAATTCAATGGGTTTGCTCCAGAAAAAAATGTACTTGCACCAAAAAATATTTTTACCCTGATTTTTAGAGTAGGGGTCAAAAAATTTGTTTATGGATCAGTGTTTTCCGAACATGCTGAGTGTCTACAAAACTTCTCATGTCGCCAAAATTGGTCTGATCGGGATGAAACTAACACGTCTAAAATGCTGTAAAAACACACGTCCATGTGAATTTTCATGGCAATAGAACAACCACAGCCAAAGTTGTAATGATAAATTTACCTTCAGATAAACAAATTTTCCTTAACAAGGCCCCGGGGTTCAAGAGGGACTATGTAACTTTCCACGTGATGACATTACAGGAGCCATATTATGTTCATTTCTGATCTGTTATAATGTTGTTTCCTCATCACCAACAGACCTGGAGTTATGTTTTGTTTCATTCACACACAAACCCTGCATATTTAGGCGGACTTCTTCTCTCAAACAGAAAACACTCCGTTCCACCTTGTAATGTCATGTGGTAATACAGGAAGTGCTCTACTGTGTTTTTAAACTCAATACGCCTTTCACTAAAATCATTTGGATGATTTCAGCCTTGGAATTGATCATCTCTACCAAAGTAAAGGTTTTGCCAATCTCCACTAAAAGTCAAAGGTATCTCTTAACTTGAAAACTATCACTTTATGACATCACAAGGTGGAAAAGAGCATTTTGAGCTTTGATTTGTACACAAAGTAACAAATGCAGGGTTATTCAAAAGTGTGAATGAAACAAAACTCAACTGCGAGGTAACAACAGCATAACAAAAGCTCACAAGCGTCAATTTTGTGTAATATGGAACTTGAACTAGTCTGTCTGATCTTTTCTGTAAGTTGACCCAGTGTCATCTCCATGGAGATGGATAAGTTTAATGCCATACTGTAGGACAATCCAGGCCAAGCAACAGCATCTCTTGTGGAGACAAGCATGTGGCAGTTGCATATTGCATTTTTGACAGATCCTGTTCTTCAGTGCAATTCAATTTTAAAATATTAAAGTTTCCTCCCAAAGAAATTGAATGAATCTTAATTTGGCCTATTTTAGCTACTCTTTCAAGGCACTGTGTCTGACTTTTACAGCTTAAAAACATGAAAAACAGAAGTTTTGCAGAGTTTGCAGTGGTCCAAAGTTATTCCTCACTTACACATTATGCACCTTATGCATTCAGAGGATCCTAATTATTTACCATGATGAGTTTATAACCTCTTTTCAGCACTTTCAGAGACCAGTAGGGAGTTATGCAGTGACAACAATTAGCATGCTAATTGTGCATTTCCTGATTAGCTGACAATAACATGTTTTATAGGTAGATGCAGATAAGATAAGATAAGATAAGATATGCCTTTATTAGTCCTACAGTGGGGAAATTCCAATGTTGCAACACTCAGATCAAGAACAGCAGGAAAAAGTAGCATGCAATAGAACAAGATAAAATAATGGCATAGACTAATTTAAAAATAGACTTAAAAAATAGACTCTAGAGTATAGTTGAATATTGTAGTGCAGATAAAGTTGAATGACATGTTAACAGTGTTCGTTGTACAGTCTGACAGCAGCAGGAAGGAAAGACCTGCGAAACCTCTCCTTCACACAGTGAGGGTGAATCAGTCACTGAAGCTGCTCTCCAGAGCCGACAGAGCGTCCTGCAGGGGGTGAGACTCATGGTCCAGCATAGAGGTGACCTTAGCCAGGACCCTCTTGTCCCCCACCTCCGAGTCCAGAGGACAGCCCAGGACAGAGCTGGACTTCTTGATGACCTTGTCCAGCTTCTTCTTCTCCCTCTCTGTGATGCTGCTGCTCCAGCAGACCACACCCTACAGGATGGCTGATGCCACCACAGAGTCATAGAAGGTCTTCAGGAGTGGCCCTCTCACTCCAAAAGACCTGAGTCTCCTCAGGAGATAGAGCCGACTCTGGCCCTTCCTGTACAGTGCATGTGTTGTGAGTCCAGTCCAGTTTGTTGTTCAGATGAACACCCAGGTACCTGTAAAAGTCCACTCTCTCAATGTCCCTTCCCTGGATGTTCACTGAGGGAGCAGTAGAGTGGCGTCTGCGGAAGACAGAGCAGACTTATTTTAACCTCAAAACCTGTTTCTGTACTGGGGAAAGACACAACAACAAAACAGTAAAAGTTAATTATCAAAACATCTCTGAGAATATGTGTCCTAATTCATGTCAGCTGCCCTTCCATACTTTATTTGTTAGATTTTTCTGTATGATTTCGTAACTCTGGATGTAGTATATTTGAGTGTATAGCCCACTGTATAGTAAGTGTACAGCTGCATAGGTGAAAGAGACAAGAGTGACATTGATCTTAGAGCCTCTTTGATCCCTGTGCATGTGTGTGTGTGTGTGTGTGTGTGTGTGTGTGTGCGTGCGTGTAGGTGTGTGTGTGTGTGTGTGTGTGTGTGTGTGTGTGTGCGTGCGTGCATATGTGCATGTGTTTGTGGTGGCCTCAGGTGACAGGAGCAGGGTGCACATTAACAGCTCAATAAACAATCAGACACAGGCCCAGCTCATTTTCAACAGCAATTAGACGCCTTTAACACGAGGACATGAACTTTACAGAAGAGACCGTGGAGTCACTGAGCTACAGTGAAAGTGCAAAGGGACAACAATTTACATGGGCTTTAAATGACCCATATTACACTATGTTCTGATGTGTTGTAATTTTGTTTCCACATCACAAACATATCTAGAGTTTTGTTGTTTCATTCACACATGTTTAACACACAAACCCAGCATTATTTTCTTATTGCAAATGGAAAACATTCTGTTCCACCTTTTGATTTCAAGTGGTAATCATTTGGAATAAAAATAGGCAATTTTTTGAAAAACTTTTTTTTTTTCCCCCTTAAACATTTACTCTGCAAAAAAGTCTAAATTATTTTCACCTTGATTTTAACTATTCAGACTTGAAGAGTTACTCACTATTTACACACCCAAACCATTTTTGGTGACAAAAAACAAACAAATCTCCCATGGTTTTTAGGAAGTAATTGTTCAGAAGTGGCTCTTTTTCATATAGAGTCACAATAGAAGTGAGGGGGGTGAGGGCGAGTGATTTAACCCATCCTAATAACAGGATGGGTTCAATGCAGAGAAGAATTTCTCCTGTGTGATCAATAAAGTCACTTCTTCTACTGAACTAAAAGTAAAAGGTTGCTCTTAACTTGAAAACTGGCACTTCATGTCATCACAAGGTGAAACAGAACATTTTGAACTTGAGATGTAGAGAGACTAATCATAAAGTGTTACTCAAACAAGTGTGAATGAAACAACACAACTCCAGGTCTGTTTTTGATGAGGTAACAACATTCTACCATATCTTAAATCTTTAGATCACCATGTTAACTTTTATTGTTTTGAAAACTCTATTTGCAGAAAGCAAAGTATTAACATATGTTGTTTTCTTGCTCTCTACGCTAATTCACTCCCCTTTCAAAAGGCAAAAGGAGAAATTAAATTTGTCAACTGGACAAAAGTTTATTTGGTCAAATACGTTTCGCAGCTCATCCAAGCTGCTTCTTCAGTTCTGGTCAGACACTGGTGCCTTATAATTATTATCTGCCTGAAGGGAGGAGCTAGAAGAAGAAGAAGAAGAAGAAGAAGAAGACACACTTTATTCATCCCCGTAGGGAAATTATTTCTCTGCATTTGACCCATCCTTCAGGAGCAGTGGGCAGCTCATCTTTCAGGCGCCCGGGGACCCATCTCCATGATCTTATTGCTCGGTTTGGTCAGGACCTGGACCAAGTTTTGGGTTGATGAGGGAAACCGGAGTGCCCGGAGGAAACCCATCCAGACACGGGGAGAACATGCAAACTCCACACAGAAAGGCTCGGGCGACCCGGGGATCGAACCCAGACCATGCATGCAAACTCCACACAGAACACACACAGAAAGGCCTGCTCTGAGACTACCACACCTATTTGTTTACAGTTTCTGTTAGTTAGGTGAGCCTATTGAATATGCAGTGGGAGTGGGGGTGTCTTGTTAGCATAGCCATTCAGGGCCATAATGGGTGTTTTCACACCTCTGGACCTGACCTGACAGCACTATTTTTTCTTTGTTTTGATTTAGGTTAGAGGATCGAGGTCTGAGACCTCCATTTCTGTTCAAGGAAGGATTCTCTTTCTTGACAAAAATAACCTTTTTAACTCCCTCTCAAACTAGTTCTTTTCTTTGGCTAAGATCTGTACCTCACTGTCCTCAAAGGAGTGGCCCGTGGCTTCTAGGTGAAGATGTACGGCAAACTGAGGTCCACTTTTTTTTTTTTTTTAAATTCAATTTATATAGCGCTTTTCATGACATGCCTTTTCATCCCAAAGCGCTCCACAGTTCCACAGTTCACCATTCATCCACTCCACACTCGGCGGTGGTAAGCCACTTTCTGTAGCCACAGCTGCCCTGGGGCATGCTGACGGAAGCGAGGCTGCCAATCCGCGCCATCAGCCCCTCCGACCACCTCCAACACTCATGCACCCTCCACTTTCAGTGGGCTGCACATTACTGCGCCCGGGGACCATCTCCATGATCTTCTTGCTTCGGCTTGGTCAGGACCTCAGCTGGAGAATCCTCCCACAGGTGGCTCACGTCACAACGGGCCTCGATGTTTCTTCTGCCATGGGGGGCTACCAGTGTCCGCAGAAACTGGGGGCGAGGTGGGGTTAAGTGTCTTGCCCAAGGACACAACTGCAGCGCTCATCTGTGAGAGCTTGGATCACACGCGGTCCACCCGTCAAGAGCGGGATTTGAACCGCCAACCCCTGGATCACCAGGCAAGCGCTCTACCAACTGAGCTACTGCCGCCCCACTCTGGCTCTCTCGTCTGTGTTGGTACATCCTCTTGTGAAGTGGCTGTTTTGTTTCTCCAATGTAGCGCTCACTGCAGTCTTCACTACACTGAATGGAGTAGACCACATAACATGTGTAAACAAGTCCAATGAGGTGTACTGACAAAAGGATACTTTATACAGAAGGGCAACTCATAACATAAAAGTATTCAATGTATGTATAGGCCTACTACTACTATAACAGTCAGTTCTTACCTCTACTACTCCAACCAATTCTCCCAGTTGCAAAAATCATCTATCCACATTATCATGGCTGACGGTGCAGAACTAAAGAGCATTTGACAGATTCATATATTTATCACTTGGTTTGGGGGGATAGTACCTGTGTTACATCAGTTTTACATCAGTAAAGTGTCAGTTTGTTTAAGAAAAGTAGCAAACAGAAAGATACAGATACAGGAAGTAACAGTACTAAACATAGACTGTAAATAAAAAGTGGGCTAAGTGTGTGACGTCAGCCATAACATTCGTCAGCTATAACATAGTTGGAATTTGAGAATCATAGCAACCGAAGAGCCAATCCCGAGCGAGGCTGTTGAAGGAAACGCCCCTTCCCGTCTGAACTGCTGGTTTAGCAGGGAGTAGGCACTTAGCAATGCTCTCAACCAAACCTGACGGTGTTGATGCCATCACTGTCATCTGCTGCCTGTGTCCAACCAGGAAGTAAAATGATGACCTTCACTAATATCACAAAACTACAAAAGACGAGGAAAGATTTAACATAAAATATTAAATATAATTGTGTCCTATCTTATCTGCCATATGCACTTTAACCTTGTACTGTGTAATTTCATATTGCTAAATGGGACTATGTCTCTGGGCTGGCCTGGGGACGCCTTGGGGTCCCACTGGAGGAGCTGGAGGAAGTGTCTGGGTTGTGGGAAGTCTGGGAGTCCCTGCTTAGAATTCTGCCCCCGCGACCAGGTAATGCTAACTGAAAGCATTACGTACGCTCTGTTACTCAAGTTAGACTCATCCATCCATCCATCCATCCTCATCTGAGATGTATTTTAACACAATCTGACCAGAAAGAGCTGACTTGGCTGGAACTCCAACAGGTGAGCTGATTTATGCATTTAAACAAGTTTTCATATGATGTTAAAACTTTTTTTGTCTGTTGCTAGTGTGTGCATTGTATCTCAGTGATAACTCCTGATCATTCATGAAACACAGGTACTATATACAGCGACACAATGGCCGGCTCTGCATACGGCCCTGTTTTGCACATGGCAAAGCGGTCATAAGCACATTAAATGGTGGAATCCATTTGGACCAACAGGGGTGCTTAGGAAACCATAAGCACCAGTGTAATCCATGTGTTGTATGGGTCTTTACCGCACCATACCCTAGCCCTCTGTGAGAAGATTAGAATTAAAAGGCTGTTAGTGTTAATTTCAATGTGTTATTCATACTTAGCTACTATGGGAGAACATATATGTGGCTATGTGTTGAGCTTTTTTTTTTTTTTTTGCATTATTACATTTACAAAAAATGTAATAATGCAAAAAAAAAAATGTAAATGTAAAAAAAATGCAATGTAAAAAAATTTAATAATGGTTAGCTCAACTGGTAAGTCATGGACTTTCCCCCTGGGGGTTGTAGGTTCGAACCCCCCCCGGGCAATGAGCTAACCAGTGTGGGTCCTTGGGCAAGACCCTTCACGGTGCTGCCCCCCGGGCGCCGAAAAAGATGGCTGCTCACTGCTCCTGAAAAGGATGGGTCAAATGCAGAAGTCAAATTTCTCCCGTGTGTCACTGTGTGCCATTGTGTGTGAGACCAATAAAGGCTTAAGCTTAAGCCTAAAAAATATAGTGAGGATATATTGTAGCCAGTCTCTTTGATAACAAGAAATATTTATATAAAGGTGTTTACATTTTCAGCAGAATTCAGCCCAAGGTCGGATGCCCTGTCAATCATAATCAGCCATATGACTCGGACCTGAATTGAGCCATCAGTCTTCTGGTTGGATCATTAGGATTAGAATTAGGATCCTCTGAATACATAAAGTAGCTAAGTGAGGAATCATTCTGGACCACTGCAAACTGTGGTCCAGAAAACACCACTGTGTTTTTAAGAGTTCATGCTAATAATCTTGGTGAATGGAATGGTAAATGGTCACATTTTTATAAAACGCTTTTCCACCTTCAAGGTACTCAAAGCGCTTTACAACAAGGAACCCCTCACCCATTCACACGCACATCATACACCAGTGTACACAGACACTAGGGGCTCTAAATGGTGGCCCTAGGGACATTAAAGGATGTGTCAAATACAGAGGACAAATTTTCCTATGGGAACAAGAAAAATAAATGTACCCTATTAACCTTAACCTTATAATGAAAGAGTGCTTTAACACCTTCAAGGAATCACTCACCCTTTCACACACACACATTCATACACTGGGGCGAGGTTGGTTAATGCTTACCCCTTCCTCTTCCCCTACCCCTTTATCTACATCTTTGTCTTGCCCCTTGATACTGAGCTAAGAGGGCTCGGGGTACAAATGTTCCCCAAAGAAATGGGACACCACTCGATTACCGTTTGCATCATCCTCCCTTGCCTCTACCTGAGCTGCTACGTCTACAGAGGCGACAACGATTGATGCAAACAAACGTAAACAAATGTCAAGGATTATTGGGTACCTCAGCTCAACAACAAAAAAAACTAGCTTGTTTATGCATGAAAGTTCAATGAAAACGATAACGTCGGCTAAACAGACATCACTACAATTAAAACCGCAACAACAGTTCACTAAAAGTAACGTAGAACATAAGTGTCATAATTGTAAACCTGCTAAACTGTTCATCGATAATTACAACTGCTGAAAATACATTTATGAGACTCCTTGGCTGGTCGATGTGACGCTGCCATCCTGATCCCAAAACCTGCCTGAGCTTGTAAGTGTACCCCTTCGTTTCAAGTCTGGTCGAGAGCTTACTTCATTTCAAGGGGTATGTAGCCCAAGGTCGTGGCCCGAGCCCTTGATCAAAATTAGAATCAGGACACCCCTTGCCCTCACATGAACGCGCAAAACCAAGGAGTAGGGGTAAGATGAAGGGGTAAGGCAGAGAAATGGGATGCAGCCTAAGAGTCTCACCCAAAGACACAATGACAGCATTCATCTGTGGGAGCTGGAATCACACTGCCAATCTGTGAGCCAGTGGATCTGACCACTCAACCAATGATGTTTATGTCGAGAGCAAAGAGCAAGAGCAGTGGACAAACCCTGTTACCAACTAAGCTACTGCCACTCTTGATTACTCAATTACAAGTTTATTGTAATCAATTAGAGCAATAATCCAAACTGATTTGATTAGTTACATAGTCCTAGTGCGCCAGTATCCTCTCGTTGTGACGTGCACATGGGCCGTGTTATCTGATACTGAAACACTGTTCACAGCTTGTATGTATGGTTGACAGATGCTCCATTGGTAAAATGTTTAGCCGCTGATCTGAAGATTGGTCCCACGGATGAATACTGTTGTTGTGTCCTTGGGAAAGACATTTAACTCACCTCACCCCCAGTATATGAACGTGATTATGAATTGGGGAGTGGTTATTACAGTGTGATCTTTTCTTATAAGGTTAAGATTAAGATACACTTTTTTGCCCCAGTAGGAAAATGTGTCTCTGTATTTGACACATCCTTTAATGGTGCACTGTGTAAGTTTTTGGTTGAGGGTCCGTCACATGCTTGTTTCTATGGATATGTCCTTGCTCTGCTTAGAATGTTCCACAATAAGATATTAAACAGATCTACCTTACATGTATTCAATTACAGGTGGTTTTATGGCTCTAAAATACCTACAAAAACAGGCATTCTGACTGTGAGCAGGGATGCCTCTCCGCAGATCTGACCTGTAACTGGTCTGGTCTGGTCTCCATGAAGATAGCAAGTAAGATAGTAAGCCATACTGTAAAACATTCCAGACAAAGCAATAACATGGAGAAAAACATTTGACAGACCCCTCCACTAGAAAAGTTACACAGTGTTCTTTTAATGTCTACAGCTCTTGATCAGGACTACCTTAGCTGAGGAATTGACAAACTGTGCGTGTTTGGGTTGAGCTGTATGGTGTGTAATACAGTTTATCATAAAAGTACTTCTCCATGTAGTTAATCTGAACACAGAACACAACTCTTTGACATAACACTTTTGAATGCCCATTGCAGACACAGTGAAACGCCTTGGTCTTAAAGTTGTACCCTGAGGAGATCCAGGCTTCCACGTCCACAGATGGGAGACTTTTATGCCAATATATTATTCATTGCATCTCGGGCCAAAGCTAAATTAATTTCTCACATGAAGATATCTGAGCAGCTTGAAAGCAGAGCTGGTTTCTCTTAATGTGACTGGGAGGACACAGATACCAACCCCATAAGCGCCACATCAAAGACGCTGTGTGTTTGTCCAGTCGGTCACATGTACTTTGATTATGTCCACATTAACCCTGCTCCAAACATACGTTGAATTAAAGGTGCATTGTGTAACCTTTCTGCTTGTCTCCATGGAGATATTACTGTTTTGTCTTGATTATTCCACATTATGGACCTAAACTTGGTGATCACAATGGAGACAGGTTAATGGTCAGATCTACGGCGAAGCAAAGCCTGCATGTGGTAAGAATCTATGTTTTTTAAGGTTTTGTTGAGCTATAAAACACACGTAAAGGAACAAATGCAAGGCATATATCTTTCTATCTTTCATTCCCTACTGTGAAACATTTCAGGCAAAGAAATAACATCTCCATGGAGCAGTAGCAAGTTTGCTATTGCTACTTTGGCAAACCCTCCACTTTAGAAGTTACACAATACACGTATATTAAGAAGACAAATTCCAAGTGCTGTTTTCTGTGTGTTTAAAAGTAAATAATTCATCTAATTAATTACAGGATTTGTAATTATTTAATGTAATTAATTGCATTTTAAGAGTGTGAGAGAGAGATTGAGAGGGAGAGAGAGAGATTGTGAGTGAGCGAGCGAGAGAGTGAACGAACCCACCTTGCGATTGAGTTTGTCAGTTTTCGAGTGTTTGCTTTGCTCATTTGTTTCCCAGATTCTGTGAGCGTGGTGTGGTGAAGTGCGCACTATCACCGGTAACAATGGAACTTGTCCGGACGTGTTTGTCATTCAAATGATCTGTCAGGCTGGAGCAGTTTCGGTAATCGGAAAATTCTTTTCGACAAAGCTACAAATCAGCACGTTCTTGTTGATCGTCCTGTCTTCGTTTTTTTAATAAATAAACTTGCCGTTGAAAGGCCTGAGCAGGGATTTGCTCGCCACACGCCAAATTTAAAATGCACGCGCATTGAATTACCACTCATAATTAATTGCATTAATTTTGATAACGTGTTAATTTGCAGTGTAATTAATTAATCTAATTAACCCGTTAAACTGACATTAAACTGACATATATATATATATATATATATATATATATATATATATATATATATATATATATATGCTCCTCACCTTCCACGGTGGTTGGTCTCACACTCTCATCCAGCTCGGGTCCTCGGGTCCAGCCTGGGAGCTTGAGAGTTCTACGCAGTATCTTTGCTGTTCCTGTACTGCACTTTTCTGGACTGAGATGTCTGATGTTTTTCCTGGCATCTGTTGTAGCCACTCCTCCAGTTTGGGGGTTACAGTCCCGTGTGCTCCGATCACCACAGGCACCACTGATGCCTTCACCTTCCAGGCCTTCTCCAGCTCTTCCTTAAGCCCCTGGTATTTCTCTAGTATCTCGTGTTCCTTTTTCCTGATGTTACCATTGCTTGGTCTTGCAATGTCCACCACCACGGCTCTGTTCTGTTGCTTATCCATCACCACTATGTCTGGTTGGTTCGCCATCACCATTCTGTCAGTCTGTATCTGGAAGTCCCACAGGATCTTGGCTCGGTCATTCTCCGCAACCTTCGGAGGTGTTTCCCACCTTGACCTTGGGTTCTCCAGCCCGTACTCTGCACAGATGTTTCTGTACACTATGCCCGCCACTTGGTTGTGTCGCTTCATGTATGCTTTCCCTGCCAGCATCTTACACCCTGCAGTTATGGGCTGGACTGTCTCAGGAGCCTCTTTGCACAGCCTACACCTTGGGTCTTGTCTGGTGTGGTGTGGTAGATCTGGGCCTCTATTGCTCGGGTGCTCAAGGCCTGTTCCTGTGCAGCCAGGATGAGGACCTCTGTGCTGTCCTTCAGACCAGCCCTCACCAGCCATTGGTAGGATTTCTTGATATCAGCCACTTCAGTTATGTTTCGGTGGTACGCCCCGGGGGTGGGGCGGGGGGGGGGCGGGGCACATGAGCACATGATCTGTCAGGCCCTTGATGTACTTATGGATTTGGGATGTTTCATCCTGGACAGTGGTTCCCACACTCACTAGTCCTCGGCCTCCTTCCTTCCGGCTCGTGTACAGTCTCAGGGTGCTGGATTTGGGATGGAACCCTGCATGTCTGGTCATATATATATATATATATATATATATATATATATATATATATATATATATATATATATATATATATATATATACAGTATATACACATGCATGATTATTTTATATATTGTACACTGGTGTATGAGTGTGTGTGTGAATGGGTGAGTGATTCCTTGTTGTAAAGGCCTTTGAGTACCTTGAAGGCGGAATGGCTCTATATAAAAATGTGACCATTTATCATTTTACCATATTGACACACACTTCTCAATTATCCATCAAAATATTGTTCTTTCTTAGCTTTTCCTTCTGTCAAATAAACATTGCATTTTGTGTCTGTGTCCGCTAGTGACAATAGTGACAATTATCAATCATGATAACAGCCCACACTTAATGTAAGCATGGGTTTGTTTTTCTGCAGTAAATGTGCTTGTGAAATTACACTGAGCTGTTTAACATGGATCTGCCATCTCCTGACTCAAACAGCACATCACTAATAGTTTTATAATGTCCCATCAGCAATTTAAATGGAGACAGACTAACTTCCCTCAAACGTTTATTACCCTACACTCTTAAATGACGCTTTGGTGATGGTTCTGTTTTGTCTTATTTTCATTTGAGGCCCAATGGCATTAAATTTACTTGTTGCAGCCCCTTTGCATGACATGTTTATTAATTTGACATGGAATTTTTGAAAGTTATAAGAACTTTGAGAATCCTACTATACCTTTAGTGCTGATTGTATTAATGCCTTGCATAGACATCATGCTGGGGGTGTTCTACATGGATCTCTTTGGTGGAATGTTCAAGAGTTTCCATGGTGACACAATGCACACATTAGCAAACGCTGTCAAAAATGTTTTAAGATGAAAAAACACAAACTCATGAACATTTTCAGGAGCCTGTGATCAATACGAGCATTCTCCTGTTTAGGAGTTTGACTTTCAACAAAAAGGTAAGACTAACTAACTGAAAAACTGCTAGCTTGTGATTGTAATGTTATCTGAGCTCACCAGCTAAACTGTCTCTTTCTGGTCAGATTGTGTTAAAGCAAAGCTCAGATTAAAGTCTAATAAAGCATCTAACAGAGTAGTGCCTACAGTTAGCTTCACACCACCAGGGAATGTTGATGACATCAGCTGCAAAGTATCACTATCAGGTGAAAAATACATCTACATGATAACATTTACTCTAAATTCAGCAAAACTAGATCCTAAGAGGAATCCATGTACCATCAGAACAAGTTCATAGTCATAGTCATAGTTTACTTTACAGTGAACCCTCGCTCTATCGCGGTTCACTGTTCGCGGCCTCGCCGTTTGGCGGATTTTGTTTTTTTCAAAAAAAAAATTTTCATTTTTTTTATAGTGTAACTTTTTTTTTTTTTTGTGTAACATTGTGTTCTGCGTCCTGATTGGCTAAGAGACTAGACCAGGACTAAACGTGGACTAAACCAGGTCTAGACCAGAACTAAACCAGGTCTAGACCAGGTCTAAACCAGGTCTAAACCTGGACTGGCCCTGGACTAAACCAGGGCTAGACCAGGTCTAAACTAGGTCTAAACCTGGACTGGCCCTGGACTAAACCAGGGCTAGACCAGGTCTGAACCAGGATTAAATCACTCCGTGCGGCTTTTGCGTTCGTTTGTGCGTGTTCGGTTTGTGGCTCGGGTTGAGAGGACGCGGTCCGGGCGCCACAGTTCTATCTCGTGCTCGCAGCCCCGGTGTACGTGCGGCCTCGCGCTGCATTTTCTCATATTTGTCTCTAGTTTAAACACTCAAACTTTCATAGATTTTCAACAAAATGTATTAATAGAGACGCGCACCAACCCCTTGGAGAAGTGCGCGACACATGCTGCTCTGTCGCGGATTTGAGCACTGCCACATCTCGTCCCGGGACGTGGCAGTGCTCCTCGCGCGTCCGGCGGGGCTCCCAGAGCCGTGTCTCCCCCCATGCGTCACTATTAATACATTTTGTTGAAAATCTATGAAAGTTTGAGTGTTTAAACTAGAGACAAATGTGAGAAAATGTTAATTTCAGTCTGAGAAAAGCGTATAATGTGTGTGGTGAGGCATTTACAGCCTTAAAACATGTAGAATAATTATAAAATATAAAGTTGTCCTACTTCGCGGATTTCTCTTATTGCGGGTTATTTCTGGAACCTAATCCCCGTGATAAACGAGGATTACTGTATTGTCGAAAACAATCATGTACATGTACATAGAGTGAACACTGGGATAAAACATGTATTTCATTTTCTACATGCATTTGTGTGTGCATCGTCTCCTCTTCACAGATCTGATCAGTCTGATGAAACTACTTCCATGTCTTCATCGAGATTGATAAATTTAATACCATACGTTGGAACATTCCGGTCACAGCATTTATTTGGAAACATATTCTTATACATAAATTTAATTTCTCTTTTAAGGTAAATTTTTGTATTAGGAGGTGATATCTTCTGTCTACCACAGCAGTAAAACCACCAGCCACCTCAGCCATCCTGCCAATGAACATAACAAGTTCTTCCTTCTACTGGTAACTTTTAAAGACACTGCACCTGATTTCGTCAACAACAGTTTGCAGTGGTCCAAAGTTATACCTCACTTGCCTTATGCATTACAATACATCCTAATTATTCACCACGATAAGTTTATAATTGCTTGTCACAACTTTCAGAGACCAAGGCAGCCATCACAGTAAAGCTAACGACAACTAGTATGCTAACAGCACACCTCTTGATTCCCTGACAATAAAACACTTTCTATTTAAATACACACAGCATGCAGCTAACTTATTTTGACCTCAAGAGCTGCTTACACCATCCATCTGTACTGGGGCAAGACAAATTTTGCTCAGATGCATGAGGGAAAAAAATCATGTACAGCCACTTTGACTGAGGCAGTTTGAAACGCAGTTTGAACACGCATGCACGACAAGCTATTGGCAATTGCTGTAGTATTTATTCTTCTAATTTGACTTTCTCACAACCTCCCGGACCTTCCCACTTTGGCTGACTCTGAAATTACTCTAAATCGCTTCCATCTACACGAGAGAATGGTTAATTCTAGAAAGCGCTTTGGGCAACGCGTGGATTACGGCCCAGGGAAAATGAAGCGTCCTGATACTGTGGAGAGAGAGATGCTAACTGCAGTCCCAATCGCTTGTCTCAAATGAACTGTTGTATTTCCACATTAAAAACTATTTGGATTTGTCTCTGTGATCTCGCCGTGCTCTGATTATAACATGGCTGGCATAAAGACGTCCTGCTGTGTGCGGTAATTGGTGTGTGACGATCCCTGATGATTATTCCCATTGAACAGAACGGCACCTCAGCTCCAGCAGTCCAACAGGCCTTCCAGGGTGGCCAGATTCCACTGTTGGCTAGGAACAATGCTGGTGCTTTGTGGAAGAATGACTTTTCCCTCTTGATCGAATGAGGTTGGACGAGTATAGAAATCCTCACCTATATAATACAAAGAAAATGGACTCTTGTGAGCTTTAAGTGTTAGAATGTTGTTACCTCCTCAAAAACTTACCTGTAGGCTGTCTAAATCTCCAAAGCTCAAAATGCTCTTCTATCTTGTGATGTCATAGAGTGGTAGGTTTCAAGTTATCAGCTACCTTTCACTTTTAGGTCAGTAGCGATTGGCACTTCCAGAGCTGAAATCGTCCAAATGATTCCAGTGGGGTGACGGTCGCTCATCTGGTAGAGTGTTTGACCACTATTCCAAAGGCTGGCGGTTCAAATCCCACTCTCGATATAAACATCAGCAGTAGAGTGGTCAGATCCACTGACCCACATGCTGGCTGGCGGTGTATTTCCAGCTTCCCCAAGTGAATGTTGTTGTGTCCTCGAGCAAGACACTTAACCCATCTCATCCCCTGTATCTGTGTGTGAATGGGTGAGTGGTTCCTTGATGTAAAGTGGAAGGTGGAAAAGCGTTACATAAAAATGTGACCATTTACCATTGAAGGTGTATGGAGTTTAAAAACACTGTTGAGCACATCATCACAAGGAGGAACAAAGTGTTTTCCATTTGAGAGAAGAACCCAGCCCAAATATGCAGGATTTATGTGTTAAACTGTGAATAAATAAAACTACTCCAGGTATGTTTGTGATGAGTAAATAACATTATAACACTGATCCGAAAATAGTGTAATATATGCAGTTTAAGTCTATTTTCTAATATTTATTTATTTTGATTTCTGAGTACCTTTTTCTATTGTCTTGATGCCCTTTAATTGTGCGTAGCAAAACTGGAATTTCCCCATGGTGGGACACATAAAAAGTTCTCTTTATTAATCTTGTTGAGATGATATACCAGTATGTCAAAAGGACAGCTATAAATGCTAGCTTGCTGAAAACAGATACCTGCATACCTCTTTGACATTTTGTTAAGTATGCACTATATTTAGTAGATTAATGTCCTATTACAACTTTATAATGCCAGGTACTGTAGTGTAATTCAAGGTAGTGCTAGATAGTTGGCCCTGGAGGGACAGAGGCTAGCACATGCAAGAATCACTGTAAGGCGCTTTGTGTTACATTTTGTATGAAAAGCGCTCTATAAATAATGTTTGATTGATTGATTGAAGAAGGTTGTTGGTTTGACTCCCAGGCTTTTCTGTGTGGAGTTTGCATGTTCTTCCTGTGTCTGGGTGGGTTTCCTCTGTGTACTCTGGTTTTCCCCATCAACCCAAAATATGAACAATAGGTCGAATCCTCCAGCTAAAGCAGGTCTAGTTCAAGATCTGGAGATGGGCCCCACTGCCCCAGACAGTCTGCCCGAGTGGCATTGATGGAAGGGTCAAATGCAAAGGACAAATGTCTCTATAGCAGAGGTCTTCAACAGGGGGGTCGCGACCCCTAGGGGGGTCGCGGAGGTACTGCAGGGGGGTCGCGAAATCTTTTGATTTCACTTTAAAATAATATAATTTTATATTTTATAGTGTAAAATACAGTATTAACCTGTGTATTATTTCCTTGTATTGGATGTACCATAACAGAGTAGCAATGTTTATACATGACACTAAGCTCAATTTAATATAAAACACAATTCTATGCCGTATATATAGTAGGGGGTCCCTGGCCCAGTTCGCCATCTGTTTGGGGGTCCCTGGCCTGAAAAACGTTGAAGACCCCTGCTCTATAGGGCTATTAAGGAAGACCCAGTATGCTTGTGTGTGCATATATTTATTCTTTTATTTAATAGGGACAGTGCATATTAATGCACATCTACAACAGGGCAGTGTAAATATGCCAGATTATAGCAAAAATGCTAATTTCCATCTGTAGTCCCTAGGCAGGTGACACCACAGCAAAAACAATAACAATAATTAAAGCCGCAAGCGGCGTTGGTCGGGACCTCGCACCTCCGTTTGTTCGTCTTACTGAGACGCACAGCCATACCAAATTTCGTGTGCCTGGCACAATTATCTCACTTCCTGTTGGGCGTGGCCATGACATTGTAGATACCCTGTCAGAACAGACCCTGTCAGACCCTGTCAGACCCTGTCAGACCCTGTCAGACCCTGTCAGACTCTGTTAGACCCTGTCAGACCCTGCATGTGGCCTACACGCTGAGGCCTACATGAACCTTCCATTCAAACCGTGCAAAGTTTTGTTTTGAAGCATGGGAACATGCTCAAAATTGCCCCAATTATCTCACTTCCTGTTGGGCGTGGCCATGACATTGTAGATACCCTGTCAGAACAGACCCTGTCAGACCCTGTCAGACTCTGTTAGACCCTGTCAGACCCTGTCAGACCCTGTCAGACCCTGTCAGACTCTGTTAGACCCTGTCAGACCCTGTCAGACCCTGTCAGACCCTGCATGTGGCCTACATGCTGAGGCCTACATGAACCTTCGATGCTTGTCCCCACATTGCTGCTTGCAGCTATATCAGATCAAAGGTACAAAGATCAAAGACCTTTGATCAGGGCGTTGCCTAGCAACAAATACCTCCCATTCATAACTCATCACTCCCATTCAATAAATACCTAACTTTATCGATCCGCCGTGTCGTCATATTACCGCCTATTTGAAAATCCTTCGCAATTTAACATCTCCAACGTCTTAAGATTATGTTCACCAAAATTTAAGCCTATCTGATGTACGGTGTAGGAGAAGTGTTTCAAATTCCATACCTAAATTTATCGATCCGCCGTATCGTCATATTACCGCCTATTTGAAAATCCTTCGCAATTTAACATCTCCAACGTCTTAAGATTATGCTTACCAAAATTTATGCCCATCTGAGGTACGGTCTAGGAGACCCCCCACTGGGGGTCCCCCAGTGGGGGGTCTCCCAGGGACCCCCAGGTCCCCCAGGGACGAGACTTTGTGTGGTCGTACTGGCAGCACTTTGTGATGCCCGTGCAAAGTTTCGTTTGTTTTGAAGCATGGGAACATGCTCAAAATTGCCCCAGCGTGTATGAACAAGAATAATAATAATAATACGGAAACAAAGCAACAACAATAGGGACCTTCGTCCCCCTTCGGGCTCGGTCCCTAACAAGTGACAATAGCAACATACACTAAAAGTGTCTACAAGTCTGGTTTAGCCTGTTTCATATGATTTGAAAGTGGCCAGTGTTGGAGTCTCTCTTACTGGTAATGGAAGAGGGTTCCAGAACTTAGTGCCTCTGACTGACAGCACACTTTGTCCAAATGTAGAGCATCTGTGTGGGACCTCACAGTTCCCCGGGCCGTGGCCCTACTGACAGTTGTTTGAATAAAATCCTGTAACGTAGGGGGGGCAAGCCCATGCAAAAGTTTATATACAAAACATCCATATTTGAAATGAACAAAATTATTAAAATTACGCAAATTATACTTATCTAAAATAGTGCAGTGGTGAACTGAGAATGGTTTCTTGTCCAATGTTTTTACCGCTGTTTTTAAAAAGTGATTCAACTGGTTTGAGTGTTGTGCCCACAGCAAGTGACCATGTGATTCTGCAGTACTCTGAGACAGAATCATGGAGTGTAAAAACATTTCTGCCATATATAGAGTCATAAAAGATCTTGCTTGTCTAAAATCCACTAAGATAAGCTAAGCTAATGTATTTGTTAAATGTCAATGTCGGGTCCAATGTGAATCCAGGGCTCTCAAGTCTCACGCATTGAGAGTGTGACAGACGCAATTCGACGTGTTCACACGCTCACACGCTGTTTTTTTTTTTTTTCCCCGCTCCCCCCCGCCCCACTCCCCGGAAAAAAATCTCAGATATCAGGCGCCGCGCCCTTTTCAGCCAATCATAAAATAGATTGTTCTGTTGTTGGGCAGACTGTTGACAGTGCAGTGCGCGCTCAGTGATAAGGACAGCGACTGAACAGGAGGAGATGATAAAACAAACTGAGAACCATCAGGTAATAACTTCATTTATATAACTCTCATTAGTTGCTTTGTAGTTTAAGTTTGCTCTTTAGACAAACATTTACACAGGGCTCTCAAGTCTCACGCATTGACACGGCTCCTCGGAAATTACGTAGTCTCACGCACGACCCCGCTCAAAACTTGAGAGCCCTGGTCAATCCCAGGTATTTAAACTCTTTGATGAGACTGAGTTCCACTCTGTCCAGAAAGACACTGCTGTAACTCATGAGTTCTTGACCCACTTTTGGACATGAGTCATGGTTGATGTGAACTTTTCTAAAGTTATAATCAGTGACACCCATGGATCATTATGCTATAATTTGCACATTTTAAATTGCAATATTCATCAAAAAACAATTAAAAGACATAAAAAATCTGCACCAAATCCGCTGACGTGAAAACTACAGTGCCCAATGGGAGCTGATGTTGCAGTAAACGCCATCACAACAAAGAGTCAGCACCTCCAATGGATAGCTGCAGATCACACTAGCGATTTGTTTTCATTTGTACCAAAATGACTACATGACGCTGCTGAATCCTGCATGTATCACTGATTAAGAAAATAAAATTGGAGAACGATGTAAGTACAGAGCAGTGGGTGTGGCTGTGAAAATGAAGATTGATCTGCATTGTACCATCTTGAAAATAAGCGATTAAAGATTATTCAAACAGAAACACAAATCACTTCAAATACAACTTTGAGTGAGTAAATGGTGAGAGGGAAACAATGATAACATGGTTAAAAACTTTGAAAGCACACACACTCAATGGAGGGAAGAACACATGGAAGAGGAGGCAGGTAGAGCCATAATGTAATCCTCGGCAGTTTACTTTGTTTCTGTCCAAGCCATAGTTTTTTGTGAGCCAAAAAGACGAGACTTTCTCAAAGTGCGAAGCCTCTCCCCAGAGTGTTAAACCACAGAGCTCTGTCACGCATACAAAATTACTTAAATTGGCTCATGATTAAAAAGCAAGATATAAAGGGATAATAATTTATACTTCCAACAATCCCAAAAAAAATCTGCAGCTACATGCAGGCTATATTTATCAAGCTGAAAAAATCCCTTATTGTGATTTTACAGGTTTATACACTATAGTTTATTTTATGAGGTTATTTTTCAAAATATTGTAATGTTCAGTGTTTCACTGACCACAACAGGACCCTCACACAAAGCTCATGAACAATATTTTTGTCTTTGTCATTCAAAATGGGCCAAAAAAATCAGTTATATTGCAAGTAATCTAAGAGAAATAACTGCAGTAATTTGGTGAATAAGCTGTAACTTGTGATGATCTCAGGTGTGATTCTGGTGTTTCCACAGTGTGCATGTCGGATGTTGCTCACGGGGGTCCAAGGAATGCTCAGGGAGTTAGTGTGTTTGCTTGGATGAAAAATAAGGAGGGGGGGGGGGGGCATTGCTGAAGACATCTACTTCTTTGTCAATCTGATAGTTTCATCACAATTTCTATATCTTTTTTTAAATTTTTTTTATGCTGCTTTATCACTGTTTAACATCTACCATACATCAGACCAACATTCAAAGCCCATCTGCTTCTCCTTTAATCACCTTGGTATCTTTACTTAGAAATACAGTAATCCCTCGTTTATCGCAGGTTCCAGAAATAACCCGCAATAAGAGAAATCCGCAAAGTAGGACAACTTTATATTTTACAATTATTCTACATGTTTTAAGGCTGTAAATGCCTCACCACACACATTATACACTTTTCTCAGACTGGAATGAACCTTTTCTCACATTTGTTCTCGTTTAAACACTCAAACTTTCATAGATTTTCAACAAAATGTATTAATAGTGACGCGTGGGGGGAGACACGGCCCCGGAACCCCGCCGGACGCGCGATGAGCACTGCCATGTCCCTGGACACAAAGCGACGCACACCAACCCCTTGGAGAAGCTCCACACGTGCACCCCTCATCGTGGACAAATCCGTGACAAAGAAACGTGACAGAGAAACGTGACTGGCGCGACGCCAGAGCGGTTTAATCCTGGTTTAGTTCTGGTCTAGTCCCGGTTTACTCCAGGGCCAGTCTAGGTTTAGACCTGGTCTAGACCTGGTTTAGTTCTGGTCTAGACCTGGTTTAGTCCACGTTTAGTCCTGGTCTAGTCTCTTAGCCAATCAGGATGCAGAACACAATGTTACACTATAAAAAAAAAAAAGTTACACTATAAAAAAAATTGAAAAACGAAAATTGAAAAAAAAATCTGCGAAACAGCGAGGGCGCGAACAGTGAACCTCGATAGAGCGAGGGTTCACTGTACTTGGATGTCAAATAGAAAAGGGTGCTTCATTCCTGAGCAGTGTGTCCTTGTGTGTGATTTGACTGTGTGGGTGGACTGAGCAGCAGAGTTGACACATCTCCTCGAAAGCCTAATATCTGAAAAAGAATATTTTACAGAGAGATGTGAACGCTTTGGAGGGATTTTAGAAGTCTAAGTTTGGTAATTGAAGAGGTGTGCTTACAATCACCAAAATTGACTTTCCAACGCAAACATAACGCATTTGGTCTGAAAAGCGTTTCTGAGAAGATGACATGAAGACAGACGATTTGAGACAGACAGAAGGAAACGAACGTTGGCAGACTTTTTCAAAACCATTTTGAGACAGTGGGTTTTCTTGTTGAAATTGTATAAGATGGATAAAAATGTTAAAATGTGAGCTTCAAGCCATGTTATAATGTTGTCACCTCCTCAAAAACACACCTGGAGTTGTGTTTTGTTTCATTCACACATGTTTGAATAATCTTCTGTCATTAGTCTGTATACATCTCCAAAGCTTAAAATGCAGTTGTGATGTCATGAAGCAGTAGTCAAGAGCTACCTTTTAGTTTATCTTTGTAATGAAGAAACAACATTATAACAGGTCAGAAAACAGAGTTCTATAGGCCCTCTTCTCTTCTCTTCTCTTCTCTTCTCTTGATGTCCTTGAACTGTGCCCAGTAAAACAAAATTATAAGGCATTTGGTTTGAAAAGCTTTCTGTGAAGTTGACAGGAAGATGACGTTTTGAGATGGAGAGAGAAGAAGATACAGTATGTTGGCGGAAATCTTTAGAAACCATTTTCAGACAGTGGGTTTTCTGGCCAGGGGGTACGTCAAATCTTTTCCCGTTGTGATTTGAGTAGAGCGTGCGCTGTCAAATAAAACGTTGAAAGCAAGACAAAGCCTGCACACTTACTCCCGAACCACATTTAATCAAATCAGATGTTCCCTGGTCAATGTGAGCGCACCATCTGTACAGTAAAGAGTATCACTTAGGTTTGCAGGGACTTGGCATGAAGTGGGACATGCAAATTACATGCATTCTACCTCTTCCTCTTTTTGTCCTTCTTTTAGGCTACGTTTATATGGCGATGATCAAAACAGAAGACGCAAAAGTGGTGTCTCGTCTTCAATTTTTTATCCCCGTTTAGACGAGCGTTCTCAACAGGGAATGTTTGTTTATACGAAGACGCAAAAGTGGGCGAATTCGATTGAATATGCATCCCAGGCCGCTAATATAATGTCAGAGCTACCTTTTTCAGGACACCAACAGGGGCTCTCATTACGGTTGTTTCGCCCTCGATCTCAGGTCGGAGCTCTTCACTTAATGCAAAGTTTTCCACCCAAGCACTGTCATCAACTAATCCATTCTCAAAATTGTCCCACCACTGACTGGTTCTGCCCGGTCTTGTCCAAACTCGCCTCTGTCACCTGCGACGTATTGTTATTGTTTTTGCCGGCTTGGCGCATCCAGTCAGCTGTATGCGACGTGAACATGTTTTGCGCTTCTTGCCGTTTAGACGGAGACGCGACCCGCGGAGTCTTCAGATTTTTGCGGTTTCAGAGCCCGACGGCGCCGCCGCCGTGTAAACGAAAGACACTTCCGATAGAATATTTTGTCGTTTTCAGTCGCAATCGTCCTCGTCTAAACGGCCCCTTACTCTGTTTTTCTGTCTGTATAACTCTACCTCTGTGTCAGTCTCTCTCTGTCCCTTTCTCTCTCTCTTACACCCTCTCTTGCTCTCTCTCTCCAGCCCGCTCTGTATCGCTTTCTTCTTTCCCTTTCCCCCTCTCTCTCACACCCTCTCTGTGTCTTTCTCTCTCCCTCTCTGACTCTTATCGCTTTGTCCCTCTCTCTGTCTCTCTCACATCCTCTCTTTCTCTATCCATGGGTCTCTCTCTCTCTCTCACACACACACAATCTCTTTTTTCTCCCTCTCTCACACCAGGGCTCTCAAGTTTTGAAGATTGGTGGAAGGGCAGGGCAGAATTAGAAGGTACTTTGTTGATATGGAAATGCTTTTATAACTAAAAGTCCATATTATCATTCAATAATGCACAGGATAATATGTTATCACACACAGTCTTGGTTTAGTCTTGGTTTAGTCCTGGTTTAGTCCTGGTTTAGACCCGGTTTAGTCCTGGTTTAGACCCGGTTTAGATCTGGTTTAGTCTTGGCTTAGTCCTGGTTTAGACCTGGTTTAGTCCTAGTTTAGACCTGGTTTAGTGCTGGCTTAGACCCGGTTTAGATCTGGCTTAGTCTTGGTTTAGACCTGGTTTAGTTTTGGTTAAGTCCTGGTTTAGTCCTGGTTTAGTCCCGGTTTAGTCCTGGTTTAGACCCGGTTTAGATCTGGTTTAGTCTTGGCTTAGTCCTGGTTTAGACCTGGTTTAGTCCTAGTTTAAACCTGGTTTAGTCCTGGTTTAGTGCTGGTTTAGACCCGGTTTAGATCTGGTTTAGTCTTGGCTTAGTCCTGGTTTAGACCTGGTTTAGTCCTGGATTAGACCTGGTTTAGTGCCGGGTTAGTCCCGGTTTAGTCCTGGTTTAGACCTGGTTTAGTCTTGGTTTAGTCCTGGTTTAGTCCCAGTTGAATCCTGGTTTAGTCCTGGTTTAGACCTGGTTTAGTCTTGGTTTAGTCCTGGTTTAGTTCTGGTTTAGTCCTGGTTTAGTCCCAGTTGAATCCTGGTTTAGACCCGGTTTAGACCTGGTTTAGTCTTGGTTTAGTCCTGGTTTAGTTCTGGTTTAGTCCTGGTTTAGTTCTGGTTTAGTCCTGGCTAGGTCCTGGTTTAGTCCTGGTCTAGTCCTGGTTTAGTTCTGGTTTAGTCCTGGTTTAGACCTGGTTTAGTCCTGGTTTAGTCCTGGTTTAGTCCTGGTCTAGTCCTGGTTTAGTTCTGGTTTAGTCCTGGTTTAGACCTGGTTTAGACCTGGTTTAGTCTTGGTTTAGTTCTGGTTTAGTCCTGGTTTAGTTCTGGTTTAGTCCTGGTTTAGACCTGGTTTAGTCTTGGTTTAGTCCTGGTTTAGTTCTGGTTTAGTCCTGGTTTAGTCCCAGTTGAATCCTGGTTTAGACCCGGTTTAGACCTGGTTTAGTCTTGGTTTAGTCCTGGTTTAGTTCTGGTTTAGTCCTGGTTTAGTCCCAGTTGAATCCTGGTTTAGACCCGGTTTAGACCTGGTTTAGTCTTGGTTTAGTCCTGGTTTAGTTCTGGTTTAGTCCTGGCTAGGTCCTGGTTTAGTCCTAGTTTAGTTCTGGTTTAGTCCTGGTTTAGACCTGGTTTAGTCCTGGTTTAGTCCTGGTTTAGTGCCAAAATAGATGCAGAAATAATCTGACCATAAGAACGCGGTCACTCGTATCCATGTATGCACGTGTCACGGTCTTTAATAATCCGAAGCTCCGGAGAAAAGGACATATCCCGAATTTATCTCGTGTCCCGAGACAAGAGTTCCTTCTTACGTAGCATTAACGTAGCAAGTTAAGGATCCTTATTCTCTTGGAAATGCCGCGTAAACATTCACGCGGCTCGCGCCTCACAGCTGATCGGTGAACAGGCCGATCAGCTGTGAGGCCGATCGCTCACGTGAGCGATCGGCCTCACAGCTGATCGCTCAACTCCAGTACAGTACTGGAGTGCCAGTGGCTTTTTTTCGCTGAAAATGCGGCGCCTGCATTAACTTACCGATTTTCTGGGCACAGAAGCGATGTGAACAGTGGCTACAGTTTTGAATTGCTTTAAAAAAAAATCTGCGTGAGAAATACCATGTGTGGCGTGTGAACACGTCGAATTGCGTGTGTCACACTCTCAATGTGTGAGACTTGAGAGCCCTGCTCACACCCTATCTCTCTTTCCCTGCATCTCTCTTTTCTCTCTAGAATAGAATATTTATTTATTGTCATTGTCACAAGTACAACGAAATTGGTCCTCTACATTCAACCCATCCTGTTATTAGGAGCAGTGGGCAGCACATTACTGCGCCCGGGGACCATCTCCATGATCTTCTTGCTTCGAACCACCAACCCCTGGATCACCAGGCAAGCGCTCTACCAACTGAGCTACTGCCGCCCTCTATCTCCTTACCTGACCCAAACTGCACTCACAAGACTACACCTGTAGGGGGAGCTCATGCAAAAACAAGTACTATTTATGCAGAAAAAAACTACTACAGAACAATGTATTTACACTGCCTGACAAAAGTATTAGGACGATTGTGTATTTCTGTGTATTTCTTTCATACTAATAACAAGACGTATTGGTAATGACAACAAATCAATTTATTGATATATTAAAGCAAATTTCATCATGTGTAAAGGCATATTATTGCAAAAATGTAACAATATCAAGTTAAATAGCTTTTTCATTAAAATAACCACCTTTGGCCTTAATCACAGCTTTACAAATTCGAGGCATTCTGTCCAACAGTTTTTTAAGATATCCATCCTCTATAGTTTTCCACTCATCCTGAAGACATTTCCACACACTGTAACAAATGTCTGTAATTTCTACAGTAAAACATTACAGAAGCTTCTTGTCCTATCATTTTACAAGGTGTAACTGTATATTGCAATGTATTCTGGGTAAAAAATAATTACAGTAATTTAAAGCTGTATCACATTTTAAAATTACAGAATTGTCATGTTTTCACTTGTTTCTGACTGTAAACGTCTGTAAACGATACATATTACAGTTAAGCACTGTTAGCATTAAGGCGTTTTTTTTTTAGAGAGGATATGGCATTTGATGGCGGACCCAGAGGGAAGAACCCGGCCGACATCCATCCACCTAATAAAGAGTAAGTAATACGTTATTAGTCAACAATACTGCAGAGGAACTATGCAGGATTATTGTCGTGGTTATGTCACATTTTTATCCAAGTTAAAAAGCCGGAGTACAGTGGTAGCTCACCTTACGAGAGACTCTACAAACGAAAAATCGAAGTTACGAAACGCCTTCACGTTAAATTTTGGTCTCTAGATACGAAAGAAAACTAAAGTTACGAAACGCGAAATCTCAAAAATTCAATTAATGCATGCTCAGATGCGCGCCCCAAAACGTAAATACACTTTATCAACACACACGGGGTGAGTTTCCAGAGGTGGCCCGCAGTGGGAGAGTGTCATGATTCATGGTTTTTTTGGCTGTTATTTCATATTTTGTGTATCTTATTCCTTTAGTGTGTCCTCAGTGGTTTATTTTGACACTTCTGGTCAGCTTGTTACTTTTAGTTTTACTTCCTGTCTGTTTGTTTTCCCCGCCCTGATGTGCTACACCTGTGTCTCATATCACTGCGCTCACGTTAGCGTATTAGGCTGTTCACCTTTAGCGGAAGTGCACGGCAGATGCGGTCCGCCGCAAGGGGAAGTTTACGAGTGAACAGGCTGATACGCTAACGTGGGCGCAGTGATACAAGTCGGCAGACACAATACGCGATCGCTAAGTTCGCTGCTGGATGTTTCGTTGACAACTGTATATCACCTGGTCTGTATATCACGAGAAGAAAAACAAGCTTTATTTAATGTTCCAGAGAAGCTACCGGACCTCCCTACGTGGGCTCCAGAAAACGAGCCGAACCGGGATCAGCTGAGACTGTCAGAGGTAAGCCGGTGTCAACACACGGAACTTTTAGAAGGAAACCCATACAGATTAACATTTTTAAAAAGGCACTATCCCTTTAACAACACTTTTGGATGAAAGGTGAAATGTATTCAAGCTCCAAAAAGAAGTCCACTTACTTACAACTCAGTCAACTCTTCTGACTACCATGATTTGAATGAATAAGAATCTTAACAGACTTGTTGTTGTTGTTTTTTTGTCTTACAGGTGTTCTCAACAGCTGCTGATGTCGAGAGAACATTGCTGCTTCCTGTGTCTCCAAGACTAATCGTCTTTGGTAGTTTTTTTTTTTTTTTTTGTCTGTTGCAAAACTAGAGACTGTGTGAATGACATATTAGTTTAACATGTAGATATCATATTTTATAATCATGTTTATTTATTTATGTTTTAGGTGATGTCCTCACTGCAACAAATTGGATGCTGAGTATTGAGGGCCAAGTGGTTGTGGGTCCACACCAGAACATTGTGGCTGGATTGGCAGCGTTCTTCTCATGCTACTACGTCTTCAATTTGGTGTACCAAGAGGAGGCATCAAACACACTGAATTCATTCAGAGGTATGTGCTGGACGGCGATTGCATCATGAATAACAAATGGTGTTATTTTTATTTAAGTCCCCATTTCCATTGTATTGCATAACCTACTCTACCCTACCGCATGTGACAATAAAATATCCTTGTATATTTGGAAAACTGATAAGCTCGTCTCCGCGACTTGATGGGTTCTGCTGTATTTTGTAAAAAATGTATTTCATTAAGTGTCTTTTTCTCTGATTTTGTGACTTCAGATGCTTCATAGGGATCAACCCAACCTCTGGCACAAAGGCAACAAAGTGGGACAGTGTCAACCTTCATGTCTCTACACTTCTCAAAAGATTAATGGACTTTGAATGGCTTTGAGCCTGTTGCAAAAATGAAAACAACAATGACACACTGTTGTGAAAAAAAAGTGGCTCCAAAGTGGTTCTTTTTTTACACATTTCACTTTGTTGCTGCAATTTACAGTAGCTCATTCAAAGTGACATTGAGTGGCTGCATTAGTCTTGTGCAGTCCGGTGTATGTTTATGCCATCTATATCTGTGAATTTGTTGAAAATATAGATATATAGACATCAGGTATACACTGTATTGAGTGTTAATAAATGTTTTGTTTTGTTGCAGCACTGACTCCTGTTTTAATGTTTATTTATTATTTTATGACAACAGCTGAAAATAATCTAATGTAGTGTTGATACAATTTGGATTGTCAGCAATATCAGTATGCTTAATTTGCTAAATGTGACAGATTAACCGTAAAAACATTCTACAATAAAATAATGAATTATGAACAAGTAGCAGCTATTTTAGTGGCAAAGATAGTTGGCAGGTAACTCTTGTAATTTGAATGGAATACAAGATAATATTGTAAACTAAAATACAATTAATGGTTGTTTATAATATGAAACAATACATTGTTGTAATTTATATACAGCAAAAAAATGTAAAACGTATCCAGTAATATACTGTAATTAATTTTTACAGTAATTAGCATCACTTTTACAGCACTTTAGTGGCAACTTTTTTGCCTGTTCTTTACTGTAAATTCTACAGGAAATTTGTTACAGTGCAGGTGTTTAACGATGGTCGGATTCCTGGAGCGCACTTTAATATCCAAATAATCCCACGCTTTTTCAATGGGTGACAGGTCAGGAGACTGGGGCGGCCGTTTCATAACCTGCAGTTGATGATGCTGTTCACACTAGGGATGCAAATTATCGATTAATTGATTAATCTATAGTTGATTGACCTTATCGATCGACTTACGATAAGCAGCGTTTTCACCTGAATTTTAGTGTTTCAATAGGGTCTTTAAGAATATAAGCTATAACACTGAGTCAAAAATATATCATAGTATTATTATATTGTATATTCCTCAATCAATTATTCCTTAGTAAAAAGCAGACAAATGTATTGATGCTGAATAACAAAATACAGGTGCGTGTCCGCGCATCTGCGCAGCATGTAAGTTACATGCTTTTATAATTTCAAAAATATATGGCACAGCTCTACTGTGAGTTGTACGGCAACATCCAGAGAGGAAAGTGTTACATGGTCTTTCTCGCGAGTGGGTTCGCATCTTGTGTTCACATTCCAGAGTAGCGCCCTCTAGCGATTAGTTACAATTAATGCATTTTGTTCGGCCAACGTCTTAATCGACAATTAATTGTAAGTCGATTAATTGTTGACATCCCTAGTTCACATGTCTCCAAATGACCCTTACACAGTTTGGATGAGTGCTTTGGGCCATTATCTTGTTGGAACCAAAAGTTTCGTTCAGAGTTCAGAAATACACAAATGTCCTAATACTTTTGTCAGGCAGTGTATATAAAAATAGCGGATTCAACTCAGGATTCACTCTCAGATCTTCATCTACCTCACTCAATACCTTCTCTTTTCTGCTGTTGAGCTAAATAAAATAATTCATCATAAATAATTCACCAATGACGTCAACAACCAATTCATCGACCAGACGACTAAAGTACTACAGTTCTCCTCTCTTCCTCTCTCTATCTCTCTGTAAAACAGCCCTGATAGAATAAACCTGGTCTCATTAAAAGTGGAGCTGGGAGTGCAAGGCCTGGGATTCACTAAACAAAGCAGTGCTCAGCAGAGAGCACTGAGCAGCTCCAGCACTCTGCTCTGTGTCAGAATATTTAGTGGACAATAGAGAACAGGGTTGAAAACAAGTCAAAAGAAAAAAACATAAGAAAATAGTTTGGGATGCAGAACTCCATTAATGTTTTCCTTATAATTGTAGTTTGTGTGCCATGTTACAAACAAGGAATTATTATTACCATCTTTAAAGGGACAGTGTGTAGGATTCGTGGCGCATAGGTGGTTACTAGCTATTCCACTTCCTCTTTTGGCTACGGCAGACCTCGAGGGTCACCCGGGCGCGACTTAGCGCCGTCATCTCGCGTGCCCGCGCACGAACCGCGCACCGCTGTATACATAAAACGGTCCCCCGTTCACTTTTTTTTTTTCTTTTCGCATGAAAACACACAATCCCGATCATGATTCATGACAATCTACACATCAAATGAAACCTTACAGTCTCCTCTTTTTGACTATGCAATTCATTTCCCTGCAAAACAATCACTCCCCGAGCACATGGGGCTTTTATACAGAAAAGCACAAAACTTAGCTTACTTAGCTTACCTTTGAAGGCTTTGCACAGGTCAAACTCTGTATTTCATCATAAACTTGGTCTCAATCTGTCCATAAGGATCCAGCGAATAAAATCCAGTAAAACAATTTAGTCCAAAATACGTGTTATATCCATTACGATGTGTGATCCGGCAGCATGCTCCCCCCCTCCCCTTCCCCTTCTCTCCTTCGCTCCTGGCTGCATATGTGAGCAGAGGACCGAAGGAGAGAAGGGGAAGGGGAGGGGGGAAGGGGGGGGCCATCTGCAGCGCGGCTAAGCAGCTGTTAGCCGGAGCCGAGGCAAAGGATGAGCCCAAATGTCCTTCTGCGGCTCTCGTATTCAAAATGGCTGCCTCTATATGGGGAAGATCCCCCTTTTATGTGACTATATCTAAGTCCAAAAGAATACTTTGATTTCATGATGGAAGTGAAAAGGCTTGGAAAACAATGTATTTTTGAATGGGTATCTTCAATTTCAGTAATTAACAGGTAAAAATCTTACACACTGTCCCTTTAAGTCTTGAATTACTCTCATTGAAATGACTTTTTATAACTTTTCAGATGTTTTAACCATGTCCCTGCTCATGTACCTTCTTGAAGTTGTATTTGTAGAAAATTTGTGCATGTTTCAAAACGCTATTTTGCTGATCAACCCCCATTTTCATCATCACGATACACACCCACTGCTCTGTATATACTGTACCTCATTCTCTAGTTTTATCTTTTTAATTGGCGATACGTGTGATTTTGGTGCAAAAACACAGATGCAGATGCTTTGTGATGACGTTTACAGTGACATCAGCTCCCATTAGGCACCACAGTTTTTTAACATGGAATTCGACAGATTGGTTTCTTTTATTAAGTTGTTTTAGACCAATATTGCATGTCATGGATTATAGCTATATATCAGATGCAACCACAATGGATCTTCTTCAAAGCTGACTGGGAGCTTCACCGTTGACTTCCACTCAAGCCATAACTCTGCCCTGTAATTGGTCATCCAGTGGCTCAAGCAAAAACTTACTTTTAGACATGGACAAAATTGTTGGTACCCCTGTGGTAATGAAAGAAAAATCAACAGTGGTCACTAAAATAACTTGAAACTGACAAGCAATAATGTATAAAAATTTACTGAAAAATAACCAATAGAAATCAGTGCTTTTGAATTGTTGTTCAACAGAATAATAATGAAAAAAACAATAAGAAAATAAGAAAAAACTAATGAGACTGACCAGGACACAAATAATGGTACCCCTAGAAAAGATTGAAAGTAATTGGACAATAGGGACATGTTAAAATTGGGTGTCCTCCAGGGACGTGCACAGGAATTTTGAGGGGCAGTTGCTCTGACCTGAAGAAGGGCAAACCAACCCCTTCACGCGGGGGGAAAAAATCACAGGCTATATGAAGCGTCTGGAGGAGGCTTGTGGCTGCTCCTCATCTTAAATGTAATGTAATTATGAAAAATTTCCAGTAGTAGGCTAAAATATAAGTCTGTTTAATTAATCAATTTGCCTACAAACATCTTTATCACAATGCAACATTTCTGTATCAGCTGCTGGGTGGCTTTTTCTTAGCCACCCCTGCAGTGATGTGCTACTCTTTGCTGCCTCCCTGAGGGTTTTATCTCTCTCCTGCAACCGCCTCTTTTCCGTGGGCATCACTTAACATAACACACATTACCCAAAATAATGATAAGATTTAGTCGGCCGGCGACACCCAGGGAGAGGTCCCGCGAGGGGATCCTCCCGCAACAGGCGGCCGTCCCTTGCCCACCCGTTTACCTCTAAACGATTTCACGTCCTCTTGAACTCTCTCTTCAAAGTTCTTTTCAACTTTCCCTTACAGTTCTTGTCGACTATCAGTCTTGTGTTGGTATTTAGCCTTAGACAGAGTTTACCATCCGCTTTGGGCTGCATTCCCAAAGAACCCGACTCCGAGAAGGACCCTGGCGCGACGGGGGCCATTACCGGCCTTACACCGTCCACGGGCTGAGCCTCTATCAGAAGGACTCAGGCCCCAGATCGAAACCGGGCAAGCGGACTTCAGCACGCCACATTTCCCGCGCCCGCCCGTCAGACGGGGATTCGGCGCTGGGCTCTTCCCTCTTCGCTCACTGCTACTGAGGGAATCCTGGTTAGTTTATTTTCCTGCACTTAGTAATATGCTTAAATTCAGCGGGTAGTCTCGTCTGATCTGAGGTCGTAGACGGATGCGGGGTCCCCGGACAGGCTCATGGAGCTCCGGTGACCGCCGCTTGCAAAGTGGTCCGGCTCGTGAGTGAATGAGGCTGCTTTTATTTTAGGAAAAATGTTTTGAGTGGTGATTTTTTTATTTCATTTTCAAATCTAGGCCTAGGCCTACATGAAATTTTGTATCGATTGAACAATTTTTTTATTTTTTATTTTTTCGACTCGGAAGGGCAACGTCAGTCCAGGAGGGCACAGGGGCAGTTGCCCGGGCAACCTGAGCAACCCCCCTGTGCACGTCCCCGGTGTCTTTAAACGTGTATTCAGTCAGTCTGCCTGTTTAAAGGATTACATGTTGTACATGTTGGGCTGTTTGGTGACATAATGGATACAACACTGAACATGAACCAGAGAAAATGAAGAAGAGAACTGTGTCAGGAGACTAGAAAGAAACATATAGAGAAGCAGACAATAAGACCATCTCCAAGCTGCTTGATGTTCCTGTGACTACAGTTGCACATGTTATTCAGAAGTTTAAGGTTCATGGGACTGTAGCCAACCTCCCTGGATGTGGCCAAAAGAGGAAAATTGATGACAAATTGCCTACGAATGGTAACCAAAGAGCCCACAACAACCTCCAAAGAAATTAAAGGTGAACTCGAAGGGCAAGGTACCATGATTTTCGTCCAGGCCAGTTACATTATATTGTTTTTTTTACATCATTCTGTTCAACCACATTTGAAAAGCAATACTTGATTTTCATTGGACTGTTTTCAGTATTTTTGGGGCCAAGCACCGAAGGTGCTAGGCACCATAGTGTTTCTACTGATTCTTATACATTATTCTTCGACCTATGGGAGTCTATGGCAACCCCTAGAACCGTCTGGTAAAAAGTTGTGAAATTTTGCATGCACATTCCAGCCAGTCTCCTCATTACCCACAGCAATTTACTCAACCGACATGCATTAGCCCAAAAAGAGTATTGACAAGTGGAATCCAATACCATGTAATCTCTGTTACATAGGGCATTTTTTTCTTTCTAAAATCGATGTGATCTGTAAACTATCCTTGTTTGACCCATTGGATTATAAACTCTGTATAGCTTTAAAGATCATTTATATGGAAAGAACCTTGTCGATATTTGTTTATTACAGGGAAAGCGTGTTATTGCCTTGATTTGGCAGGACATGGAGAGAGCCAAAGAAAACCAGTGGACTAAATGAACGTCCAGTAAATTGGCAATGAAGAAGTTGAGAGAAAAAATTGAGGATTTTAAAGAAATTTGTTACATTTTTGTACATTGTAAAGAATTTTGACATCATGTAGAAACCCTAATCCCAACTGAGTGAACTGTGTATCCTAAAGGTGCACTTTTAATTTATGTGACTGGGTTTGTTTTTGTATAATGTCATTTTAAGTTTTAAAAATGTCAATAAAACAGTTATATACTTGTTGGTGCCAGTTCTTTTGCAGAGTTTCCTTGTGCACTGGTTTGGAGTGTGAACAGTTTAAATGGGGGAGTTAATTGCCTCTGTGCCACTAATAATGTTAATTGAAATGAAAAAGTGACTTTGCCTCTAGATATTGTCACTGTTTTTTGCTGATAACTTTTAAAATCCTTCAATTAGGCTCCAAAGTCCTTGCTAGTGGCGACTCTCTAGTTTTCAATAATTGTCACTTATCCTTCATTAGCGTGGTGTGAGAGCAGAGTTTGATGTTGCGTTGCTTGTCTCTTGGTGGTTTTCAGCTTCTAGAACGTGATGATTTTTCCTACTTGCCATACTTCGCCATGGACTATTCAAAAGGTAAATGGATGAATGTTGAAACTGATTGTTTTTAATTGGTGAGTAGGCCCAAGACTGAGCTGTATTCCAACATGAATCTGCATTTGAAACAGTATTTTGTGTAACTGTACCCACATCTGTACTAAAAGTGCACTATGTAGTATGTACCTTTTCGGTTGTTGGTCTGTCACCTTCTTGTTTCTGTGGAGACAACCTGTGGACATTCTTCTGCTTCAAATGTTCCACAGTATGACATTAAACATTATACAGTGGTACCTCACCTTACGAAATTAATTCGTTCCAGAAGTGGTTTCGTAACGTGAATTTTTCGTAAGATGAGTAGCTATTTCAATGGAAAAGGCCTGATTCGTTCCAAGGTTTTTTTTTTTATAGTGTAACATTGGTTCTGCATCCTGATTGGACTAAGACCAGGACTAAACGGGACTAAACCAGGTCTAGACCAGAACTAAACCAGGTCTAGACCAGATCTAAACCTGGACTCGACCTGGACTAACCCAGGACTGGACCAGGTCTAGACCTGGACTAAACCAGGATTAAACTACCACGTGCCGCTCTTTGCTGGTTTCGTGCGGCTGGTTTGTGGCTCAGGCTCCAGAGGACGCGGTTCGGGTGCCGCGGTTCTATCTCGTGCTCGCAGCCCTGGTGCCGGTCGTGCAGACCAGGACTAGTGGTGCTCCTCGCGGGGTGGGTGCTCCTCGCACGGTGCCGTGCTCCTCGCGCGGGCCATGCTCCTCGCGTGGTGCCGTGCTCCTCGTGCGGTGCCGTGCTCCTCGCGCGGAGCGTGCTCCTTGCGCGGTGCGTTCATGTCTCCGCGCTGCTTCCGGAGTCGAGTCTCCCCCCACGCTTCACTATTTAATACATTTTGTTGAAAATCTTGTGTGTTCGGCGCTAGAGCTAAGAGGCCGAGAAAGGTGCTTTTTGAGTGGGGATAACAGCGGGGCATGCATCTGAGCGCGCATTATTCGAATTTTTGAGATTTCGCGTTTCGTAACTTGAATTTTCTTTCGTATCTAGAGACCAAAATTTAAGGTGAAGGCATTTCTTAACTTGGATTTTTCGTATGTAGGGTCTTTCGTAAGGTGAGGTACCACTGTATTTATTCAATTACAGGTACAGAAAAAAAGAAAAAATGGTATTCTGACTGTGAGCGGGGTTGCCTCTCCACAGGTTTCACCCATAATGGCTTGATTTAATTTACATGAAGATAGAAAGGTTTAATGCCATACTGTGAAACATTCCAGACAAAAGTAATAACATCTCCATGGAGAAAAACAGGCGGCAGATCCTCCACCAGAACAATTGCACAATGCACGTTTAAATGTTATTGGCCTATAGAATGTTGTGTTGTTATCTGAAACCCAGCAACAGATGTCAACTAATTTAGATGTTATCCATGAGTAATAAAGCAATCTCTCTTTGGCCCTATTTAAACCCTCTTTATGGTTAGCTGTAAGATTCTGTCCAAGGCTCTGCCCACAAGCCTACATCACCCATACTCCCACACTGCAATTCTCCAAACCTTACAGTAACAGGATGCACGCTGATTGTTTTGTGAGAACGCTCTGAAGGGGAGTGAATTAACGTGGGGGAGCTTATAAAACTTATAAAACATGTTAGTACGTTAATATCAATAAGCAAATAAGAGCTTATATATGATGTGTTACCAGGTACTACCCCATGTAATTGAAATACACCCACATTATGATTTATTCATTTTACTCTGCAAAAATCCCACTGAGACATAATTGGACAGGAAGTAGCCATTTGGCGTTGCACACAGAGCAAATTGGCATCTACAGTGAAGACAGCTGTGTTCTTCTGCAGATGAATAAATGATGCAAACTCCCAATAGACACAGACTGGTCATCATTACAATAATTCATACATGATTATATAGTGAAAAGTAGAAGGAATTTAGGTGTAACTGACAGGTTAGAGTATTAATTTCACTAATGTGATTAACAATATCTAAATTTAATTATTATTATTATTTTAAGTTTATAATTTGACTTCCTGGTTGGACGTGTGTAGCAGATATATAGTGTTAGTCATCATATCATCCTTATCCTTTTCCTTATGACCACTTGTATGTAACTGTGATATACTCTATTATATTTCTGTTTTTTACTGTACTTGTGAATATACATTTATATAATTATGCCCTATTTGACATCTCTTTCTCTTGCTAGCTTTATTACTATATATATATAAAACTCTTTGTTATTATAATATATTGTGACATGTGAGCTACTGTGTCCAACTCATTTCCCTTGTGGATCACTAAAAGCCATGTCCCAATTTGAAGGCTGCAGCCTCCGAAGGCTGTGAAGGCTGCAGTCCTCGAACTAGCCTCCGTGGACCACAAGGAAATGGAACAGGTCCAGCCCATGGACCCGCTCCCTTCGCCCAGCAACCGAGACATGCTGCTAACACTAATGCTAACAACATGCACCACACAAATGACGCATATGTTAAGTCAAAATCACCTGTATTGTCAATTTAATACAATACAATATGAAATGTATTATACTGGTGTAACCCAGTTGACATATTGATAATGAGAAGAGATGATAAATAGTGAATTAATAGCATAAGAATAATAAATAGTAAAATAGGATAATAAATAGTTATAGTTCTGATAAAACAGTTCTTGGAAGATGGGTTGTTATTGTTAAAAACATGATTTACATGCATTTGATATAGTGGTACTTTTATTGTGAATGTTACGGTTGAGTGCTTTTATTTTGATAAGCCGGATGCTCAGTTGCTATGCATTCTCAGCTCGTTGATTTCACTCAGACAAGCTTGGAGAAGCCTCGGTTAAGTGTGAGGAAAATAATCTTTGTTTGTTTATTTCATCTAAGGTCACTAATACTCCTGATGTCCTGTTTCTGTGTTATTAATCTCTAGTTTAGTATAAAGTGGTTCATACGACCATGAGTGATTAAAACTGCTGAGTCATGCTGAAGCTAGAAGACGTGGCATTGTTAAACTGGACTTTGTCTGTGTTTTGATCATGCCTGTATACTCTGCTCCACTGTGACACGTTGCATTTCAAAGTCCAGATGACGGTGGATCCTGATAGTTAGTATTGATCCACTGGTTTTTAGGATAAATACTCTACGATTCTGTACCTCAGACAGGGAGACGACAGAGATGCTCGAATGCTGTACTGATCTACCTGTGTATCCTGCTGCTCAACATTAAAGTGCCTAAGTGAACCATCTCCGCTTCCTGCAATTTCTGGACGAGGTCGAAAGAGTTTCTCCCCACAATTTGGAGACCCTGACGTGATAGATTTGAACTACGCAGAAAGGACCAGGCCGTCGTCTCCCCAAAGGCCCCTTTGAGAAACAACGCATCCAGAGCGCTCCACAAAACGGTATGGCAGTGCCTTTTTCAAAGAATATCTGTCACATTGGCCAAAACCAAAATTATATGTGATGTTTTGTGAGGGACCTTTGTAATAAATTAAGTGGTAATTTTAAAACAATATAAAATCAGTAATTAAAAAGTCCGTGTTTGTACGCCAACACGTGAGAAAAGAAGGAGCGTAGAATCAAAATAATAATGAGCGTTTAAGCTTTAAATTTGATAAAGCGTGATTAAAAAACAAAGTTATTAATTAAGTTCCGTGTTTATTGCTTTGCACGAGAGAGAAAAAAAGCGGATTTTGTAAGAAAAAACACTTTTGTGGTTAAACTTTACACAAAAAGAAAAAAACAAAAACTCCTAATTTGAGTTTACAAAAAAAGGAATTCCAAAAGTAACATTATTGGTGTTTTTGATTGCCTTAAGCTCTCAAGACACCCAAGATGCAGAAGTAACAGTTCGAAGAACAGGATGACGTCACTTGCTTCTGTAAAATTGGCCGAAGGTCAATTGTCCAACTAAACATTCTATTTATACCCTGTAATCCGGATGATAAAATTGCCGGACTGAACGCAACTAATACAAATTGACAGACACTCGTAGTATACTCAATCTTATATGGGATGCGCAATTTTGTTTGAAAAATTACGCAGATACTGAAAAAATTAAAAGACGGGTATGACACATTTAGAATTACCTGGGAGATTTGTTTTCTCTTGGTGTAGGTCTGTGTTATGTTCACATTAATTATAGTCGGCATCATATTTATAATGTTGTGTTCGTAGAGGTCAGAAAACATTAGAATCATGTTATTATAATTTAACAAAAACTTCGGTGGGTCCCGGAGAGATGATATGTACAGCGATGTATGTAGTGAGGAAGATAGTATAATTGAATTAAATGAATAAATTGTTCAAATTGATGGCACTTTGTAAATTTGAATTTTTTATTAAGAAGCACTTGTTTGAGCAAGCATTGAGATGAGAGATGTTTAGAGTTGTTTATGATGGATAAAACCCAGTCTTGATTTGAGTTAAAATATTGGCTATGGTGGTTTATGTAAAGTCTTGTTAAAAGCTTTGTTATAAATGAAATGTGATAGAAGAATGTTGAAAGATAAGAATTATGGCATTTATTGGAGAGATGTTTGTGGAAATTCTGGTTGTGTGAGTGTCATGATCTTTGCTTGGAGACGGCTTGTCCTATAATTTTGTGAAAATTGTTTTGTTTTGGCGAAACTCAATTAAAAGTCTTGCATTGGGTAATTTACTTAAACCAATAAATTCTAAATTTAATACAATTGTAAATATTTTAAATTCAGCTCTCAAAGTTTGCTAGTTTAATTAATTTAATGGGAATAATAAATTCAGTTACGGGTGTTTGTCTATTTTTTGCCTGTGGTCTCTCTGAGGTGAGCGGCAGTGAGCAGAGAGGACAAGAGGTCACAGGGAAAGATATGTCAGCTCGTAACTTAGCTCTATTAATGCTGTTGTTCTTGTTAATGTTGTAAGAATTGAGAAAAAGGAATTAGAAAATTAGGGACAAGGAAAGGATAGTGTCAATCTGTATTTTGAGTGAAGTGGGAATTAAAGAAAGCGCTTTTGTTGCTTCAGGCTCGGAGCGCCTCTGGTCTGTATGTTTGCTCAGTACGAGTTAGTCAAGCACGGACTAGTTTTGAGTCCGCAGAAAGGAGCAGTGTGAGAATTATTCGTTGCACGGTGCCATCAATGAACGAAATAATAAATAAATAAGAAACAGTTTAAGCTATTGAGAAAGCATTGCAATTATTAAAGTAAATATCTTATCGGCAATCAGGCCCTAAAACAATTGATGAGGTAGATACATTTCAAAATTTAACACAAATAATTGGAGTATAGAGGTTTAAATTGCTAAAGGTTATTTTTAATTTATTACAGTTCATTTTTCCTGGTACAATTCAAAATACAAAAGGTTATATCACCTGTCACATTGAGGGAGGTACTGGATAAACTAATCGCTTTTATAATTAACTTAAGATTGGGAGTTTTTTGTTTTACCTAAATTAAATACCAATAAAATAATTATTTTCAAAATTCTACGTTTACTTCTACGCTACTTTTCTCTCTCTTTGTTGCAGAAGCTTAAAACTTAAAAAGCTGCAACCCGGATTGTCCCGCAGACAACGAAACGTGACGAACACATATTTTAATTGAGGGAAAAAAAACTGTGCGTAAAATAGGTGATTAAAATTTTAAATTAAATATTTTAAACTAATTATAACCCAAAGTCACAATTATCTAAGTCAAATTTCTTCTCCCTTCTAGAAAACTGTTTATAAAAGAAGCAGAGAACGGAGAAGCCCCCAAGAATCAATTTTTTTAGAGCCAAAGGTAGAATCAGAAGTACACAGTACTCAAAATAGCGATACATTCACTAAAAAGCCATAAGTGGACGTCGTGCCCAAAATTTGTATAATAAATAATTTCACTTCAAAAAAACAAAACCAAATTACCACAAAATGTCCTCACACTTTATCACGGTTGGCCAGTTGACAGAATATTGGTTGAATAAAGCACTCCAGGATGAAGCGGACCCCAAACAAGCCCAAGAATTGGTCATTGGAAAAGGGATTGTCCGAATGCCAATCGAAGACGACAAGGGCCAAATAACTTCCAACGCAACATGCAACCTATGTGGGGCTACAACACACCACAGTTTGTGCCACAGCAACCAATGCCGACTTACAATGCACAGGCCGCAATGCCTCAACAGATGATTACTCAAATGCCCCCAGCAGCACCCAATACGAGAGTGATGAATGTTGGAAACCAAGGAGGCTACAATGAGCATGATTACTGAAGAGGCCCACAGCCCGACCATTCGCTAAACTCATGGAAAAGCGAGCCAATGGTGGTTTTGAAGATAAATGGACAGAAGATTAAATTTTTGGTGGATACGGGAGCCACAGTATCCTGTATACGACAGAAATTTCCCCTTTCGTCAAAAACTATGTCCATAACCGGCTGTGTGGGAAAAGCTGAACTGAAAACTTTCACCGAACCATTGGCGGTAACCCTTAATGACCAAAACGTTACGCAAGAATTCTTATACCTTCCAGGATGCAGTGTTTCCATATGCGGCAGAGACTTGATGAGTAAATTATGTTTGTCAGTGGTGTTTTGCCAAGAAGGCCACAAGATACTTGACAGAAGTGCAACACTCAAAATACTGACGAATGCAACTCTAAAGAAAAACATGGAAATTCTGTATCTTTCCCCCGACACTGCCCAAGATTCAAAGTCACAAGTCACAATATACTGGACACAACTACTCACCGATCCAGAAAAAGGTAACACTGCTTCAGCTTTATGGCAACACTACAAAACCTGGGCAAAAACGTTATATCCACTCAGTGAGCCCTACGACCCTCTACATGTCACTCTATATTACTCAACACTGGAAGACGACACTTATGATGTTTTGTGGCAGAAGATTGATGGCCAAACTTTTTGTGTGAGTTATACACACCTCTACTTGGGCCCACAAGGCATGGCACTCGCTGTTTCTCTCCCAGAACACTTGAGACCATACTTCCTGGAAAATGAAGAAAGCGCCCCCCATGTGTCACTTGCCATATCAAAGCATCATACGCCAAGACAACTCGGCCCCATGGTCAAATTAGCCTCAAGTCTTCAGTATAACGCCACTGAAATCAAAGGTGTTTTCTACAATTCACAACACAGAATATTCAGCATTGTGTTACCCCAGGGCTCTGAAGATAACACAAGAACGTCTAAACAATCCAGACAACGCATTTTTGAAAACCACCCAGATACGGAGATGTATCTGGCACAAGTCCCACCAAACATATGGATGATGCACCCTAATGATGTGGGACAGACAAGACACGCAGTGCAACTCGGAAGGAAAGGCAGTAAACATCTATACAGACTCAATCTACGCATACAAAACTGTGACTCTGTCAGTAGCCGGTTGGATAAGAAATGGCTTCAAACTTGTGACTGGCCTTCCGATCAAACATGAAGAATTGATTAGACAACTAATTGACGCTGTCCAGATGCCATCAAAACTCGCTATTCTGAAATGTAAGGCTCATACCAAGGGAAGTGACTCTATTTCCTTGGGAAATCAAGCAGCCGATCATGCTGCAAAAGAAGCTGCAAACTACAACGAAAGAAACATGCTGGTACACAACGATGCTGTGATTGAAAAACTGCCCGACGCAAACATAATAGATGCCACATATGCAAGAGAAATTCAAGAAGCTGCGGGAGCTTACGAACACTCAGTGTGGAAACAACGTGGTGCTACAAAAGATGACACCGGAATCTGGAGAAATCATGAAGGAAAAATAGTAGCCCCCATCCCACTGCTTCAAATGTTTTATGACGAATATCACACTCCCACACATCGAAGCTACGGAGCCATTCTAAAACACATTGACTTATGGTGGCATCCACACATGAAGCCTATAATACAATATTGGATCAAAGAAGGCGTACAGGCCACCCCCAGGAACGTATGCCCTACCCAACAAGCCATTTGAAAGAATTGTCATGGACTTTACAGACATGGGACCAGACATGCGAGTCCGAGGTTTCCGATATCTACTGGTCATAGTCTGTGAATACACAAGATGGGTTGAAGCATTCCCCTGCAAAACCGAAACTGCAAAGGAAGTAGTGAACCATTTGACAACTGATGTCTTTTCACGCTTTGGTGTACCCCATGTCATTCGCACGGATAATGGTTCACATTTCACTGCAAAAATCGTCCGAGATGTGCTAAAAGCTTTAAACATCACCCAACGTTTTGGCACAGTTTATCACGCTGCCAGTCAAGGAGTTTGTGAACGAATGAATGCCACTGTTAAAAGAAAACTTGCAAAGGTTTGGAAGACCACTAAACTTGATTGGGTAACTGCCTTACCTTTTGTTTTGATGGACATTAGAAACAGTGTGAATAAAACGACGTCATACTCTCCTCATCTACTACTAACTGGCAGAGAAATGCAAAAACCAAACGGCCCATTCTCTGAAGACGAACCATTTATAGAATGGGACAAACAACATCACTCATATGTACAGCAGCTACAAAAAATCGTGATGCAACTACATAAGTGCAGACAAAGAACACATGACATAGGAAATGAAGCTGATCAAGATATGGACGTTTCACCAGGATCCTGGGTTTATGTTAAAGTACACAGACGAAACAACTGGTCCCAACCATACCAAACTGGCCCATACAAAGTTCTACAATCTACAGGAAGATCTGTCCAAGTCCAAAAAGATGCAAATAAAGTTTGGTATCACCTATCCCACTGCTTTAAGTCGCCAACTGACCCAACTGAACGAACTCCAACCCAAATCCGCACTGACCTTGCCATCGCATCTACCACCTAGGATGAAGCTGCCTATGCAGAACCGGATGCTGAAACCGATGAACAGCCTGATGACTCTACCCGACCCTCCGCCGCTGGGGCTCCAGAAGGGGAGGAAAAAGGGAGGAGATCGAGGAGATAGAGAAGAAAAAGGACAGTATAGGCCATATTATGATAATTTGTTAAATTTACAATGTGTAATCTTGACTACGCTGATTATATTATTCTGTTGTTATAGTATGGGGATATATTCTACTGACTGAGACTGATCTCGGACGGCTGGCAAATAACACGACAACCACAACGACCACTCACGGCACGACCAATTCAGCCAACCATATGGGTAAGACACAAGGAGCACTAAAAAGGGCAAAATGAGAACTCCTAAAATTTCCAGAATTGAAAATATTGCTATGAAGGCCAAATATGTAATGTTTTATTCGAAGTATGTGAAATATTGGACTGTATGTCATACATACCCGCTATAGATTATGTTTTTAATACCTAAATTGTTTTTAAAGACACTTGTCTGACCAGAGTTTACTGATACATTAATCTAGTCTAATTAAAACTGAATGAATTAAGTTTTGGCTGAATAAATGAATGATCTAAATTCTAAGCCCTAAGGTGTTGCTCTTTGTGACTTATTCTGCTGTCCGAGTTTTGTACAATGATTTACATGATATGTTGATAAAGACATTGAGATGTGTTATGCTTTATGAATGCTAAGGTTAAATTGTTATGATAGATTTTATTTGTAGAGGGAGCGTTTTGCCACTCTACTATGTAAGTGTGATCACATGTGTTTATGTGATCAAAGGGAGGAATCTGTGAGGAAAATAATCTTTGTTTGTTTATTTCATCTAAGGTCACTAATACTCCTGATGTCCTGTTTCTGTGTTATTAATCTCTAGTTTAGTATAAAGTGGTTCATACGACCATGAGTGATTAAAACTGCTGAGTCATGCTGAAGCTAGAAGACGTGGCATTGTTAAACTGGACTTTGTCTGTGTTTTGATCATGCCTGTATACTCTGCTCCACTGTGACACGTTGCATTTCAAAGTCCAGATGACGGTGGATCCTGATAGTTAGTATTGATCCACTGGTTTTTAGGATAAATACTCTACGATTCTGTACCTCAGACAGGGAGACGACAGAGATGCTCGAATGCTGTACTGATCTACCTGTGTATCCTGCTGTTCAACATTAAAGTGCCTATGCCAACCATCTCCGCTTCCTGCATTCTTCCACGAGGTCGAAAGAGTTTCTCCCCACATAAGGACACTATTTTTCTGTTGCTCCAGCGGAGCTTGAAACTTTGAACAGATATTCCTGAATTGGTAGATTAAGTTAAGTTTCTTTTGAGACCATCCGGTAGTATTTTTGTGAACTGCGAAGTACTTTTGATGAGGAAAAGAGCCTGTTTACGCCCAGTTTTTCTCTGTTGAATCCTGTCTGTCTGTGTAAGTTTAAGTTTAAGTTTATTTATTTAAATGGGAAAGCATGTATTAAGGAACAGCTAGTGCTGTAAATACACCAGATTTAGCTCAAGGCTAGTTTCCATCTGTAGTCCCACAGAACAGGGATGAAAGTTGATAAAACACAAGGTACAAAACATGTAAAGACCAACAATGAAAACATAACAACAGAAGCAGTGACAGAATCAAAGCAGGACACAGTAAGAGCCTGTTACTGTATCTTACTATGGTTTGTATTGCTCATGTTTGTTAACTTTACTAGTTAATACTTCGGTAAAAGAAGAAAAATGTATGTTGCTTTGTTACTACTTGTAAGGGTGAATGATAAATGTAAAGATGTAGGGGTAATGTAAGGACGGTTGTTGAAATAAGCTATGCTGAATGTAATGTCACACTTTGCTCACGTGCGCAACCCATGCAAGGTGAAAATATTGAATTGTATCCTCATGATAACCGTGTTGACACAGTTAATACACACACTTGTTTATAATTGCAAGATTATTGCAGTTTTGAGTATAGTATAGTTGAGTATATATGGTTACTTTGTACTGGTTAAAGTGGTGAATGGTATACACTACCTTTCAATATGTATGAGTATATGCAGTTTGTAAATACTTGTTTTGAGATTATGGATTTAAATGTTGTACAACTAATTTTGATATTTGAACTACCTTTGATATTGAAACATTTGATGTTATAAACTGACTGTACAGGTCAAGTTTTTGGGTTGGACCCACAAGCTGGAGATTCATCAACACCATTAATGGCGAGCCACCCATTGAGCCGACCAGTGATCCCGTCCATTGTCAGATGACATATCTGTAATGTATAAATGTATATAATTGTTCCATTTTCAATCTAATACAAAAGTGAAGGTAAAATTACATATCTTGTGTGGTGTTGTTAATTACACTAATACCTCTCCTTACCAGAACCGAGCCTTACAATTAGCCAGTAGACATGTACATACTCAGTACTGGGTTACACTGGTTTAGTTCGATTAAATACTGGTTTAGTTATGGTTTAATCCTGGTTTAGTCTTGGCTTAGTCCTGTTTTAGTCCTGGTTTTTGTCCTGGTTTAGTCCTGTACACACGTACACAGATATACACACACTCTGGAAACACGTACACATACACACATGTACACACACGTACACACACACTGGATGATTTCTGTTCACGTTAATCACTTCACGTTCACATTTCAGCCAAATATCTCCCTTTGAATAAGAAATAATATGACCACATGGAAGCTGAAGTATTTAAACATGTCCTAAAGTCTGTATTGTCAAACTTTAGAAGCACTTTACTCACCGCATAAGAAAGAGAACGCAGTCACCTCTGTTTGCTGCGTTGTCCGATAATTCGCATATCCACAGTCTTTCCGCAGCTAAAGTATCCAATCATATTCTGTACATGAGCGCCGGAGAAATGGACATGTCCTGAATGTGTCCCGTGTCAAAGTAGGATTTACAGTCCATTTTCACTGTCCTTATCCCCTTGAAATGCAGCGTAAATATTCACGAGCTGCTCACAGCTGATAGGCGGAAAAAGAAAACAAAAGAGCGCTAATCGTCACGATTGGTCAGCAGCAGCATTATGGTAATTTATGCACACCCCGTTTCTTTCCCCAAAACAAGCAAATTTCACAGACAAAATGTATGTTTTTTAAGCAGCCAATGCTGTTATCTGAAACATGGAGTGGCTTCTCCATGATCTCAACTAGCACATTCTTCAAAAAAAAAAAAAACAACAACGAAAATCACAAATTTTGAAAAAAAAAATGCTTTAAACGCAATTTTCTCGGTTTTATGAATGTGCCGGCTTTTGCTAAAAGGGGCATAAAGTGAAAAGAGCTCCACCTCTTTGCTTCTCTCATTCAGGACCTGTCAGTTCAGCTGCTCTTTATCCGCAGAATGAATTAGATTAGATTAGATCACGTACCCTCAGTCTGTCTATTATACAAAACGTGAATCATTGTGTATGTGTATAGCTCTGTGATTCTTTATTGTTGGGAGCTGCTTTATAAGTAAAAGCTGATGAATTGTTTTGGGTTTATGATTCTGTATAAACAACGCTTGACTGAACAGAAATCTATGATGGGAGAAAATATTATGATATCATTCTCTAATGAGTCAGCAAAAAAAGTTGTTATAATATCCATTGTATATGAATTAAGAGTCATATATCACGCAAATTTTGTATTTACAGCGGTCCAATACAAGAACATACATTTCCTCTGCATAGTAATATGGTACTTATGAGAATATTACATTTGTATTTATATAGGACATTTTGTCATACTGCAAGTGCTTTGTATTAAAGATCCAATGCATGGTACTTCTTGATGCTTTTATATGGCTCCTTAATGGTTCCCTAATACTGTAAATGAATCCTTCTTCAAAATCAAGACTCAGTGCATGAGAAACAGAGATAAGATGAGAAAGAGTAATTTTTCTCTCTCTGAACAGTCCATTATGGGCGTTGTTGCTTGAATGCAAATGAGGAGGACAGAGATGGCCTATAGTAGAGGGTGGGGGCGTGGCCAAACTCTCCGCTCTCAGTTCTCAGCTCTCAGCTGTTCGCTCTGATCCATTTCCGCGTTTTTGCGCGGAGAAGAGATGATAAGCGTTCCATTGAAAAATAAACACATTTCCACAGAAAATAAAATTAGACCACTGCTGTTCAAAGGTCCAAAGGCTCCGAGCCTAGAAACACTCGGACGTGCCTCCAGGCAAATAAAAAAACGCATTTCGCATTGCCTAGCGCATTCGCAGTCCAAACTCTCTGGGCGTGATTTACAGAGACGCTGAGTAGACACAGACGGGGGGTGGAGCTGCATTTTTCGATCTGACGTCAATAAGGTGCCTTGTTGAGAATCACCCGTTTAAGCTGTGTTTTTTTCTAACGCAGAAAAGGACCGCAAATGCTCAGTTTAGACATTTCGCAAGTTTTAGCCATGGGGGGGGGGGCTAAACAGGGTAGGGGAGTTCACATTAACGTTCAAAAACCTCAGAAAGTGAAAATTTCATGCCTTGGAACCTTTAATATAATATTTGTATTTCATTAGGTCCTATACACAAAATGCATTCTTTAAGCTTTAAGCCATGTTATAATGTTATTACATTGTTAAAAAACATGTTCGGAGTCGTTCATACACACGTTCTGTCTACATCTCCAAAGATCAAAGTGCTCTGTTCCAACTAATGATGTCATGTGGTGGTGACCTTTTTACCTTTTATCTAGTAGAGAGTGGCAATTCCAGAGGTTGAAATGATCCTAATGATTGTAGTGAAAGTGTGTGGAGTTTAAAAACACAGTGGAGCACTTCCTGTATTACCACATGACATCACAAATTGGAACGTTTGAGAGAAAAAACTCAGCCTAAATCTGCAGGGTTTGTGTGTTAAATGTGTGAATGCAACAAAACACAACTCCAGGTATGTTTGTGATAAGGAAACAATTTTATAAGAAAACAGTCTAATATGGGCCCTTTAAAGGTCCCATGGCATGAAATTTTCACTTTCTGAGGTTTTTGAACCCCCTAACCTTTTTAGGCCCCCCCCATGGTTAAAAGTTGCGAATTGTCTAAACTGAGCATTTGCGATCCTTTTATGCATTACAAAAAATCAGAGCTCAAACGGGCGATTTTGAACAAGGCACCTTATTGACGTCAGATCGAAAAAAGAAATGCAAATGCAGTTCCACCCCCGTCTGTCTGTACTCAGCGTCTGTGTAAATCACGCCCAGAGAGTTTGGACCGCGAATGCGCTAGGCAATGCGAAATGCGTTTTTTTATTTGCCTGGAGGCACGTCCGAGTGTTTCTAGGCTCGGAAGTCCTTTACCTGAGCCTCTGGATCTTTGAACAGCAGTGGTTTAATTTTATTTTCTGTGGAAATCTGTTTATTTTTCAATGGAACGCTTATCATCTCTTCTCCCCGCAAAAATGCAGAAATGGATGAGAGAGCGCACAGCTGAGAGCTGAGAGCTGAGAGCGGAGAGTTTGGCCACACCCCCACCCTCTACTATAGGCCATCTTTTCCTCCTCATTTGCATTCAAGCAACAACGCCCAGAATGGACTGTTCAGAGAGAGAAAAATCTCATCTTATCTCTGTTTCTCATGCACTGAATCTTGATTTTGAAGGATTCATTTACAGTATTAGGGAACCATTAAGGTGCCATATAAAAGCATCAAGAAGTACCATGTCATGGGATCTTTAAGTATTCACCCCATAGCTGGTGTTGATATGCCACTTCTTCCCTGGGGTAGACTCACATAAGCAGGGCCATTCTGCACCATCGACCTCCGACCACCACTAACGGTCAAACACCACATACCTGGTAATGTGGGTGAAGTGTCATGCCTAAAGACACAACAACAGCACGCACTGGTCTATTCAGGGTTTGAACCGTTGGCCTTTGGGTTGGTGAAGAGACCCGTCATGATAATTACGACACCGAATTATCGTTATGTACATGGAAGCTAGAATAGTATTTTCCGGGAGTCAGTATTTATCGCATGTATATTTTCTACTACTACTACTACTAATTTTGGTTCTTTTTTGGTTATATGATGAGATTTAAACTGTAAAAGTTTGAATTAATTGTTTCTATAACTCATTACAGATGCAAGTACCAAAGTGTTTTATCCTGCTGTTTATTTACTGCACCTCATGATTTGTTAAAATGTTTTAGAATTTATTAGAACTTGACTTATTGTGTCAGTGGCATTGAATATTGAAATTTTGTTTCAATATTATGTTTTTTATTTTATTCAGCAGTAGATAAAGTGGGTGAAGTGTCATGCCTACACAGTCCCATCACACAATATACCTAAAGTGTGCATGATTTTGTAATATGAGCCATTTTTTATCTGAATACACCATCCCAGCTCATCACAGCGTCTCCAGAATAACACATCATCAGTGTCATTCTCATTTACACTTAACCTGAATGAAAACTGAACTGGTAATTACCTGTGTGTAGTGGCCATCTTCCTCTGTGCACACATACAGCACACACACGCATACAACACACGGATACAACACACAGATACAGACACGTACCACGGGCTAACCCACTAACATTTCTCAAAGTGGGGTCCAGGAACTCCCAAATTAAGTCCCAGGGCCATGTGTTTGAAGTCCCCCAGAAACAGTGATAACAAATGAGCATTGCTTAAAAGTGCACTGCACAACTCTTCCGGTGGAGGGTCTGCTACCTGCTTGTCTCCATGGAGATGTTCTTGCTTTGCCTGGAATGTTCCATGGTATGACATTATTGGTACTGCACAATCTAAGAAAGCCATCGTGTTGTCCTTGGAATCTTCACGAGTGAATTTGATTTTCGGATCTACAGAATTGATATGTGCAGTAAAAGATTCCAAATCTTGAATTAAGATTTTTGAAAAATTATCATCAACAAAGCGACTTAGCAGTGATCGGGGAGACCGGTGAGCCCATCGCACAGCCGTGGATTTGCCTGTAGAAGTTTCCTCTGAACTGGAAATAGGTGGTATTTAAACAAATTTCCAGTAGTTAACAGATTTGGTCGGGTGAAAGATTGGTTCTCTCTTCTAGCTTGGTATCCTGCAGTAGTCTCTTTCTTGCTGCCTCCACCGCTACAGCTGTAGGGATACAAGAGAAAAGAGAGGTTACATCAAAGGAAACCATTGTCTCATCCCGATCAAACTGGAGAAACTTGACTTTGTTTACAAATTCGGCTGTGTTCTCAATGTGGTGCTCTGTGTTACCCACCAGAGGAGCCAAGATGGTTTTTAGGTGTTTGGCCACATTGTATGTGATGGAGTCAATGCTACAAACAATGAGTCTGAGTGGCACTTTGTGAATCTTTGGGAGTCCATAGATGCAAGGGGTGGCGTCACCAGGATACAGTCTGTAATAAAGCTGTCGATCAGTGACTTCTTCCTTCTCCAGTTTCTGCAAGCAATCAGTGATCTTCTTTTTGTACCCACTGGTGGGGTCTCGTTTTAGTCATTCGTAGGTTGCAGTGTCACTGAGTAGGCTGTTCTCCTTAGCCGCATAATCAGCTGAGTTCAGGATGACTGTGCATCTCCCTTTGTCCCCAGGCAGGATGTTGATGCTGTGATTCTTCTCTAGAGCAATGATGGCCTTCCTTTCCTCTGGTGTTACATTGGAGGCCACCCTCCAGGTTTGGCCTTGTTAATTTCAGTCTAAGGTCTCCAGCTTCTGTCTCTGTGAGCTTGTTGTTCCTAATGTTGGTTTCTGCTGCTGTGATGTAGTCCACCTTGGGGAGCGGTTAGAAGTTACAGAGAAATTCAGTCCTTTGGAAAGTACTTCTTTCTCTGACTGAGTGAGCACCCAATTGGAAAGATTTTTTTTCACTTTATCCTCCTTCCTCCTGTCACTCCAATTCTTGGGTTTAGTTTGATATTGATTTTGGAGTTGCATAAACTTCCTTATGTGTCGCTCTCTGGTTTTGTTGTGTTGTCTCAACTGACCTGTGGCTATGAAGTCGTTGATCCTTTGAAACATTTATTTTGGGACTAGAAATGTTATCCTGTTTAGTAAGCTGTCTATTTCAAATTTTAAGTTTTCAATGCCATAATGTCCACCAGCACTCTGACCAGAACTGAAGAAGCAGCTTGGATGAGCTGCGAAACCTATTTGACCAAATAAACTTTTGTCCAGTTGACAAGTTGAATTTCTCCTTTTGCCGTGGATTCTACCTGAACGACTGAGGGATTCTACACACTCCACTAGAAATGTTACGCAGTGCACCTTTAATTTAATTTAATCCTAATCATGGTTTGAACATCTGAACCTTACTGTGATACAATTGCAGTGGATGTTACAGGGTTCTTGGGATATTTTCATACCATAGCGTAAATCAAAATATGAACATTATTAACAGAAAATTCAGTTACTTCCTCTAGCGTTAGCAACAGGTTTGACTGACAGTGTTGCTAAGTGCCCGCTTCCTGCTAAACAAGCGGTGTGAATGGGAAGGGGCCTTACCTCAAACAGCCTCACTCCTGATTGGCTCTTTGGTTGCTATGATACTAATGGTCAGAATTCCAAATATGGAACTTAACTCCAAATTCACTCCTATAACTGTCGGCCTCGATGAGCTTCATTTGACTGGACCCAAATGCTATGACATCACTCTCACTTAGTCGTCTTCTTTATACAGTTTATGGGCCAATCACACCCACTGATATTACGCCATGGAGAAAGTAGAGCCATTTGAGCATCATATAGAATGTCAGTGTGATTATGTCATGAAACATTGGCTATGACACAGACTAACCCAGACACACAAAGCATTGTTTATACGGCCCTGAACTAGAACATCATGGGCCTTGTGCAACTCCACAAAAACAAAACAAATGATGTGTCACTGGGAATGAAGCAGGCTTTCCTTTAAAAACACCAGGCACAAATAATCCAGCTGACTTAGCGTTCAGAAGGGGATGGGGGGAGGGGGGGGGGGGGGTTAAAAACTCATAAACAAGAACATGATAATCCCTCTGGAAAAGTCTTGTGTCACTGCAGTACACAGCAGATGCCGTACTATAGAGCAGACACAGCACTACAGAGCAGACACGACACAGTACACAGCAGATAGTACAGAGCAGACAAAGTACACAGCAGATACAGTACACAGCAGATAGTACAGAGCAGACAAAGTACACAGCAGACACAGTACACAGTACAGAGCAGACAAAGTACACAGCAGACACAGTACACAGCAGATAGTACAGAGCAGACAAAGTACACAGCAGATACAGTACACAGCAGATAGTACAGAGCAGACAAAGTACACAGCAGACACAGTACACAGCAGATAGTACAGAGCAGACAAAGTACACAGCAGACACAGTACACAGCAGATAGTACAGAGCAGACAAAGTACACAGCAGACACAGTACACAGCAGATAGGACAGAGCAGACAAAGTACACAGCAGATACAGTACACAGCTGATAGTACAGAGCAGGCGCAGTTAACAGCAGACACAGTACACAGCAAACACAGTACACAGCAGATAGTACAGAGCAGACGCAGTGCAGACAGTGGGAATGGGAACGTGTTTGATCCTGGGAAAAAGCACAGTCCTGTGTCAGAGCAGGATGAATATGTCCTTTTAGTTTAGCCTCTCTATTCAAACTGACGACCGCTAAACTATACGCCATTCGAAAAACAAAAGGAGCAATTAGTTGAGATAGTTACAGAACTATTCCAGGGTAGTGAGCTCATCTGAGGGCTGAATAGATATGCTAAACGAGACGCCAGAGGAAAACAAAAGATAGCAGATTAGCTGGGATTGGTTCAGAACTTTTCCGGTGTAGTGAGCTCCTCCTTGCAGCTAGATATAAACTGGGTCTAACCAGCATCAGAACCAGAACTGACGAAGCCGCTTGGATCAGCGGCGAAACGTTTTCAACCAAACAAACTTTGTCCAGTTGACAAATTGAATTTCTCCTTTTATCATGGATTCTACCTGGACGACTGAGGGTCTTTTCACGCATTTACTCTGTTGAATTATCCAGTAACTTTATGAATAATAGTTCTTTCTTTCAAACCCATGGCCGTGTACGGAGCACAAAAGCTGACATTTACAGCACACCAAAGCACTTTTCTATGCTAACATTTGAATAAACTGTACACCTGTAGTTAACCAAATGACAGCTTTCATCTCAGCTGGTGTAAAAATGTCATGATTAAGTGCAGTTTTGGTTACTCCTGTCATTGTAAGCATGAGGAAAAAGCTGCAAAGTAATTCTAAAAAAAATCATTTGGCATACTTTTTTTTGCACCTTAGACATTTGAAAAGAATAAAACAGACAAGTTTAAAAAAAAAAAACTTTAGCATGAATAATGATTTAGATGAGTAATTCTGCGTGAATATTCAAAGTACCTGAAGTACCCAGAGAAGTGGTCATCAGGGTAGCATTCAGCAGTAGCCCACTGGCCCAGTGCAGTCCCCTGCACTTTTTGCAACACTTTTTTTTTTACAATGTACTAATATTGCATGCTATTAGTACTTCTTGACTGTCTTAGCGAATCAACGGTTCTTCTGATCCTAAGCATTTCATTGCATTGTTGACCTTGTGTTGATCCTGCATATGACAAATAAACAATCTTGAATCTTGAATCTTGTCCTGGTGTAGCCCTGATGCAGGCCTGGTGAGGCTTTGGGACTGAGGTGTGTGAGTCTGATCCAAAGTGACACTTCATAAACAGCACGTCAGAGGGCCTTATCTTCTGTCTGTCATTTTGTCCATCTGCTCCCACCTCCTGTGGACCACACTCAATACAATAATCACAAAATAATCAAAAAGTCTATGCAGCAAGATCCTGTTCTTCAAAGGGAGGGCAGAGTCTGGAGACACAATGGAACTTGAGTGTAAACCTGGAGACGACCCATACAGGATGTTTTGATTTTCACGTGAAAGCGCAGAACCTCCAGAATTCACTCACTGAGCTGCGCAGGCACTGATTCATGATTGGCTGGGTTTAAACCAACTAGATTTAGTTGTGAGCTATCATGTTCAGTGCTTTTGTGAATAAGTCATCTTTAAATCACCTTTAGTATTGTGGAGTTGTCTACCAACTGCTTATTTCTATGAAGCGGTTATTGCTTTACCTGTAATGTTCCAAATTAAACTTCATTAAACCCGGACTGGCGTCACCGGGGCCCCACCCTGGAGCCAGACCTGGGGTGGGTGCGCGCCAGCGAGCGTCTGTTGGCCGGGCCTTTCCCCACGGGGCCCGGCCGGGCGAAGCCCGAAGAAGCAACGTGGGGCCGTCCTCCTGTGGACCCACCACCCGCAGGAGGATCCATAAGGGCCAGGTGCAGAGAGATCTGGGCGGCAGTCGAAGGCGGGGGCCTCGACGGCCGGATCTCCGGACATGGAGACTAGCTCTGGGAACATGGAATGTCACCTCGCTGGGGGGAAGGAGCCTGAGCTTGTGCGGGAGGTTGAGCGTTACCGACTAGATATAGTCGGCCTCACCTCCACGCACAGCTTGGGCTCTGGAACCCAACTCCTTGAGGGGGGCTGGACCCTCCATTTCTCTGGCGTTGCCCGCGGGGAACGGCGGCGGGCTGGTGTAGGCCTGCTCATTGCCCCACAGCTCAGCCGCCGAGTGTTGGAGTTCACCCCGGTGAACGAGAGGGTCGCGTCCCTGCGCCTTCAGGTCAGGGACAGGTCTCTCACTGTTATGTCGGCCTATGGGTCGAACAGCAGTGCAGAGTACCCGGCCTTCTTGGAGTGCCTGGGAGGGGTACTGAACAGTGCACCTACCGGGGACTTCGTTGTTCTCCTGGGGGACTTCAACGCCCACGTGGGCAACGACAGTGACACCTGGAGAGGGGTGATTGGGAGGAATGGCCTCCCTGATCTGAACCCGAGCGGTGTTCTGTTATTGGACTTCTGTGCTAGCCACAGTTTGTCCATAACGAACACCATGTTCGAGCACAAGGGTGTCCATCAGTGCACGTGGCACCAGGACACCCTAGGACGGAGGTCGATGATCGACTTTGTTGTCGTGTCATCTGACCTCCGGCCGCGTGTCTTGGACACTCGGGTGAAGAGCTGTCAACCGATCACCACCTGGTTGTGAGTTGGGTCCGCTGGCGGGGGAGAAAGCCGGAGAGACCTGGCAGGCCCAAGCGTATCGTGAAGGTCTGTTGGGAACGTCTGGCAGAGCCCTCTGTCGGGGGCACCTTCAACTCACACCTCCGGGAGAGCTTCTCCCGGATTCCGGGGGAGGCTGGGGACATAGAGTCCGAATGGGCTCTTTTCTCGGCCTCTATTGTCGATGCGGCCGCCCGTAGCTGTGGTCATAAGATCTGTGGTGCCTGTCGCGGCGGCAATCCCCGAACCCGGTGGTGGACACCGGAAGTAAGGGATGCCGTCAGGCTGAAGAAGGAGTCCTATCGGGCCTTGTTGGCTCATGGGACTCCTGAGGCAGCTGACGGGTACCGGCGGGCCAAGCGTGCTGCAGCCCGGGTGGTCGCAGAGGCAAAAACTCAGGTTTGGGAGGAGTTCGGAGAGGCCATGGAGGAGGACTATCAGACGGCCTCAAAGAAATTCTGGCAAACCGTTCGGCGCCTCAGGAGGGGGAAGCAGTGTTTCACCAACACTGTTTACGGTGGAGGTGGGGAGCTGTTGACCTCGACTGGGGATGTTATCAGACGGTGGAAGGAATACTTTGAGGATTTCCTCAATCCCGCCTTCACGTCTTCTGAGGAGGAAGCAGAGGTTGGAGACTTGGAGGCGGACTCGTTCATCACCCTGGCCGAAGTCACTGAGGTGGTTGGAAAGCTCATCGGTGGCAAGGCCCCGGGGGTGGATGAGATCCGTCCTGAGTATCTCAAGTCGCTGGATGTTGTAAGGCTGTCTTGGCTGACACGTTTCTGCAACATCGGGTGGCAGTCAGGGACAGTACCTCTGGATTGGCAGACCGGGGTGGTGGTCCCTCTGTTTAAGAAGGGGGACCGGAGGGTGTGTTCCAACTATCTGGGAATCACACTCCTCAGCCTTCCTGGTAAGGTCTATTCCAGGGTGCCGGAGAGGAGAATTCGACCGATAGTCGAACCTCGGATTCAGGAGGAGCAGTGTGGTTTTCGTCCCGGCCGGGGAGCACTGGACCAGCTCTATACTCTCCATCGGGTGCTCGAGGGTGCATGGGAGTCCACATGTGCTTTGTGGATCTGGAGAAGGCATTCGACCGTGTAACTCGTGGGGTCCTGTGGAGAGTGCTCTGGGAGTACGGGGTTCGGGGCCCTTTGCTAAGGGCTGTTCGGTCCCTGTATGACCGGAGCAGGAGCTGTGTTCGCATTGCCGGTAGTAAGTCGGACCTGTTTCCGGTGCATGTTGGACTCCGCCAGGGCTGCCCTTTGTCACCGGTTCTGTTCATTATATTTATGGACAGAATTTCTAGGTGCAGTCAGGGGCCGGAGGGGATCCGGTTTGGGAACCACAGGATCTCATCTCTGCTGTTTGCAGATGATGTTGTCCTGATGGCTTCATCGAACCGGGACCTCCAATGTGCACTGGGGCGGTTTGCAGCCGGCAAGGTGGCTTGCCCTTTCTGGGTGGGTGGGTGGGGAGTCCTTGCCTCAAGTGGAGGAGTTCAAGTATCTCGGGGTTTTGTTCACGAGTGAGGGGAGGATGGAGCGTGAGATTGACAGGCGGATCGGTGCAGCGTCGGCAGTGATGCGGTCACTGTACCGGACCGTTGTGGTGAAGAGGGAGCTGAGCCGAAAGGCCGGTCAATCTACGTTCCTACCCTCACCTATGGTCATGAGCTCTGGGTAATGACCGAAAGGACGAGATCGTGAATACAAGCGGCCGAAATGAGTTTCCTCCATAGAGTTAGCGATAGGGTGAGGAGCTCAGTCACGCGGGAGGAGCTCGGAGTAGAGCCACTGCTTCTCCACGTCGAGAGGAGCCAGCTGAGGTGGCTCGGGCATCTGTTTCGGATGCCTCCTGGACGCCTCCCTCGGGAGGTGTTCCGGGCATGTCCCACCGGGAGGAGGCCCCGGGGAAGACCCAGGACGCGCTGGTGGGACTATGTGTCCCGGCTGGCCTGGGAACGCCTTGGGGTCCCCCCGGAGGAGCTGGAGGAAGTGTCCGGGGTGAAGGAGGTCTGGGCGTCCCTGCTTAGACTGTTGCCCCCGCGACCCGGCCCCGGATAAGCGGAAGAAAATGGATGGATGGATAAACCGTTTGTTGAGAAGCAGGTGATGCTCTTGTAGTGTTTATAAGTATTTAGTTACTTAAAATCAGACTCTATAATCAGGCGTATTCAAACATTAGTTTTATCAATGTGAAGAAGCAGTGCCCCGAAATCTGCCTCATCACAGCCACTTCACTGAAGACGAGTTTGTTTGGGAAACCAGAGTTCACTTTCATTTTTTCTTAGATCTTCTTTCACTTCAGTTAACTTCATTCAGCCATTAAAATGCAAATGGTTTTGGTAATTATAGGTAAAGGTGTGAGATAGCATCCACACACTTTTGTGCTGTTAAATTACAAGTTTGTAATCACAGAGTAAAAGGATTGTTAAACTATTTGACTTCTCGCTGTAATAATAATATCTTGAATGGTTTAAAAATGTGTCGCTTGTGTGTTTCTATTATAAATGAAGTGAATACAATACATACAACACTGGAATAGTCTGTTCTATCCAAGTGTCCTGCCCCTACGGAACATATTCAAATACATTTAAATAAATTTAGAAGTGTGGGGCGAGCAGTTAACTGGCTGGAAGAAGGATGAGCCTCTGAGCTTCTAAAAGTGCAGTGTGCCTGGTCCCGGATACATGCACCAGGACTGAACCAGGACAGAACCAGAACTGAACCAGGACTGAACCAGGACTGAACTAGAATTGAACCAGGACTGAACTAGAACTGAACCAGGACTGAACCAGAAGTTTTGCACACAAAATAGTAATAATAATACAGTGGTACCTCACCTTACGAAAGACCCTACAAACGAAAAATCCAAGTTACGAAACGCCTTCACGTTAAATTTTGGTCTCTAGATACGAAAGAAAATTCAAGTTACGAAATGCGAAATCTGCAATCCAATCCAATCCAACTTTATTTATAAAGCACTTTAAAAACAACAAATCTCAAAAATTCAATTAATGCGCGCTCAGATGCGCGCTCAGATGCACGCCCCGAAACGTAAATACACTTTATCAACACACACGGGGTTAGGTTCCAGAGGTGGCCCGGGGTGGGAGAGGTCCGCGAGGTAGGACAACTTTGTATTTTGCAATTGTTCTACATGTTTTAGGGCTGTAAATGCCTCAACACACACATTCTACGCTTTTCTCAGACTGGAGTTGGGCTTTTCTCGCATTTCTCTCTTGTTTGAGCACTCGAACTTTCATAAATTTTCAACGGAATGTGTTGATAGTGAAGCGTGGGGGGAGACACGGCTCAATATAGTGCTGAACGCGTGAGGGGAGCGAAGACACAGGATTACTATCGCAACAACGGAGAACCGCGGGGTGATTTAACCCTGGTCTGGTCCCGGTTTGGTCCGGGTCTGGACCTGGTCCGGTCCTGGTTTAGTCCAGGTCGTGTCCAGGTTTAGACCTGTTCTAGACCTGGTTTAGTTCTGTTCTAGACCTGGTTTATTCCACTTTTAGTCCTGGTCTAGTCTCTTAGCCAATCAGGACGCAGAACACACAGTATATAGTTACACTATAAAAAAAAAAGTTACACTATAAAAAAAAAACCTTGAAACGGAAAGAACGGAGCCTCGGAACGAATCAGGCCTTTTACATTGAAATATCTACTCAACTTACGAAAAATTCACGTTACGAAACCACTTCTGGAACGAATTAATTTCGCAAGGTGAGGAACCACTGTAATAATAATAATCATCATCATCATCATCATCAGGATGTGGCTGTGACACAGATAGTAGCTTTAACAGACTTGAAAGATTTATTTTAGGCCTTTATCATGATGCACTGTGATGTTATTGAGGTTGAAGTAGTAGAAATACTGAGTACATACTTATTTGCAGTTTGCAGTACTGCCTGTAAATATTTGGGCCAATCCAATCCAGGGGTCTAAAAAAATTTGTCTTGGATACATACAATACTGGTTTGGGATATTGCTGACATTATTGAAAATTTTTCTGGATTGGATATCGATTTAGCTGATATACTATTTTGGTGTATAAATTGTTGTAATAGGATGAATTACTGGCCCCAGTGTTGGCCAAAAACACCTCATAATTAAACTTTTTTTTTTTACAGAACTGTTCTATAATTACTTATAATAACAGTTACAAAGCACATTTGGCTAATTTTTCCCATATGCTGTTTGTAAATTCTGGTTCCAGTCTCTGCCCTAGTATCGACTGATATCGGGTATTGGCAGATATTTAAAGTGAAAGTATCGGCATTGGTAACGGATGGAATGGATGTCGGATCGGTGCATCCCTAATTTAGACACCCCTGATGTAAACAATCGTCTATAAACTACATGTTAGTATCAACACTGGAATAGTATTTAATCACCTAAAACAATGTTTTGGGAAATTCAAAATGCAAAAATAAGATTAAATATGTGATTTATTTTGCACTAATGAAAAAACACTTTTTACACAGACCTACTGAATAACATTATGCAGACATGCCACGTTGTACATTATGCTGACAGTTGACCCTATAGCACCACTCCACAGCATCTATGACAGTAGTTGAGTTTGTTTTTGTGTCAAACTGCCTAAATGAGTTTGTGTGAGCATGAGCATCAGACATTTGTTGCCATGAGATACGGCTCTTGGTCACAGCTGTAATGTTTCACACAGTGCCTACAGTAACTCCGCTCTCACTTTGTTTTTCTGCCAAATTTTCTTGGGAACTTTGCCCAAACGCTGGCAGGATCTAACATTTCCTAAGACACACAACAAAGAGTAAACAACTACAAAAATAATCCCCTTTGATCACAACTTTGAGATTTATGCAAAACTGTGCACTTCATTTATCAGTGCTTGCTTTATATTGCACTTTTCCACCTTCAACACACTCAAAGCGCTTTACATCAAGGAACCACTAATGGGGAGCAAGTGTCTTGCCCAAGGACACAACAACAGCATTCATCTGTGGGAGCTGGAATTGCCACCGCTCAATGATGTTTATGCCGAGATTGGGATTCGAACCGCCAACCATCTGATCAGTGGACAAATACACCAACTGAGCTACTGTCATGCTAAATATGTGGACTTAAGGGACCGTGACGTCACCCATTTGCTCCAGTGCACGTTACTGATATTACTCACGTGGAAATGCGGAAATGAAAATAAGTTTTGGGTTCATTATCAATGAGCACAGACCATTAAAAACAATATGACGCCATCTTGGGTTCACCCTCCAGATTTTATTATACTTCCATGATAAACAGTCTACCTACACTACTGAAATGAAAGTATATTGTTCCATATATCTATGTACTGAGTTTAATTGTGTCCTTGGGCAAGACACTTAACCCCACCTCGCCCCCAGTGTCAGTGCACACTGGAAGAGAGCCCCCATGACACAAGTACATCAAGGCCGGTTGCGTCAAGCAATGTGGGGCCGTCCTCCCGTGGACCCACCACCCACAGGAGAATCCATGGGAGCCGGTGCATTGTGTTCTGAGCGGCAGATCTGTCTGGACTGTTGCCCCCGTGACCCGGAATACAGGGGGTCCTCGGGTTACGACGGTCTCGGGTTACGACGTTTCGTGGTTACGAACGCGCCCCCATTAAAAAAAAATATATATATATATTACACGTCATTCCGTCTTACGCGGTTTAGCGTGGTAAGAGATGTAAACAAACGCGAACGGCGCGCAGCGCACGGGGGAAGAATACGCTCTGTTGTGGTTGTAGGGAGAAGAAGACGGCCTCGTGTGCGTGCCCAATGTGGGCGGAAGTACCTGATGTGGGCTCTGATCTGCTCCTATGAAAGCGACAGTGATAACCAAGCAGCGTAGTGGTCTAATTATTGAGATGGAAAGGTTATTGGTGCTTTGGTTGGAAGATCAAAGGCAAAATCCGGCTTACGACGAAATTCGGGTTACGACGCGTCTTAAGAACGGATCAACGTCGTAACCCGAGGACCCCCTGTACAGAAAAGCAGAAGAAAATGGATGGACAAAATTGAAATAACATTGTTAACTCATCAAAAATATACCTGGAGTTGTGTTTTCTTTTTTTTTGTTTGAGTAACTTTATTATTCATCTGTCTGCGTCTCCAAAGCTCGAAATGCTCTGTTCCACCTTGAAGCGCTAGTTTTCAAGTAAACAGCTACGTTTTAACTTTAGTTCATTAGATAGTGGCAATTCCAGGGCTGAAATCATCCAAATGATTCTAGTGAAAGTCAATGAAATTTAAAAACACAATGGGGCACTTCGTATTATTACAGTATTACCACATGACAAACAAGGTGGAACAAAGTGTTTTCCATTTGAGAGAAGAACTCAGCCAAAATATGTAGGGTTTGTGTGTTGAATGAAACAAAACACAACTCCAGGTATATTTGCGATGAGGAAACAACATTGTAACATAGAACAGAAATAGTGTAATATATGACCTTTAAAGTCATTGTGGAAGATTTCTTCTTCCCACTCCTTTTTGAGCTTTAAAAAAAAAAAAAAAAAAAAATTATTTCTCTTATGGCATATGGATAATACTCTGTTCTATTGTAAAATAATGTACATTGCTTACTTGCCCAAAATAAATACATAAATTAAAACAATTTCAAAGACTTCAGCTATAGTTAGACATCTTTAGTAGGAAAAGGTTGAAATGCCATATTGTAAAACATGTTCAACTAAATCAACTAAATCAACAACATCACCATGGAAACAAAAGCCAAGTTACATAGCTCGTCTTTATCATAGGACCTTTAACAACTTCAGATTACTATATTCAAGACACCACATGTCATTTAGTCTCTTTATTCTCTCCCTCACTGTCCTCCTGACCATAAATCATAAATCTCCAGTCAGACGAAATAAAATGCCTGATTTTGCCAGTATTTTGTGAGAGCCAATTCTTTTTTGTAAACACTAAAACCATAAATTACCCAGTTTGCTTTAAACACCGTTATAGAGTCACTTTGTCAAACTCCGCTGTCAGAATAGCCTTGATTTCGTTGGCTGTCAGACCCTGTTTTCGGCAAATTTGCGGTCTGCGTAAGTGGACTTTTTATGAAAGTGTTCGCGACCACCACCTTCAGGGAATTCCTGTGCTGCAGCCAACATCTGTCTGGAAGAGGCCCGCTGAAATATTGAACCGGGGCCGGACTCAGAGGTGAGGAGAATGAGAATGAGCGGTGGAAAGAGGGGGAAGAGGAGAAGGGGGAGGTCCATCAATAGGACGGAGAATTGGAGCGGAGGGGATGTGTGATGGCGAGGTGATTGTGAAGAATGCCAAGTTCAGCCTTTGAGATTTCATCACCAATTTACACGGGGCAGTGTCAGAGACTGCGGATTCAGATTATTCTGGTTCAGATCTGTAAGCACAGTTCACTAGAGGAGGGTGATATAGACAAAAAAAAAGTATGTAAATGTAATCTAAATAATTTTGGGGAGGGGAGGGAGGGGCTCAGACTAAGAAATAAGACAATTCACTTTATTCAGCCCCACCCACTTTTATCTCTAAATGCTCCTAAACCACACTTTTTATGGTGGCCCTTCCAGTTAATCAAGAATCCCATTCATGTTAGTGAAGAATTTGGGAAATGTTTTCCATCTTAAATATAACATCAAGTATTTTCATTTGTGTCAAATATTCACATTATGCTGATTCTTTGGGGGTCTTTAGTCTGTATTGAGATTATTTGCTGTAAAGATTGTCAGCCCCATACAAAATAATACAACCGGAATGATGACTTCCGGAATAAGGTAGATAGAGCAATCCATTGGAAATGTTCTAAAATGCGATTTTTGTTGTTTTGTAAAATTGTAAAATATCCCAAATTCTATATGGTATCAGAATTGTATATTGTCTCAAATTGATAAAAATAAATAAATAAATAAATAATAATAATAATAAATTCTTGACCGCACTTAGAGTTTTAAGGGTGCACTATGTAATTCTACGGATGGGGGTCCGTCACTGTCTTGTTTCTATGTACGTATGTCATTATTCTCCTTCAAATGTTCCACAAATTAAACAGCTCTACTGGTTGTAGGTGTAGGTGGTTTTATGGTTCAAAAATACCTACAAAACCAGGCATTTTGAATGTGGTTGCCTCTCCACAAATCTGACCTGTAACTTAGCCTGGTTTGGTCTCCATGATAATAGAAAGGTTTAAGGTCATATTGTGAAAGATTTCAGACAAAGCAATAATATCTCCACCAGAAAAGTTACACAATGCACCTTGACAATGCAAAATTTAAGGTCCAATATTGCACGTGGGTTATTGCACAGGTTATTGTACAGGTAACAGTAGCATTTACAGTGAGGTAGTGACAAACATGATACATTCATATAGAGCAGCAGCAGTAAACATATTGTGCATAATGAAAAGTAGTTTAGTGCAGTATTATTGAGAGTTCAGTATTATTTAGAGTATTATCCAGAGTTCAGTAGTGTGACAGCTTCAAGTTAACAGCTGCCTTTTACCTTTAGTTCAGTAGAGACTGGAAATTCCAGAGCTGAAATTCTCCAAATGATTCTAGTGAATGTGTATGAAGTTTAAAAACACAGTGGAGCACGTCCTGTATTACCACATGACATCACAAGGCGGAACAGAGTTTTTTCTGTCTGAGAGAAGAACACAGCCTAAATATGCAGGGTTTGTGTCTTAAACATGTGTGAATTAAAAAAAACACAACTCCAGGTCTGTCTGTGATAAGGAAACATTATAATATAGATCAGAAAATAGCGTAACATGGGCCCTTTAAACCTGCTTTTCATACGCTCTGTTGGCACATGGATTCTAAGGACAGGTTCGAGCAATTCACTGAAGTGGATGAAGCCATTAGAGAGCGGCTGCATAGGGGAAGTTTTAACCAAGTGGCCATGAATGTAATCAGAGTGGACATATGGAGGATCACTGGAGTCACTTCTGAAAAGGCCTGGTACAGTTTGTTTGTGTAATAGATCAAACTTCAGGCTCTCACTGCTGATCTGTGCTGCCTCAGTTGGTTATTAACCTCCAGTGTCCATCCTCAAGTGAATCAAGTGGTACAAGTGTCGTCAACAATAGTTCATAGTTCATAGTTAGCGTTATTGTCGAAAAGCTATAAGTACACATCACATAGTGAATCAAAATTTCGTTGCCCCCTGGCCAAGCAGAGACAGTTGATAGAGGCGGTCAGTGGAGGGGCTGCTGCACATGTGCGAGTGAAAAAGATGCAGTGTGACTGAAATGGGAATGTCCATGTTTTATAGTGTGCCATGATAACAAAACACAGCTGTGACCTTGGAAGTGATTGTGCGAAGAGCAGAAGTCAAAATAAGAGTCTCGTTGATACCGAGATTTGTGACCCCCACGGCCAAATAGGACACATGTGATCCCAGAGGTGTTTTGAGTTATTCACAGATTCTGAAAGTATAGATTCTAAGCTTTCCAATGATGTCTTACACATGAAAATCTGACCATATTTGAAGAAGTTGTTGCTATTTAAAGCAGGCACAGCAGATTTTTGAAAGCCCTGAAAAAAGCTTGTTATTTCACAGGAGGTAATACTGCTCAAATGAATTTCGTATTGCACATAATATAGAAAAGAAGAAGAAGAAGAAGAAGAAGAAGAAGTGATATTATTGATCTCACACAGGAGAAATTCTTCTCTGCATTTAACCCATCCTGTTATTAGGATTGTGTTCTGCATCCTGAGACTGTAGACCTTTGCCGATTGATAGATGGGGGATGCAGGGGGGACCTGGACTAGACCAGGACTAAACGTGGACGAAACTAGGTCTACACCAGAACTAAACCAGGACTAGACCAGGACTAAACGTGGACTAAACTAGGCCTAGACTAGAACTAAACCAGGTCTAAACCAGGTCTAAACCTGGACTGGTCCTGGACTAAACCAGGACTGGACCAGGTCTAGACCTGGACTAAATCGGGACTAGACCAGGTCTAAACCAGTATTAAATCACTCCGTGCGGCTCTTGCGTTCGTTTGTGCATGTTCGGGTTGTGGCTCGGGCTGCAAGGACGCAGTCCTGAGGGGGAGACATGGTCTGGGCACCGCGGTTCGATCTCGTGCTCGCAGCCCCGGTGTACGTGCGGCCTTGCGCCGGTCACGGATTTGACCACGATGAGGGGTGCAGTGTCGGGCACTTCTCCAAGGGGTTGGTGCGCGTCGCGTCCCGGGACGTGGCAGTGCCTTTTGTAACCAGGGTTGAAAATCCCCATTCTATCTAATCCGGTTCCATCCCTTCGGTTCAATCCAGTCCTGTTCTTCCTCCCATCTCTCAGTTCACTCCCACTTCCTCTCACTCATGTTACTTCTTGTCGATCAACCAATCACATCACTGAGTAGCCATATTAAAGCTTCCTGATCCCTCTCCCACTCAGTGTTGCCAACTTAGCGACTTTGTCGCTATTTTTAGCTACTTTCTGGACCCCCCTAGCGAGAAAATTAGACAAAAGCGACTAGCGACAAATCTAGTGACTTTTTTTGGTGATCAGAGGCTCCAAGATCGCGGGAGGGGGAAAAAATAATTGCGCCGTTTTCTCTCTTTCCCCGTTCATTAATTCCCCCGTTTCCTCGTCAGATCGCCTCGGAGTCTGGTCATTCCTCTGCCATAGGCTCTGATTCTCAATAAGTGTATGCCTATGCGCTCTGATTTGTTTTCTTTTTCTTTTTGGCGACACAAAGTCACAAGTAGCACTGCTTAAAAAGCTAGTTGTACAGCACAGAAAAGTTTTTTAAAAAAAAGCTAGTTCTTTAGCACCAAAATAAAAAAAAATAAAATAAAAAGCTATAGTTTGCCCACTATAGCACAAAAAAATAAAAAAGCTCTCACGTTTGGATTGGACCGCTCGCTCGTCTAGCTACTTTTAGCTACTTCTGGGCAGGCCAATAGCTACTTCCGATGCTGGGGAGTTGGCAACACTGCTCCCACTCAGTTGTGTGAAGAGAGGCCCAAGGGAGCAGTGCTTAAAGGTCAGTCCCAACAAATATTCAAACAAAACTAGATCTTTTCCCACATTTATTCCTAAACACAAATAAAACCCATTCTAGGACCCAACCAGACCCAACTACACCGTTGACAGACCTGATGTGACCCGATTGAGGAGAGATTCAAGAAAACTGGTGAGTGAATTGTGTGAACCATGTGCCAGTCCATTGTTAGCATTAGCAATGCTAATGCTAATGCTAACATGTGGCTGAAGTGATAGCCAATTGTCATGACATCACCTGGATGGTATTAAATAGTAATGCTAAAAGCTAACTCGTTAGCATGCTAACATGCTAATATGCTAAGAGTTATTTTGAACATTCCTGGGTACTCTATGACCCTCTTTACCATAATCGGACTTGTTTTGGATATGCTAACATTAGCATTTTGTTAGCCTTTGATTATTTTCGTTGTATATACACTGTTTTTTGTTATTATTGTTAACCTTTATTGATTGGGGACCTGTTGTTATAACAGGCCAGGTGTCCTTGTCCCTCGGGTCCACTGGATGGCGAGCTAGAGCCCTGAATATCCGCCGGGTCTGGTAGGAGGCGAAAGCCTGCAATTCCCATCTCCAAACAAACTCGAACCACCATTTTTTTCAATAGCCCAACCCTCTGGATTTCAATACGCATCTGAACATTCTCAACATTTGCCATACTCAAACTGGACATTTTGAGTGGTGCGTTTGTGTATCCGGTTCAGTTTTTGTTTCCTCAAATCTGAATCCACCCTGGACTTATTTTGTTCATTTATTTTTTTCCTGTAAATACACTTCCATAACTCTTTCATTTGTCAGTCTCTCTTATTTACTTGTCCCTGCCCTCTTGCAGTCAAACCCAGTCTTCTGATCACTCCTAGCCTATTCCCCAGTTATTACCCAGTTATATATTTATAATCCATACACTTATACCAGTGTTACCAGTGTTGTATAGTAACGAAGTGATAATACTTCACTACTGTACTTAAGTACATTTTGGGAGACTTTGTACTTGAGTTTTTAAAAAAAATTATTACTTTTACTTTTACTTTACTACATTTCCGAATTTAATTGCATACTTTTACTCCGCTACATTTTCAATGTGCCGTTTAGTTACTCGTTACAAAAAAAACCCTCTACTGACTGCAAGGAAGTCAGGACGTGCCTGGGCTTGTTCGCTACTTGCGCATGACAATCAGCCTACACCTGTTGGTTTCATGCAGCTAGTTTAATCAATCAACATCCCTGATGGAAGAGGAGACGGCATCCACGTCGGCTACAAATGAAGGGGGACCTGACGATGAGCATCCCTGGCCGTACCATAGCCATGAATGCCAACCATGAATGGATGGCAGCCGCTCCAGTCAGGTGCCAGTTGATGACGTCAGGAGCACCTGCCTTCACCAGACTTGCAAAAATTGTATTCCCCACACAACCCAGATGTTTTAAAACAAGAACATTTACTACACGTCATTAGTGCTACCGTACCATAATTATTAAATTACAAATAACATATTTTGTGCCTGCATTTACTTGCTCATAGGACGGCGTTTCAACGGCGTTTTATCACTAAACCCAATATCTTCGACAGTGCTCCATATGACACAAAACTACCATGGGTGAGCCGAACATGGTGGTTTACAGTAGAATTAAGGGCCCAATTGCAAAAAAAAAAACCCTCTTCCTCCAAAAACACACCTTCAGTGGTGTTATGTATGCCTTATTTTCAGCACTGTTATTTAAAAAAACAAAGGTTTGGGGGGGGGGGGCGAACATTAAAAAATATTAAATTCAGACTGCCTTTGCTTGATACTTTTACTTGTACTTTTAATTACATTATTTGAGTACATTTATTTTTACATTACTTGTCATACTTAAGTACAAGAAGTTCCAGATACTTTAAGACTTTTACTCAAGTAACATTTCAGTCAGTGACTTCGACTTTTACCAAAGTCATTTTTGGGAGGGGTACCTATACTTTTACTTGAGTTTGATTTTCCAGTACTTTATACAACACTGCTTGTTACACTTTGGATGAGCGCGGTGCTTCTGGCTCCACGCGCGTCCGGCGGGGCTCCCAGCGGAGGCCCTACGCTTCACTATTAATACATTTTGTTGAAAATCTACGAACGTTTGAGTGTTTAAACGAGAGAAATGTGAGAAAACGTTAATTCTAGTGTTTACAGCGTTTACAGCCTTAAAACATGTATAATTGTAAAATATAAAGTTGTCCTACTTCGGATTTCACTCATTATGGGTCATTTCTGGAACCTAACACCCGCGATAAACGAGAGACCACTGTATATACAGCACGTCGATTTCGTACTGCACGTATTATACAATGTAAAATAAAAAAGATCAACAATAATGCAATGAAATACTTAGGATTAAGAAGAACCTTTGACTCGCCAAGATAGTCAGGAAGTATTAATAGCATAGCAAAGTAACCAATATATATATATTTTTTAAGTAATTAAATACACTCAACAAAAATATAAACGCAACACTTTTGTTTTTGCTCCCATTTTTCCTGAGATGGACCCAAAGATCCAAAATTCACTCCAGATACACAACACTACCATTTCTCTCAAACATTGTTCACAAATCTGTCCAAATGTGTGACAGCGAGCACCTCTGCCCCGCCGAGACAATCCACCCCACCTCACAGGTGCGCCACATCAAGATGCCGATCCGACATCATGACCAGTGCACAGGTGTGCCCCAGACTGCCCACAATAAAAGGCCCCCCCGAAATGTGCATTTTTTTTTTTTTGCTTTATTGGGGGTCTGGGGACTCAGAACCAGTCAGTATCTGGTGTGACCACCATTTGCCTCATGCAGTGCAACACATCTTCTTCGCATAGAGTTTATCAGATTGTCAATTGTGGCCTGTGGAATGTTGGTCCACTCCTCTTCAAAGGCTGTTATGGACGAAGAACACAGGTGCATTTTATTGATGGCATTTTGAATGCACCCATTGAGCATGTTTGGGATGTGCTTGACCGGCGTATACGACAGCGTGTACCGGCTCCCACTAATATCCAGCAACTTCGCACAGCCATTGAAGAGGAGTGGACCAACATTCCACAGGCCACAATTGACAATCTGATAAACTCTATGCGAAGAAGATGTGTTGCACTGCATGAGGCAAATGGTGGTCACACCAGATACTGACTGGTTCTGAGTTCCCAGACCCCCCAATAAAGCAAAAAAATGCACATTTCGGGGTGGCCTTTTATTGTGGGCAGTCTGGGGCGCACCTGTGCACTGGTCATGATGTCGGATCGGCATCTTGATGTGACGCACCTGTGAGGTGGGGTGGATTGTCTCGGCGGGGCAGAGGTGCTCGCTGTCACACATTTGGACAGATTTGTGAACAATGTTTGAGAGCAATGGTAGTGTTGTGTATCTGGAGTGAATTTTGGATATTTGGGTCCATCTCAGGAAAAATGGGAGCAAAAACAAAAGTGTTGCGTTTATATTTTTGTTGAGTATATGTAATAAAATACCAAGGTACAGGTATTTAAGGAGTATTTCACAGGAAGTTATACTGCTCAAATGAATTTCGTATTGCACATAATATAGCATAGTATAATATACTATGCTATAAATACATGCTAGATAGATGGAGATCTCTATCCCATGAGAACTTCCATTCAAAACAGCATGGCTAAATAAGTGCCGAGTCAAAAAAAGTTACAAAAGTGCCGGGTCAAATTGAATCAAAATAAAGTATTTCTCTACCGCTATAGCCTATGGCAAAATGTTCGGCTTTTATATAAACAAAAATACAGTGGAAATTAACCTTAAGAGACTGTTCTTGATCGCGCTCACAGCACCGTTTCAATGCTAGCATTAGCTTAGCTGCATTGTGAATGGAGATATGCGGCGCCACAATATGCAGTCAGCAGCCGCGGTCCCGCACAGAGCGCAGCGCAATATGATCGCCACACGAAAGCTGAATTGGTATTTAAACATGTCCTAAAGTCTGTAAAGTCCATTTGATGCAGCAATATGATTATAATTATGACCCCATGTTGCAGTGTTTTCGGCGTATCTCCACGTGTAAACGCAGATTGTGTGTTTGGGAGCTAAATCGCACTCTGTACACGAGCTCCAGAGAAATGGACGTGTCCCGAAGGTCTCCCGTGTCTTGTGTCCAAGTAGAAGTTAAAAGTCCATTTTCATGTCCTTTATTGTCCTGCAGTGCTGCTTAAATATGCAGGAGCTCTTCACAGCTGATCAGCGTAAGGGGAAGCCCCTTCAGCGCTTCTCGCAACGGGATTGGCTGGTGCGGAAGCGTGGGAATACATGTTGATTTATACACGCCCCGTTTCTTTCCGCAAAAACAAGCCAGTTTGAAATTAAGAATGTGTGTTTTTAACATTACTAATGCTGTTATCTGAAACATGGAGAGGCTTCATGATCTCAACTAGCACATTCTACAAAAAAAAACAAAATCACAAATTTTGGAAAAAAAAAAAATACAAAAATACAAAAATCGCATTTTCTCAGGATCTGTAATGCCGACATGAGGGCTCAAAATCTGTGATCAATCAAGGGCATTAATTTAGCAAAATCAAATACATTTTAGAGACCCAGGCGAACGGGCAATTAGCCAGAACCCTGGTTCTGCCAGACCCCCGTCTTCATGTCACCCTGCAGAGTCGCTAGAGACCTAAACAGTTCCTCCTGGCGTACAGCAGTCACTGCAGACTGCGCTGCGCTGTTTCTGCACAGTTCTGTCGGCATGCTCATGATCCCTTCACTAGGTCAGCAACAGCTCCACTGTGGTGTGAAATTACAGCAGACAGCTTGGGTGACTCTTTGTTTGCTGCCAGCTTTCCAATTTTCCAATGGATCATGGACAATCCCAGGCCAATCAACAGATGTCCAGCTATCAAATATCCGAATAGGTAAATGTCCTCCATGTCCTCTAGGTACAGTGGTGTCAGACACACAACATGCTACATGTACCAAGGGTCCCTCATGTATCCAGCAGCGAACGTACCATCTGGACAGCCCGCTTCTCCTGGAGCTATACTCCTCTGTGAAAAAAAATGTGTCAGTTGCATTGAGGGTCCAGTTTATCAATTCCATAATTTAGGATTTTGAAAAATCTTGTTCCAATAAGGAGAAATAAGATGAAGACGAGAGAGGCACGTAGACAGAGCGGAGATGAGGGAGACAGCTAGAACAGAAAAAAAAAATTATTAAAGAGCACAGCACTAAACTTCTTGTATTCCACTACAGGTGTTTGTTTTTTTTTAATTATTATTTTTTGTCATAGTATATAACATTGCTCTTCACAGATCTGACCTATAACTTGTCCTGAGGGGTATTCCACAAACGTCGCTAAACATAGCGCCGACTAAGTGCTAAGTCCTCGCCTGAACTAGCCGTAACTTAGACGAAAGTCTGAAGCCGTTCCACTAACGCATTTCAGCTGCGTCTCAGCAGCGCCAAGTTCAGTCAGGCCTAAGCAGGCCGGGCCTAGACGCATGCACGGGGAAGATAAGAAGCCCTGAACAAGCGACTGTCAAACGCGATCATGTCGAAGATTTGGGAACTCAACAACACATTTGCAATAACCAAGGCGAGAGACATGGCGTGGCAGAAGCTCGCCGAACACTTAAATACGCAAGTCCCATAACAGTGCTGGATGTTGAGTTTTATAAGTGTGTTTTTCACCGTCAGTGTCCATAATCCGTGGCGCGGGAGGGGTGAGTTCGATTCCCAGGGAGAACAGTTGATGTCATAAATATTATACATTTGTATAGCAGTCTTGTCAATTGTAATTTATTTTTACTGTGTAAAAGTATTTGCTCCAAATAATACCTTTGTGTTATCTTGTCTTTGAGCAGGAATAATGTGAAGAGGACTGTTTTGCAGGTAAAGACAAAGCATAAAAACATTTTGGAGAGTAGTAAGTAGGCGAATATTAATATTATTATTCAGTGAAATTATTAATACTGTTGAAATGGTACCTTAATTTAAAATGTACAGTAGCTACCAAGCCACAGGAGGTGGGAGCCTCCCTCAAAATCTTTCACCTGCAGAGGAGCTGGCACTGGCCCTAAACCGGGGTCGCCCACCGGTGGAGGCAATTGAAGGAGGGACCCCATCAAAGATCCTTCCTGTGAGTTCTCGTGAAGAGTATATTCAAGGTACAGTATTCTCTAGGCTAAAGCTTGCCTCAGCTGTGATCCAAGCATTTGTATATTTTAATAGTATGCTTGTGTTCTAGTTACTGAAGATGGCGTACACTTGGACCCTCCTCAGCAGTCCTCCAGCAGTGCCTTGCCTGACCCTCAGCAGTCCTCCAGCAGTGCCTTGCCTGACCCTCAGCAGTCCTCCAGCAGTGCCTTGCCTGACCCTCAGCAGTCCTCCAGCAGTGGCCTTACACCAAAATGTCATACCTAATGTCTTTTATTTTATGCGTATTGATGGAAATTGATAAATAGGATTTCATTAAAGAGGCTTGCACAGCATCTCTGAAGCAAATTTCTTGAATCATTGAAATGTTGCATCATGGAGTGTGCCTGTTATTTGGCTACATTTTGTTTTAAAAGTAAAGGTTTACCTGTAACTGTATTCTTTGATAGAGATGTCACATAAAATATAAAGTGTCAATGTCGTCAAGTGAGAGTGATGTTAGGCCCAGCTGATAAGTTCTATGATTATATGAATAATTTTAGGTTAAATTAACATTTGTGTAATATGTGGCAAATGTAAATTTGCCTGGAATTATTCTATATGCTAATGTCATAAAGACAGCGGTTCAAAAAGCATATTTTTAAATTACCGGAGATTTGTCAAGAACCAAGAACGTAAGGTAATTTGTGTTTTTGCTGATATTATTTTCAGACAACACAGATACTCATGCGGGAGGTGTGCGGAACGGTCCGTTTACGTCAGGTACGTATTCTCTGCGACGCGGCCTGATTAAGCCGCATCTTTAGCCTGCCCGGTACCAGACTTTCCGCTAAAACCATTAGTTGTTTGTTTCCGTGGATATAGACACATTTCTTATCATACTGCTTTGATTCAGATACTATAACTTTATAGTATAGTATTAGATATCCGATATCAACTGATACAGGTGCAGAGACCGGAAACATTTATCTCCTTTAAACAAAAATAAAATTACAAAACTGATCCAAACGTATGTAGATGTTATTTACCTCAGCTTTGTGTAATTCTTGTGTACATTCTGAGACTTTCAGTGCCAACTACAAACAGGAAATAGTCTTATTACATCAACATGTCAAAAATATGTCAAACCAGGATATCTGCTGAACCAATATTTGGAAGTGGATCCCGCAAATGTTTCAGTATCTGCGCTGATATTCAATACCAGTATCGGATGGGTACGTCCCTAATGTAGGCAGTACACCAGGCCTGGACTGGCCATCTGGCATACCGGGCATTTTCCCGGTAGGCCAACAGTCCTCAGGGGCTGGGGCCAATGCCGTTTTTTTTTTTTTTACCTAGAGCCCGGTCACCGGCCCATAATTTAAAGGAGGCGTCCCATTGGTCCATCTTCAATATAGACAGTGGACTAAACCAATCAGGATATAGAAGCTTACGAGAGTGGTCCCACCCCTTTCTCTGTGCTGATCCCCGCCAGTTTCATAATTATACTGTTGAGCGAATGAGCGGGCAAACATGAAAACACGTAAGAAAGGAGGTGCGGAGAATTAGCAGGCGAAAATATTAAAAAGCCTCACTCTGGAGGAGCTGCTGGAGCCTCCACTTCCTCTGCAGACCAGGCTGAAGGTGGACAGGGAGAGGAGCTGCCAGAGACTGTGGACAGGGAACCTGAAGGAACCCGAGGGAACTCGAGGGAACCCAAGGGAGAGGAGGAGCAGCCAGTTGACAGGACACCCGAGGGACAGTGACAGTGACTAGGGAGGTGTATCACAGCAGGTAAGCATGTAGTGCAGGGGTCACCAACTTTTTTGAGGCTGAGGGCTACTTCATGGGCACTGAGTAGTATGAAGGGCTACACAGAACCTGCTTGCTACAAACTTCCTAAATAACAAAACTGCATGGATAACTAACGCTATAATTGTGATATTAAAATAGCAGTGGTTATTATAACACTGTGCTGGCGCTGTCTACCGACTCGTCACACTGGATACTAAACCACCTGCACGTAGCGAGATCCCGGTCGAACTGCTCTGTTAAGTTCTCAGACAAAGATGACACTCGTCCAGCCATTGTACTTGCTCCAAGCTGGACATCGGAGAGTGCAGAGATGACATCGAGACCATGTTTCTCATCTTTGAATGTGTTAGCGACAAGCATCATAGCTTTTTAAAAACCTCCCTATCCGAAAAAGGTTTCTTGTTCTTTATCAAAAAATGTGCAGCTCTAAACGAGGCTTTGGTTGCGTTCTGTGATTTTTTTCACCGGCCTCATGAAAAAGCCTAAAGTTGCCTTTAACCCACGGGCTTTTTCTGTCCGTAATGCGCTGCCAGGTGGGTAGTTCACATCAAAGTTTTCGTGGCAGGTTTTGAGGTGCCTCTCCACATTGTCCCGCTTTGGTACTGCAACAGTTGTCCCGTAAATAAGGCACAGAAAGACGCGAGTTCGATATCAAATATTTCTACTTGAATTTTTTAAAGATCCCATGACATGGTACTTCTTGATGCTTTTATATGGCTCCTTAATGGTTCCCTAATACTGTAAATGAATCCTTCTTCAAAATCAACACTCAGTGCATGAGAAACAGAGATAAGATGAGAAAGAGTCATAAATATCTCTCTCAAACTCTTTATTCTGGGTGTTGTTGCTTGAATGCAAATGAGGAGGAAAACAGCTGGCCAATAGTAGAGGGTGGGGGCATGGCCAAACGCTCCGATCAGAGCTCAGAGCCGACAGCTGATCCATTTCCTTGTTTTTGCACGGGGGGAGAGATTTGAAGCGTTCCATTGAAAAATAAACACATTTCCACAGAAAATAAAATTAAACCACTGCTGTTCAAAGGTCCAGAGGCTCAGATAAAGGACTTCCGAGCCTAGAAACACTCGGACGTGCCTCCAGGCAAATAAAAAAACGCATTTCGCATTGCCTAGCGCATTCGCAGTCCAAACTTTCTGGGCGTGATTTACAGAGATGCTGAGTACAGACAGACGGGGGTGGAACTGCATTTGCATTTCTTTTTTCGATCTGACATCAATAAGGTGCCTTGTTCAAACTCGCCCGTTTGAGCTCCGATTTTTTGTAACGCAGAAAAGGATCGCAAATGCTCAGTTTAGACATTTCGCAACTTTTAACCATGGGGGGGGGGGGGGGGGGGGCTAAACAGGGGAGGGGAGCTCACATTAATGTTCAAAAACCTCAGAAAGTGAAAATTTCATGCCATGGGACCTTTAATTTTATATAAAGTAATTTAAAAAATCTGCATAATGTAAGCATTAATTTAAAAAATGCAACTTTATATATATATATATATGTATATTGAGTTGCAATATGAGCAGTGCTATTTTTGGTGTATGCCTGCGGGCACCGTAAAGGGGTCCTAGGGGCACATGGTCGCCCGCGGGCACCGCGTTGGTGACCCCTGATGTAGTGTAATGTTAGGATAATACCGGGACTTTTAGGTGATGGACAGGCATGCCGCATGGATAGAAAACGGCAAATTTTCGGCGAAGTTCGCTGTTTTGAAGCCAAAATAGGTGACCTATGTGAATGTAGATTCAATGAGAAAAACGCTTTGTTTCCGCAGGGCGAAATCCAAGTGCTAGGTGAATTTCGCCTGGGGGTGTGGTTGCAAAAACGGCATGAATAATAAATGAATGAATGAATATCCTGTGGTAGCAAGTGGTGGCGATGCAGTAGCCAGTCAGCTAGCTCTAAAGTTTGAGTGCTCAAAATATCTGCAGTGGGGTACTAGCCCGGACTATGCTGTATAAGCTCTAGTGATTATTTGCCTCCACTAAGAACATAATTCATATTAACAAGAATCCATGTTCATGGTTACAACAAGGTCACCCTAAATGATTTCATCATTGTTTCCCTCATGATATTGGCCCACTTCAGCATACAGTAAGTGGATTGGAAACGTAGTTAACTAGCTAGAGGGCAGCTAACTACAAAAAAATAAATGTTTAGATGGCAATCTACAGTGGTCTATTTGCTTGATTATATTTACATCGAGTCTAAACAACAAACCATCTTGATTGAATAGATAATACTCCCTACAACTGTATACAGCTGGTACTGGACATCTTATTTGATACTGTATTTTATATTTGACTGCTACTTTTCTATTTAAATCTGATTGAAATCTGATATTTATTATCATTATGTATATAATTGTGTCTCATCTGACACAGGTCTATTGCTCTTTGGTTGCTTTTCCATCTATTTTTCTTTTTGTTCTTTTACCCTCTGTTATATATCATATATCATATATTATATTTGATGAGTGAGCTACTGTACCCAAAACAATTTCCCTTGTGGATCAATAAGGTTTGTCTAAGACTAAGTCTAAGTCTAAGAATACACTTTAGGTTAACAAGAAACCTTCATGTAAATGTTTCCACACTACTGACTCCACTGGTGGCATCCATATTGGTCAGACTTTTTTTGATAAACAACAAATTCCATACACATCATACATTGAATAGGCCGATTTAAGTGAGAGCATCGTTACTTCCAGTCAGCCATCTTGCCTTGCCTTGTCTCGGGCTGCCTTAGTATGAGATTTATCTGATCATTATCAAAAAATAAAAATGTAACCTAAAGATACTAAATGTTTGGTTTAGAATGATGGTTTAGATAGTTCCACAGTTTTTCCAGGTAGTTCCCAATATTTTTATTTTTAATTTAGGTTTTCTATTTATCACTTAATAAACTGTAATAATCTGTCCCTCTTCCTGTCTAGTCAAGCCAAGCTGTAGAGGAGAGAGAAGAGAGAGTAGACTTTTCCCGTCCAGAGCTTGATAGAATGTAAGAATTTTTAAATCACCACCCAAAGCAAGATGCTACAAACCCTGTAGTGAAGAAGGTGTTTCCCCTCGGCCAAGACGTAACAATAGTAAAATACATTACTTTGGGGAACACATACATAAATTAGTCTGTTGTGCTTCGCTAATTATGAGGGGCCGTTCTGAGCCAAAAATGCCAGGGCCGTTTTTTTGTCCCAATCCAGCCCTGCAGTACACACATCCATTTTTACTGTGAGTGGGGTTGCCCCCACAAATCTAACCTGTAATTTGGCTTGCAAGTCTCCATGGAGATTCATAAGTTTATGATCATACTGTCGAACATTCTAGGCACATCTCCATGGAGACAAGCAGGTGATAGACCTTCCATCAGACAATTTACACAGGGTACCTTTAAGTAAAGACCTTAATTGCAGGATGTAGCATTTTTTTCTGTCTTTTATCCATTATTCTCCCTCTTCTCAGCATGACAGCATTTTAATTAAGTCAACATGTGCTAATTAGCCTCATTCCTTTCATGCCTGAGGAGAACTCGTGGACCTGTATGCTTAGGTGTTGCTTGGTCTTTTTCCCTTGGGACAGCTCCACTGTTTGGTTAGCACTGCAGATGTCATTTCAACATTCCTTAACAGAGTTGTAAATGATCTCTTAAACATCAGTGCCCTCTGACCACCCGTGCGTGATAATTAGTTAAACATCTAAATACTATTTGCTTCGGAGCGGTTAGCGGTAAATTGGCCATTGCTAACTTTATTTCCCAGTGTGGAGCTCGTCTTGACCTACTCTGAGCAGACAGTCTAGTCAGAGATGTCAAATGCTGTTATTATCAAATAACAAACAAATACAGTATAATTAACTATGCTATATTAAATAACACTGGTTTTAAATTGACTTCATAGTTATTTTTCAGGTTGTATGCATTCAGAAGTTGGGCTTAAAGGTGCTATATTATGCAAAATGTACTTTTGTGAGCTTTAAGCTGTTATGTTCTTACCTCATCAAAAACGTACCTGGAGGTTTTTTATTTTTTCATTCAGTTTGAGAAATCCTTAATTATTAGTTTGTTAGTCTAGGAGGGCGCTTTGCAATGCTGTCAATCAAACCTTTTGTTAAAGCTAGCAGGAGGGAGCTCAGGGAAAAAAGAGTGCCTCATTGGTCTGTTATTAATGTTCAGATTAATGCAAACATTTTAAGACCAAAATGACAAGCCTGACAAGAGCAGTTACAGAGAGAGATGCGACAGTTTTTCCATAGAAGTCAACTAGAGCTTTAAGTCAAAGGAGCCGGAATCATGCTCATGCTCACTTCCTATTTGGAACAGTCTATGGACTCACCACATCTTTGTCGTCATTGTTCAAAATATAAGTTGCCATTGATGCCAAACCGTGACTGCAGAATGACTTGAGCATCCATGGCTATCCATGGCTTTTACAATAATAAAAGAAGAAGTGACTTTATTGATCTCACAGTGGAGAAATTCTTCTCTGCATTTTAACCCATCCTATATATATATACATATATATTAGGAGCAGTGGGCAGCACACTTCTGTGCCCGGGAACCATCTCCATGATCTTCTTGCTTCGGTTTGGTCAGGACCTAAGCTGGAGGATTTTACCTATGGTGCATGTTTTGGGTTGATGGGGGAAATCGGAGTGCCTTGAGAAAACCCACCCAGACACGGGGAGAACATGCAAACTCCACACAGAAAGGCCCAGGCGACCCGGGGATCGAACCCAGACCATGCATGCAAACTCCACACAGAACACATGCAGAAAGGCCTGGGCGACTCGGGGATCGAACCCGGAACCTTCTTGCTGTGAAGCGTGAGTGCTAGCCACTCAGCCACCGTGCCACCCCATAAAAGATTACAACCATTGCCATAGTGACTCACAATTTTAGTAAAAATTGCATATCTTCTGAATAGTAAGCCCTAAAAATAGACTGAATTCTGATTCATTTTAAAAGGAACCATGTTTGTTATGCAATTAATTTAAAAAAAAAGTGTCTTACCTGTAAAGATATACAGTACTGTAAAAGCAGCTCTTAGGGTCAACATGAGATGCTGTCTAAATTCAATTAGAAAGTGTTTTTATCACCCACAAACTCCAAATAAGGTTACCTTATGCTCGTGCCAGTTATTAGAATTACCATGACGTCAAAACTCAGCTCTGAAAGTTGTGAAAAGAGCTTCAAAACTCATTATAGTGAATCTCTGGGAGGCATTAGGATAATGCGGAATATGTTTGGACCGCTGCAATTAAAAATAAACATAGCACCTTTGGTGCTGTGTTTATTTGGTAGTGTTTATTTGGTTTATTGGTAGTGGACAATGTACGCAAAGAGTGTTCGCTAGAAATGAGGACAACACACTTCACTTCAATCCTACATAGGAAACTCCATACCTGTTGTGATTCATGATTTTTAGCATCTTTGTCACCACCACATATTTGATTCAAGAAAATGACAAAGGAATTTTTTCAAACACAGATTTAAAGAAAATTGGAGCATAATCAACTTTTTGTTGCTTTTTGTGCAGAAGCAACCTATTCTACAAAAAAAGTTCCCTGTTATTCTGTAAACTCCATTCTAGAACTGGGTGAAATAATGATTTGAGGTGATGCCAGAGAAAGCTCACAGACTGACAGTGAAGACAGAGCTACCAAGAGTCAAATCAGTCTCTGCTCTGCTCCTGCTCTGGGTCAATTATTCAGCCTCACAAGTACGTTTATAATAATGATTATTATTGGTATTGATTTTTTTACTTTTTTCAGTAAAGACACTTGTAATTGAATAAAAGCAAGACATAGTATTTTAATGCCATACTGTGGAACAGGCGAGGTATTATGCAAGAGTGTTTGTCTACTGATGTGAAAAACACGCAAGTACCTCCATTTGAGAAGTGCCCCTAAATCTGTGGTGGGGAATGGACTATTAAAGATCCACTGTGCAACTTTTCTGCTGGAGGGTAAACCACTTGCTTGTAGCCATAGAGATGCTATTGCTTTGTCTAGAATTTCCCCACCGGCATTACACTTCAAGCAGGCTAAGAACGCATGTCTTTTTTAAAGCTATAAAAACAGGTAGTAAAATTGAACACATGCAAATTAAAGTCATTCTGTGGAACATTACAGGCACACCGGTTATATTTGCTATGTTCCAAATAATTTTAATGAAGCTAGCTAGTTTTGTATCATGTTTTTGAATTATATTTATGGAGAATTGTCATGTGGGAGCATGAGTGATGTAGGCTTGTGGGTGGAGCCTTGCACATAATCTTGAAGTGAACTGTAAGGAGGGTTTGAATAGGCCAAAATACAAAGATGCATGGATGACATCTGAACCTTTTCAGGCTGGATTTCGATGAGGGAACAATGTTAAAACATGGTAGAGCTATAATAACCTCTAAGAAAACATTGTTCATAGCATGATCGTAAGTTAGTAGCTCGGTCGATGATCGTGTCAAAAGTTTTCTATGAACAGGCTACGATTACCCTGTTTCTACGAAGGCATTACAAAGAAATAAATCTACTTGCTAGTGTAATGTACAGCTATCCATCAGAGGTGCCAAAAACTGCACAGCTCTTTGTTGTGATTACGTTTGCTCCTATTGGGCACCACAGTTTTCTAACGCCAAAAGCAGCGGAATCGTTTCTTTTGTGAAGTTGTTTTAGATGAATATTGTGATTTAAATGTGCAAATTATAACATAATCCATGATCCACTGGTGTCATAGATTCAAATTATATTGCACACTAAAGAACAATATGTCTTCTTTAAAAATGTAAAAACTCCCCTCATGAACATCTAGGAGTTTGTACGACCGGAAGATTCGCACAAACTGGGGAAGTCATACGAGTGAATCATTCATTTGTAAGCACCAAAAGCTGCACTCTGAATGGCTGTGCTTGGGCAGTCCATTTCAGTTTCACTTCACTGTCTGGTAAAAGTTCTTTTACAGCTTGACACGCTCCCGAAAACGAGTGCGTGTCGATATGAACCATGTGCCAAATGGTTTGTGAGAGTTACGGATGAGTTAGACAGATTTAACTACGTACTTTCTCCTTCCCCGCTATGAATCAGCCACCCAAGCTTTAACTGACAAGTCTTAGTACTTAGTAGTAGCATAACAGTGTCCCTCTCCTCTGGCCAGGCTGTGATAGTTTGAATCAGAGCTGTGGAGAGAATTGGCCGCCCACAGGGACACAGTTACTGCTGATGTGAGGAAACCGTCTCTCATTAAGTGAGTGCATGTCTTAAAGAGGATTAAGTGAACTCTTTCTCTCTTTCTGTCTGTCTATCTCTCTCTCTCTCCTTCTCCATTTCTCTCTCTATCTGCGTGGGAGAGATTGGCAGAGCTGTTTGTCACGGACGCCAGTAACTCAGGTCTGATACACTGTGGAGGCAATATACCTGTCCATCCTCGGATAGGAATAGAAACGGTTAGATGAACAATGGTGCATTTACGTGGCCAGTAAAAATCAGATAACAAGAACATTCAGATGTCCAATGATTTGGTCTGAATTTTGGTGTGTGTTTAGAAGCACAAGAGAAATCTGATTAGCGTCAAAAAATATTCATTTGTGTCATTTGTGCATTCTATTTTGGACAGTCACTATTTCACTTTTTTAGCAGACAGTTCTTCACCTGCTTGAGATGCTATTGCTTTATGTTCCACAGTATGACACGTGTCTATCTCCATGGAGACAAGCAGGTGATGATCTGTGGAGAGGTGACCCGACTCATGATAAGAATAAGAATGCATGATTATTATTGGTATTGATTTTTTTTACTTTTTTCAGTAAAGACACTTGTAATTGAATAAAAGCAAGACATAGTATTTTAATGCCATACTGTGGAACAGGCGAGGTATTATGCAAGAGTGTTTGTCTACTGATGTGAAAAGTTTGTGGTTCAAAACCTGCTCACAAAATAAAACATCAATGGAAGAGCAGTCACATCCACTGACCCACATATTGGCCATGCAATTCGGGCTTTCATAGATGAACACTTTAGGCAAGACACATTTCATTTTGAGATCAGGACTAATGATCACATTATTATTGTTGTTGTAATGACTAATATGAGTGGTAAACAGTGGAGGAAGGAAGTATACAGGAAGTATAAACTACACAAGGTAACTGGCACAGGGGGCTTTTCTTCATCCCACTCTCTTTGAGCTTAACTCATCACTGTCTATATATGTAAATATGTAGCAAACCTACTACATGAGCTTGACCATGCAAATGTAAATATACATATATATATATATACAGTGGTACCTCACCTTACGAAAGACCCAACAAACGAAAATTCCAAGTTACGAAACGCCTTCACGGTAAATTTTGGTCTCTAGATACAAAAGAAAATTCAAGTTACGAAACACGAAATCTCAAAAATTCAAATAATGCGCGGTCAGCCACACACATACTCTATTTAAACTTTTCTCACATTTGTCTCTGTTTAAACACTCAAACTTTCATAGATTTTCAACAAAATGTATTAATAGTGAAGTGTGGGGGGAAGGGGGAGGCCGGTGTGTGATAGCGCAGCATGACCCGGCGCGGGGCTGCGAGCACGAGACCCGTGCTCAAACCGTGCCTCCTCTAGACCAGGTCTAAACCAGGTCTAAACCAGGATTAAACCACCGCAGCTCTTGCCTGCGTTTGTTCATGCGCTCAGACTGCGTGCGGTCCCGAGGGCAGGCACTTCCCCTCCCCTCCTCGCTGCTCGCCTCAGCCGTGACTCGTGAGGTACACCGGCAGAGCTAGCACACGCAGTTGTTTAATCCTGGTTTAGATCTGGTTTAGAGGAGGCACGGTTTGAGCACGGGTCTCGTGCTCGCAGCCCCGCGCCGGGTCATGCTGCGCTATCACACACGTGTCCGCCCTCCTCCTTCCCCCCACGCACGCAGTCGCTGCTCGCCTCAGCCGTGACTCGTGAGGTACACCGGCAGAGCTAGCACACGCAGTTGTTTAATCCTGGTTTAGATCTGGTTTAGGGGAGGCACGGTTTGAGCACGGGTCACGGGCCCCGCGCCGGGTCATGCTGCGCTATCACACACGTGTCTGCCCTCCCCCTTCCCCCCACGCACGCAGTCGCTGCTCGCCTCAGCCGTGACTCGTGAGCTACACCGGTGCTGCTGCTAATAGCAGAGCTAGCACGAAACCAGGAAATAGACCCGCACGCAGGAGAAGGAGAAGCTAACTACAGTGAAATTACTTTGAAACTACCACATCTATTTGTTTACAGTTTCTGTTAGTAAAGTATATAAATACTGTCATAAGCTTGAAAAAAAATAAAAAAAAACAATCAAATTCCTGTTTTCACCACTAGCAGTTTACACCTGCTCCTCTGTATTTACTTTATTCTAGAAGTTGTTGAATATTTAAAGATATAAAATGTGCAAATTATAATATATATAATATAATAATGAATGCAATAATTTTAATGTAATTTGTGACAATATTCAACAATATTTTTTATTTATTTACTTTTTTATCTTTGGCAATCGAAATGTCAAAAAAAGATGTCTCATTCTCAAATCTCTAAGGTTTTGTCTACTTTGCACTTGTATCCTCCCAGCACCTCCTTAAGAAACTCTCCAGGAAATCCAATTATGGCCGTGAGATTATCTGGGCGTGGCTGCTCTCTCCGTGCTTCCCCCTATTTTGTTGTATTTCAAATTCCCGGCCACCAAACTGCCCAATTTCTCCCCTCTGTCCCTCATGTACGCGCCCCTCCGCAGACCCTTCACCTTTGATAATGGATAAATTCATCAGCGGGACCACCATAGGTCTTAAGGCCATGGCGGATTGAATGGTGCAGTTTTCTTCCCTCTCCTCTGGCCGCTGGAATCCTTGGTTATCTGTCTCCTTGCGCTAGCTGTGGACATTCGCAAAGACAGCCAAAGCATGATGGGAAAAATGGAGGATTCTCATTCTGGGACTGCTTAAAGGTCAATCGGCATGGCTCTTATAACTCTTCCATTTAATCCTGTGTTGCTCCAGTGTAGGTCTGATAATAAACAGTACAGTGGACAGCAGCACTCTGTCAGGACATTACTCAGGACGCTCTGGTGCAGCTTAAGACACAATACGTGCTCAATTCTTCATTCAATATAAGTTTATCCATTTTAAAACCTTTATACCAGTTATTTTTCTTACAACATTAAACAGACTTTATCAGATCTTTAATGTAATAAAGTAAAATTAGTTTTTCTCCAGCGCACATATATTGTAAAAGCAGCTCTAAGCGTAACAAATATGACCGCTGTGTGTTGTATGCAAGTATAATTAAACGCCAACAGCACACAGTAGTCATATTTTTTTACCCAGAGCTGCATTTACAGTTGTGCCCCACCACGTGAAAAACAGCTACAACTTGGCATTTGTGAAGCTGAGAAAATGACATTTATAGTTTTTTTTTCAAAATTTGTGATTTTTGTTTTTTTTGCAGAATGTGCTAGTTGAGATCATGAAGAAGCCACTCCATCTTTCAGATAACAGCATTAGTTGCATTAAAAAGATACATTTTTTTATTTCAAATTGGCTTGTTTTTCACAGAGAAACGGGGAGTGCATAAATCACCATAATTTGCCATGCTTGCTCTCCCGCCAATCATGTTCCGAGTAGCGCCGTTGTGTTTTCACCTGTTCACCTATCAGCTGTGAGGAGCTCATGAATATGCACGAGGCTTTTAACTTTTTCGCCTTTAAATTCTACTTGGACACATGACGCGTTTGGGACATGTCCGTTTCTCCGGAGCTCATATACAGAGTGCAGTCAGCGAATTTAGCTGCCGAAAGTCTGTGGATATACGCGAATTATCGGACAACACGGCAACACGGGGTGAGTCATATTATTATCTTATTATTTCTGCATCAAATGGAGATGTTAGGTGAAAGCAGGGGCTTGTGTCAACATTAGTGTGTGTACGTGTGTACAGGACTAAACCGGGACTAAACCAGGATTAAAACAGGACTAAACTACTACTACTACTACTACCACTCTCTCTCACTTTCTTATCTTCAATGCCAAACACGATCTGATGTGTGACGAAATTGCATGACTGTGCTTTTATCTTCAGGTCTGTAACAAAGCTATCAAAACTGTCTCCTGGATGTTAAGCCTTGAACGAAAAACATATCTCTCGTATGTCTCATTTTTCTTGGGCGTACAATGAGCTTTAAATTTGCCTAGCACAATGTCCAATTTTAAACGGTCTTCTTCTTCCTCAAAAACAAAAGTATTGTATACTTCAGTGGCTTGTGGCCCAGCTATAGTTAGCAGTAAAGCTACCTTTCTGGTGTCTGGTTTCGAATCCAGTCCCATTGTTTCGATGTAGAGCCGAAACTGCTGCTGAAAAGTCCGCCAATTTTGGTCGACATTTCCGGTCAACTTCAGGTGTTCCGGTGGCTTCAAACTGTCCATCATTGTCAAATCTTTGGCTTTGGAGTCAGCTTTCGAAACGTAGTCTCGATCACTTTACTTTGTTCACTCCTGGTACCATGTTTTGTTCTTTGTTTTAGAAATAAAAGAACGTTGTTTCATATTTTACATTTATTGGAAACGGAACATTTTTACATGCGTCTTCACTCAGTCATGTCTCGACTAGTTCAGGTCCATGTGCACATCTGCACATTCATTACTAATGACCTCTACTGACACCTTGTGGTAGAATTACTCATATCATAACAGATACAGGAGTGAATTTGGAGCCAGACTCTATAGTATGAATAGGATTTTTTAAACTGACAAAATAGCATAAAACCCAGGATGATGTAGAGTGGGCTAATATGAACATTTTAAGACCAAAATGAAGAGGATAACAGCGGCAGTTACAGAGAGAGGGGCCCCAATATTCCAGTGTAAAGTCAATGGGAGCCAGGGTCAGGAGCTGGAAGAGTCCACGTGCCACCGCATTGCAATGTTAATTTATATATATAGTGTATGGGATAAATGTTTTACATTTTTTAAGACTTTTATAGTCCATGAACCAAGAAGTAATGCTTGTGCGCTGTTAGCATGCTAGTTGCTAATATTACTCCTATTACTCCTATCCTAAGAAAGTTGTGCAAAGTGCTGTGAACTCATTATAACTGCAACACTAGGAATATGAAGAATGACTTTGAAAAATCTCAAATCAGTCCAATACCAGCCAAGAGAAATGTAATCAAAAACAATATCCAAAACAAATGCACACACTGTAGTGATGGGTGAGACCACATTTTTAAATCAATATTGCTACTTGATACACATCAGCTAACCTCATGGGTGATTTCAATAAACATATTTGACTACATCTCATATATATTTGTACATTATTAATGTACAAACCAATCATTATAGTCTAAACCAAGGGGCCAAATGTGGCCTGCTGCAGGAGCATCACATTGCATTGTGATACAGATACAGAAATATACTGTTCCAAGCCTTATTAAATGTGTGGGAGCTCTGTCAAAATGCACTAATATGAATGACTCAGTGTATCAACCCCAGACTGTGGCCCTCGGCTTCTTGTTATTCTTTAAAGAGGGTTTCAAATATACTTCAAACAGAACAGAAGCACTGGCAGAGACGATCAGTCCATCATGTTGCATGTGAAGATGTTTTGATAATGAACAAAGAAGAAAAAGCCCTCACATGTGAAATATTCATGCCCATCTCTAGCCTTAAATTGTACATAGTTAGTAGCAGCACCTCCTGCAACTCCTCATCCTCTTTTAGAAAGCTCCAAGCTAGCCATATGTATTTATTTTGTTATATAGATGCATTTTAAATACCCATATCTACAGTAGTTTCACAGTTATCTTAGCATAACAAGCTTTAACAGCTTCAAACATCTCACTATTCTTATTCTTTATTGAGCAAAATGACTTTATGTTGCATATGAAGGGAGCCAGTAATTATATTTAATGCAGTTGTTATGGAAACTTCACGGTGCAGATTATAATGAACTGTGAATGAAATGGAGCAAATACTGTATGTTATACAAGTCTCCCGCTGTTAACTCAAAACACAATGTCATAATTATATATTTTAGTTGTAAAGCTACATGGTATAGGTCCTATATTACGCAGAATGGACTCTTGTGAACTTTTAGACATGTTATAATTCTGTTACCTCCTCAAAATCAAACCTGGAGATGAACGTAACATTAAAACATAGATCAGAAAATGACATAATATGGGCTCTTTAATACTGCATTGTTAGGCTGTTCAGATCTCCACAGCTTCTTTCACTCTGCAATATGCTAGAATAACCATAAACTGTTGAATAACAAAATAATATTTTTGTTTTAGCCTTTGTTCAGTTGTGATTGCCACAAAAAGTCTACAATATCTGCTGTACCGAGGAGTGAGGAGGTTTCAACAAAGCTAAAACAATAGATGTAGCTTCTAATTTGGGCAATTCCAGGGCTGCAAATTATTCTAATGATTCTAGTGAAGATGTATGGAGTTTAAAAACACTAAAGCCTAAATGTTTGGTTTGTGCAAATGAAACAAAACACAACTCCGGGTAAGTTTGTGATGAAGAAACAACATTATAACATAGATTTAAAGGTTGCATAATATAAACCCTTTAATAGGTTTAGGCCATAAGTCTTCAAGTGAATTGTTTGATGGTGTTGCTGTTTGTGTGCAGCTCATGTGGCATTCTTCTGTATGGACTGGGGCCATGTGTGTTTTTGCATGGTTTCAGGGTGAACTGCCTTTGAAATTAACATAGCACACGCGGCGCCACATCATTAGCATGTTTCTTTAACTCGCTAGCACAGGAAGCAAAGTACATGGTGTAATGGACCACCAACAGTGAGTAAGAGAGGCATGAAATGTACACTGAGGAAACATAAAGCAGCTTGTTATGGGAAGAGAAAAACAACATCAACAGGAAATGCTTGTTATTCCATATATAAAAGATGTAGGTTATAGCAGAGTTTGGAATCAAGTTTTAAGTCCTATTCTTAAAGAAGACCTATTGTGCCTGTGTTGGCTCTATAGTTATAATCTACGATACCCGTGGGTCATTAGGTTTCAATTTGCTCATTGTAAATCACTAAATTCATCCAAAATAACTTCATAAAAGAAACTAGTTAGCTGACTTTCGTGCTAAAAAACTGCGGTACACAATGGAAGCTGGTGTTGTCGTAAACCTCATCACAACAAAGAGTCTGCAACTCCAACAGATCGGTGCTGTTGAATTCTATGTATATCACCGATTAAGAAAATTAAATTGGAGATATAAGTAACAGGGCTCTCAAGCCTCACGCATTGAGAGTGTGACACACGCAATTCGACGTGGCATTTCTCACGCTGATTTTTTATTGATTTATTTATTTTTTGTGCCCAGAAAATCGGTCTGTGTGGCTTAGTTTATGCAGGCTCCACGCGTTTTCAGTGAAAAAAACTCCCCCTGCTCCGGGCGCACGGTCCGAGTGGAGGCCGGAGCAGACGCGCCGTCCCCCGGGCACGTCCTGAGCCTCAGTCCCGGTGTCTCCGTCTGTGCGTAACGTGTCCCCCCCCGACGGCTTACGCGCGGAATACGCGTGGCCCAGAGCCGAACTGCCCATCGTGAGCCGCGGTGAGCCGCGGGCCCGGTGCATTAACCAGACTCTTACATGAATCCGTTAAAAATGCCCCCCCCCCTCTCAGCGCGCACTGACAAAGTGCGGTGATGTCATATCAGATTATTTCTGCATCTATTTCGGCATTAAACCAGGACTAAACCAGGACTAAACCAAGACTAAACCAAGACTAAACCAAGACTAAACAAGACTAAACCAGGACTAAACCAGGACTAAACCAGGACTAAACCAGGACTAAACCAAGACTAAACCAAGACTAAACCAAGACTAAACCAAGACTAAACAAGACTAAACCAGGACTAAACCAGGACTAAACCAGGACTAAACCAAGACTAAACCAAGACTAAAGCAAGACTAAACCAAGACTAAACAAGACTAAACCAGGACTAAACCAGGACTAAACCAGGACTAAACCAGGACTAAACCAAGACTAAACCAAGACTAAACCAAGACTAAACCAAGACTAAACCAAGACTAAACCAAGACTAAACCAAGACTAGACCAGGACTAGACCAGGACTAGACCAAGACTAGACCAGGACTAGACCAAGACTAGACCAGGACTAGACCAGGACTAAGCCAGGACTAAACCGGACCTAGCCAGGACCAAACCAGAACTAAACCAGGACTAAACCAGGACTAAACCAGGACTAAACCAGGTCTAAACTAGGACTAAACCAGGTCTAAACCAGGACTAAGCCAAGACTAAACCAGATCTAAACCAGGTCTAAACCAGGACTAAACCGGGACTAAACCAAAACTGAATCAGGTCTAAACCAAGACTAAGCCAGGACTAAAACAGGTCTAAACCAGGACTAAACCAGGACTAAACCAAGACTAAATCAAGACTGTGTGTGATAACATATTATCCTGTGCATTATTGAATAACATGGACTTTTAGTACCCCCCCCCCCCCCCCCCCCCCCCGCTCCTCAGGAAAAAATGCCCCCCCACCCCCACCCCGCTCCTCAGAAATCTCAGAAAAGTGGGTGTATGCCATTCCAAATCCAAATTCGGGTGAGTAAATGGTGAGGGAAAAACAACTATAACGTGACTAAAAGCTCTGAAAAGTCGATCTGCAGAATATGTCTGCTTTAAAAGCTCTGTCTCCATATATCTTAGCAAAATGTGTCTTGCCCCAGTACAGACGGATTGTCTCAAACCAGTGCCATCAAAGTGAAAAAGGCTTCTGGGAGTCGAAATATCAAAACAGTGTCCGGATGACTCCCTTTCAAACCTCTACATTGGACCACTCCTCGACTAATGAGAGATTACACCCACCAGTGATGTCTCTTTGGAGTCAAAAGCAGGTGGTGAGTAATCTGGCCAGCAATTTGGATTCTCATGATGAGAATCCATCTTGAGCGGCTCACGTTGTGACAGCAACAGCGAGATGGGCCATCAATGGTTAAGATGAATAAAAGGGCAGAATTGTGTTCAGGGCAGAGCCAAAGGCGGCACGCCCAAACAAATCAAAACTAACATGGCAACACAGATCTACTTCAGTCTATTTTTGTGAAAATACTGACTTCTTTGTGCCGAGGGAAGTGCTTTGTACATTTGTGGACAGGGAAGATGTCTTCGCTTCCTCTGAACTGGATGCAACAAAAGTTTGATTTTTCAGCATGTTCCACTGTTTTGACACTTAGACCACTCGCATTCAAATACCTGTCATACATGCTCGATATTCTCATCATTACTCTGCTTCAGATATCCCACAGTATGACAGTGAAGTTCTATTTCACTTTTATTCATCTACAGGTGGTTTTACTGCTTAAAAATCCCTAGAAAACCAGGCATTTTGACTGTGAGCGGGGTCGCCTCTCCACAGATCTGACCTGTAACTTGGGCTGGTTTTGTCTTCATGATAGAAATGTTTCTCAAATTTCTCACAAAGCAATAACGTCTCCAAGGAAAAAAGCATTTGACGGACCCTCCAACAGAAAAGTTACAAAATTCACCTTTAAGTAGAATGCAACCTTACATTGTATAATTATTATTTTTTTGTATCCTATAATAATCCACCATTTCTTCCAAATTAGTGTATCACATCTTCTCCTTTGTGACCTTTGCTGTCTCACTGTTTTCCAGTCACACTCATGGTGCACTTTTGTGAAGGCGATGACAGTGAACTGAGAGCAGACCTCTATCTCTGTGTCCCGGGCGCGACATTTAAATCGGCCCCCGAGGGAACATGAGCCAGTGAGCACAGAGGAGGAGCAGGAGGCGGAGGGGGCGGACTAGCATTTCACAGCATCTGAACAGGGCGTCGGAGAAGGATACACTATGATGTCTATAACCTGCTGTAAGCACTTTCATTTCTCTAATGCAATTACACAAGAACTGTCAAAGCTGCAGAATCAGGAGTTGGTAGTAGGTGTGTCAGAAGTATTGAAAATCAGTTTGTAATTGATACTAACTCAACCACTTACCTAGAACACCAGACTATAGGGGGACAGAGGAGCGCATTCTCCAGTAGGCTCCTACAGCTCGCCGTTATGTAATAGATAATACTCTCTACAACTGTACAACAACTCACCCTTATGTAACAGGTAATACTTTATTTTAATTGTACATATACATTTATATAATTCTGCTTTATTTGACTTTGCTATTTTTGCTACTTATATGATATGTGTGAGCTACTGTGTCTAAGTAATTTCCCTTATGAATCAATAAAGTTTGTCATTTAAAGGTGCGCTGTGTAACTTTTCTGGTTTGGGGTCTACCATATGCTTGCTTCCATGGAGATGTTATTGCTTTGCCTGGAATGCTCCACAGTATGGCACTAAATGTATCTGTCTTGTATTTATTTCTTTAGCTGTGTTTTTATTGCTCAAAAGTACATTGAAAACCCTACGTTCTTAGTGTGAGTGAGTTTGCCTCTCCACAGATCTGACCAGATCTGCCTGCGGTCACTTTTCCAAAGAGATTAATGCCCTGCTGTGGAACATTCTAGGCAATCTTCATGGAAACAACCTTACCTTACTTTGTTCAGTAGAGACAGGCGATTATAGGGCTGAAATGAACCTTCTAGTGAAGGTGTATTGAGTTTAAAAACATAGTGGAGCACTTGTATTACTACATGACATCACAAGGTGGAATAGAGAAGAACACAGCCTAAAAATACAGGGTTTGTGTGTTAAACATGTGTGAATGAAATAAAATACAACTTTGAGTATGTTTGTGATGAGGAAACATTAGAACATACAGTAGATCAGTGTAATATGGAGCCTTTAAAATGATCATTTGAGTATCAAACTTGGTATCGAGCATGGAGTCCATTCTTTAGTAGATTGCAAGGACATGGGGTCTTCTGGGACCGCTATCAACTTGTCTGGTGGTGCTGCTTGTCCTCTATTAACTGATGACTGTTTATTTTGTTATTCTCCGTGTTTTGTTGGGCAAAGCAGCCATTTTGGTGAAGCTGTGTCAGGCGACTCTTGCTGTAACAATTAAATATACTGAAATGTATTTGAAGCAATGGACCACAGCTGCCATACACTGACACACAGATCAAAAACACTATAGCTATAATGAGAATACTTCATCTGTTGCATCTAACTGCACATGATTGGAATGCATGGATAGGAGTGTAAAGACTGATTGACCAGCCAGGACTACACATTTTAATTTTATGGAGTGCAAAGGCATATAGGAATTGGGTCTATTTTCTGATCTGTTATGTTTTTTTCCTCATCACAAACATACCTGGAGTGTTTTTAAGCCTGTATAACTCTGAGAGATTCACTGTCATCCACAAATGTTGAATCTTATTATGTGTTAGAGGCTGCTTCCACAAACCTATTTTAATCTCATGGTTAAAACTCCTTTCACCTGACAATAAGAAGTCTTTGGGGTTGAATAATGCCACCACTTTCTGAAGCAGTTGTGGGGGAAAAAAAAAAACACTTTTGTTTGTTTATAGTGACAGAAAAGATGTTGAACTTTATGTTTCGGCCCAATAACTACAAAGACGCATTATGAACTATAAATCAGATCAGCAAATCTGCAATGTGACAGTTCAACAGCAAATTCTATTATAGAATTATGACCTGTCCTCCAGCTCAGTTTTAAAGTTATTTATTTATTTATTATTTGTTTAGTTATTTCTGGATCTGTGTTCCCCTGGCGGCACGGTGGCTGAGTGGCTAGCACTCATGCTTCACAGCAAGAAGGTTCGGGTTGCCCGGGCCTTTCTGTGTGGAGACTGCATGTTCTCCCCGTGTTTGGGTGGGTTTCCTCCGGGCACTCCGGTTTCCCCCACCAACCTAAACATGCGCCATAGGTAAAATCCTCCAGCTTAGGGCCTGACCAAAGCATAAATAACAAAACAAAATCATGGGGATGGTCCCCGGGTCAAATATAGAAACAACTTCTCCTGTGCGAGATCAATAAAGGTCAATCTTCTAATCCTTGACCACTGCAGGGCGCTTTGTGCTACAATTTTGTATGAAAAGCGCCTTATAAATGCTTGATTGATTGATTGATTGATTCTAATCCTTGTGATTTCCTCATCACAAACAGACCTGAATATATTTAAGCAGAGTTCTTCTCTCACACACAAAACACTTGTGATGTCATGTAAGAATACAGCAAGTGCTCCACTGTGCTTTTAAACTCCATACCTCTTCACTAGAATCATTTGGATGATTTCAACCCTGGCATTTCTAATCTCTACTGAACTAAAGATAAATGGTAGCTGTTAACTACCATTGTGGGACATCATAAGGTGGAACAGAGCATTTTGAGCTTTGGAGATGTTGACAGACTAATAATAAATGATTACTCAAACATGTGTAAATGAAGCAACCCGAGGTATGTTTTTGAGCAGGTAACAGCATTATAACAAGGCTTAAAGGGACAGTGTGTAAGATTTTTACCCGTTAATTACCGAAATTGAAGATACCCATTCAAAAATACAGTGTTTTCCAAGCCTTTTCACTTCCATCATGAAATCAGAGTATTCTGTTGGACTTAGATATACCTGCATAAAAGGGGGATCTTCCCCATATAGAGGCAGCCATTTTGATTACGAGAGCCGCAGAAGGACATTTGGGCTCCGCCTTCGCCTTTTCTTTATACAGTAGTTGTCAAAGGGCTCGTGGTTTTCACACAACGAGATAGTACGCGTTTGGATAAACAACGACAAGCATGTTGCCGGATCACACTTACTCCGCACATACATCGCAGGAGCAAGCACCCTCATCTAAGAGGAAAAGAAGAAGGACATAGTACCTACCGCGGCTGGGGTTTTGTTGCAGCGTGGGCACGCACCCCGGGTTCAAACCGCCCTCCGCGGTCCGATCCGGTTCGCTTCACACGTGCCTCCTCCGGGTACGCCGAGCTGTCCGCGTTACGGCGCGTCCGGGTGACCCTCGAGGTCTGCCGTCGCTAGAACAGGAATTGCAATACCCACCATCCACCAATGCACCACCAATCCTACACACTGTCCCTTTAAAGCTCACAAGAGTCAATTTTGTGCAATATAGGACCTTTAAACTAAAGGGATTCTGCAATATTGTGATATCATGTAAACTCAACAGATTAACCACAAACATTACAGTTGTTTGTGTTTCTATGGACCCTTTGTACCTCGAGTCATACCCACCAGACCATAATATGACCAGTCAACACTAAAGTACTAAACCAAAACACTCCACAAACCCATTCATCTACTGTATTTCAGTATGAGCAAAACAAAAGCTGTACATCAGGCTCCCACACCCACCGCCCAGCGTTCTGAGACATGTTTCTCTGTGATGTTCCAGCAGCTGCAGGCTACAGCTTTGCCCCACCATCTCCTCACTGTGGGATTCTGGGTATTTACAGAGCACTGAAGCCTGGTGTTTTTCTTAAATGGATTTTTGTAAGATGCTTGATTCAGATAAAGGTCTTATGTAGCTACAGCTGGTTAAATAAGGACAGTGACAGTGGGGATTATGATAAGTCAGTTATGTTTATTGATTTATTAAAGGGCCTATATTACGCAAAATGGAATCTTGTGTGCTTTGTGCCATGTTAGAATGTTACATTATCAAAATCAGACCTGGAGTTGTGTTTTGTTTCATTCACACATGTCTGAGAAACCCTTTATTACTCGTCTGTCTACATCTCCAGTGCTCAAAATGCTCATTTCCACCTTGTGATGTGATGTCATCACCATGGCTGAAATGATCCAAATGATTCTACTGATGGTGTATGAGGTTTAGAAACACAGTGGAGCGCTTCCTGTTTAATCACATGACATCACAAGGTGGAACAAATTGTTTTCTGTTTGAGAAAAGAACTCAGCCTAAATATGCAGGGATTGTGTGATAAACTGTGTGTATGAAACAAAACACAACTCCAGGGATGGTTTTGTTAAGGAAACAATATTATAACATACAGGGCTCTCAAGGCTCACGCTTGAGAGTGTGACACACGCAATTCGACGTATTCACACGCTCACACGCCACACATGGCATTTCTCACGCGGATTTTTTTTTTTATTTTAATTTTTTTTGTGCCCAGAAAATCGGTCTGTGTGGCTTAGTTTATGCAGGCTCCGCGCGTTTTCAGCGCCGCCCCCTCCCCCTGCTCCCCCTGCTCCCCCGGGGACGGCGCGTCTGCGTCTGTCCCCCGGGCACGTCCTGAGCCTCAGTCCCGGTGCCACGTCTCCTCTGAGACGCACCGACTCCGGTCCCGGTGTCTCCGTCTGTGCGTAACGTGTCCCCCCCAACGGCATACGCGCGGAATACACGCGGCCCAGAGCCGAACTGCCCGCGGTGAGCCGCGGGCCCGGTTAAAAATGTCCCGCTCCCCCCGCCCCGGTCCCTCCTCCCCGCCCCTCTCAGCGCACTGACAAAGTGCAGTGATGATAAAACAAACTGAGAACCATCAGGTAATAACTTCATTTATATAACTCTCATTAGTTGCTTTGTAGTTTAAGTTTGCTCTTTAGACAAACAGGGCTCTCAACACGCAATTCGACGTGTTCACACGCTCACACGGCATTTCTCACGCAATTCAAGCCCCAAAAATTGTTCCCCCCCCCCGTCCTCGGAAATTACAGTCACACGCACGACCCCGCTCAAAACTTGAGAGCCCTGTAACATAGATCAGAGAATAGCCTGATATGGGAGCGTGCACATGTTCTGCAGGGCTCTCAAGTTTTGAGCGGGGTCCTGCGTGAGACTGTAATTTCCGAGGTCCTGCGTGAGACTGTAATTTCCGAGGACCGGGGGGGGGGGGGGGGGTGAACTAGTGCGAGTGAACAATTTTTCCCGAGGAGCGGGGGTGGGGGCGCCACGTCGAATTGCGTGTTGAGAGCCCTGTTTGTCTAAAGAGCAAACTTAAACTACAAAGCAACTAATGAGAGTTATATAAATGAAGTTATTACCTGATGGTTCTCAGTTTGTTTTATCAGCACCGCACTTTGTCAGTGCGCTGAGAGGGGCGGGGAGGAGGGACCGGGACGGGGGGAGCGGGACATTTTTAACGGATTCATGTAAGAGTCTGGTTAATGCACCGGGCCCGCGGCTCACCATGGGCAGTTCGGCTCTGGGCCGCGCGTATGCCGTCGGGGGGGACACGTTACGCACAGACGGAGACACCGGGACCGGAGTCGGTGCGTCTCAGAGGAGACGTGGCACCGGGACTGAGGCTCAGGACGTGCCCGGGGGACGGCGCTGCTCCGGCCTCCGCTCGGACCGCACGGTCGGGAGCAGACGCGCCGCCCCCCCCCTCCTCCTGCTCCCCCGGAGCAGCGGGGGGGGGGGCCGGGGGCCTGGGGGGGACGGCGCTGAAAACGCGCGGAGCCTGCATAAACTAAGCCACACAGACCGATTTTCTGGGCACAAAAAAAAAAAGAAAAAAAAAAGAAATCAGCGTGAGAAATGCCATGTGTGGCGTGTGAGCGTGTGAACATGTCAAATTGCGTGTGTCACACTCTCAATGCGTGAGACTTGAGAGCCCTGCTGTTCTGTTACAGCATGTGCAGCACACAGATTAAAGGAGAATTAACGTTTTTTTACAATTTGAGCCTTATTTCGGTAATAAAACAAGTTGTTTTACTCACCCATAGCACTTTGGTGTCATATGGAGCACTTCCGGAGATGTTTTAGATTAGCGATAGCCGTAGCGCGAGTTCTCGGTGCATATACACTCAACAAAAATATAAACGCAACACTTTTGTTTTTGCTCCCATTTTTCCTGAGATGGACCCAAAGATCCAAAATTCACTCCAGATACACAACACTACCATTTCTCTCAAACATTGTTCACAAATCTGTGACAGCGAGCACCTCTGCCCCGCCGAGACAATCCACCCCACCTCACAGGTGCGCCACATCAAGATGCCGATCTGACATCATGACCAGTGCACAGGTGCACCCCAGACTGCCCACAATAAAAGGCCACCCCGAAATGTGCATTTTTTTTTTTTTTGCTTTATTGGGGGTCTGGGGACTCAGAACCAGTCAGTATCTGGTGTGACCACCATTTGCCTCATGCAGTGCAAAACATCTTCTTCGCATAGAGTTCATCAGATTGTCAGTTGTGGCCTGTGGAATGTTGGTCCACTCCTCTTCAAAGGCTGTTATGGACAAAGAACACAGGTGCATTTTATTGATGGCATTTTGAATGCACAGAGATACCGTGATGAGATCCTGAAGCCCATTGTTGTGCCATACATCCATGAACATCACCTCATGTTTCAGCAAGATAATGCACGGCCCCATGTTGCAAGGATCTGTACACAATTCTTGGAAGCTGAAAATGTCCCAGTTCTTGCATGTCCAGCATACTCACCGGACATGTCACCCATTGAGCATGTTTGGGATGTGCTTGACCGGCGTATACGACAGCGTGTACCAGCTCCCACTAATATCCAGCAACTTCGCACAGCCATTGAAGAGGAGTGGACCAACATTCCACAGGCCACAACTGACAATCTGATAAACTCTATGTGAAGAAGATGTGTTGCACTGCATGAGGCAAATGGTGGTCACACCAGATACTGACTGGTTCTGAGTCCCCAGACCCCCAATAAAGCAAAAAAAAAAAATGCACATTTCGGGGTGGCCTTTTATTGTGGGCAGTCTGGGGCGCACCTGTGCACTGGTCATGATGTCGGATCGGCATCTTGATGTGGCGCACCTGTGAGGTGGGGTGGATTGTCTCGGCGGGGCAGAGGTGCTCGCTGTCACACATTTGGACAGATTTGTGAACAATGTTTGAGAGAAATGGTAGTGTTGTGTATCTGGAGTGAATTTTGGATCTTTGGGTCCATCTCATGAAAAATGGGAGCAAAAACAAAAGTGTTGCGTTTATATTTTTGTTGAGTATAATATCTGCCCCGAGCGGTCTCCAAATAACACAAACTTGAGCACTTTTCAAATCATAGAAGCTCAATGTCTTAGTCTATGCTTTCGTTTGAGTCAAAAGTGGCCTGTAATCCGAGATTTATCCATAATTTACAGCTTTGCGTTTCATGTTTGGGTCCCAGGAGCTGAGCGCGAAATAAACTGTAACTCCGCACATGCGCACTGGCCTCCTCATCTACTCGAAATTATGGATAAATCTCGGATTACAGGCCACTTTTGACTCAAACGAAAGCATAGACTAAGACATCGAGCTTCTATGATTTGAAAAGTGCTAAAGTTTGTGTTATTTGGAGACCGCAAACATATGCCCCGAGAACTCGCGTTACGGAGATCGCAAATCTAAAACATCTCTGGAAGTGCTCCATATGACACCAAAGTGCTATGGGTGAGGAAAACAACTTGTTTTATTACCGAAATAAGGCTCAGATTGTAAAAAAACGTTAATTCTCCTTTAAAGACAATAGACAAAAATTAAGTTAAAATGTTATGCTCACAATTAAAAACCTCTATTATATGTTTTTTCCCCTCTTTATTTATTACTTGAATGGAACTGAAAACTATTCCATATTCTAATGTAGATTACTAACAATAAAAAATTCACTGGATTCACCCCACACTCACTGGTGGCACATACCAAATTAACATGAGGCAGACGTCTCTTGCCTAAGGACACAATGATAGTATGCAGGTGAGCCTCGGTGGCACCTCATATTCCCAGTGGTCTCCCATCCAGTTATTAATCAAGCCCAACCCTGCTCAGCTTCAGAGATCAAACAAGATCACAGTACACCCTAATGGGTTAAATGCCTTGTCCAAGGACACAACAACAGTATTCATCAGTGGCAGCTTGAACTGAAGTGCATACTCAGCGATGTTTGTGATGGCAGCGGGATTTGAACTGCTTGAGTAACCCTGCATTATTAGTCTGTTTACATCTCCATCCATCCATCCATCTATTTTCTTCCGCTTATCCGGGGCCGGGTCGTGGGGGCAACAGTCTAAGCAGGGACGCCCAGACCTCCTTCACCCTGGACACTTCCTCCAGCTCCTCCGGGGGGACCCCAAGGCATTCCCAGGCCAGCTGGGAGAAGCAGTGGCTCTACTCCGAGTTCCTCCCGTGTGACCGAGCTCCTCACCCTATCTCTAAGGGAGCGCCCAGCCACTCTGCGGAGGAAACTCATTTCGGCCGCTTGTATCCGCGATCTTGTCCTTTCGGTCATTACCCAGAGCTCATGACCATAGGTGATGTTTAAATCTCCAAAGCTCAAAATTCTCTGTTCCGCCTTGTGATGTAATCAAGTGGTAGTTTTCAAGTTAACAACTACCTTTTAACTTTTGTTTAGTAGAGATGGGCAATTCCAGAGCACGAATTATCCAAATGGGGGTGGCAGTAGCTCAGTTGGTAGAGCATATGCATCGTGATCCAGGGGGTTGGCAGTTCGAATCCCGCTCTTGACGGTTGACCGCATGTGATCCCAGCTCCCACAGATGAGCGCTGCCATTGTGTCCTTGGGCAAGACACTTAACCCACCTCGCCCCCAGTGTCTGCGGACACTGGTAGCCCCCATGGCAGAAGATACATCAAGGCCTGTTGTGACGTGAGCCGTCCTCCTGTGGACCCACCACCCGCGGAAGGATTCATGGGGGCTGGTGCATTGTGTTCTGGGCAGCAGAACACTGCTTGGACTGCTGCCCCCGTGACCCAGAAAATGGAAAAGCGGAAGAAAATGAATGAATGAAAATGAATGAATGAATGAATTATCCAAATGAGAGCAATCAAACAAGATCACAGTACACCCTAGTTGATTAAGTGTCTTGTCCAAGGACACAACAACAGTATTCATCAGTGGCAGCTTGGATTGAAGTGCAGACTCAGTGATGTTTGTGATGGCAGCAGGATTTGAACTGTCAACTTTCAGATCATGGAACAAACATGCCACCAACTCAGCTACTGTCACCCATTTATTTTTGAATCAACAGTCAGTGGGCTACTCCTTTATATATATAATAATACATTTTGTTAAATACTAAATATACAAACATATTTCAGCTTTCAGTAGCAGTTTGTGGTTTCATCATGAAGGGCAAATCTGTACTAAGTTGGCTTGGTTTAATTTTCTGTACATTTATTTAAATTTATAAATAAATGTATACATTTATTTCTGTACATTTATTTCGCAGTTTTGTGACCTATGTTGAGTTCTTCTCTCAAACAGAAAACACTGTTCCACCTCGTGATGTCATGTGGTCATACAGGAAGTACTCCATTGTGTTTTTAAACTCCATACACCTTTACTAAACTCATTTGGATAACTTCAGCCCTCGAATTGCCAATCTCTACTAAACAAAAAGTAGCTGTTAACTTAAAAACACTTCATGACATCACAAAGTGGAACAAAGCATTTTGTGCTTTGGAAATATGGACAGATTGCTTGGAAATCCAGATAGATATCTCTCTGTATTTGTTATACAGATCCATACCCATATGGTCCCCATGTCCTCCGCCCTATCAGAAAGCCCCGGTTAAACATGGTCGTGCAATCTGATTTGTTCTTTCACTCTGAGGCAGTCTGTAGTTCTCCTCATTTTTGAATCAAGTTGGTGCACTGGAGAGCTGAATGGTGAAATGGTCTTAAATGACCAAAAAGAGTCACTACAGCTGATAGCTCTAGAGGCCTTTCTTTTCAAAATGTTTTCAATGTTCTTTCCAGTGTTATCACATTGCTTCATGAAAAGCTTAATCTATCAAATGGCTCCACTTGTAGCAAAGAAGATGGCCTCGTTCGAACATCCCGTTGTGGTCGTCTTGTGTCCTCTGCTTGTACTCATGGAGCAGCAGGTACCAGAGGCTTCCAAGCTCAGAGTTATCACAATGCAGAATAGAGTCAATAGCAATGAGGAGATTTTCAGCGGAAAAGCGGAGTTACTGATGTGCTGTTGAACGACAAATGGAGGCACTTGGTGGGTAACATCAAGGAGTTTATTGGGCTGTGGTGGATGAGGTTCATCTTACATACAAATGGTAAGGTATTACTTTATTATACAGCATATTATACAGCAACTAACTCTGTTTATGTGCTGCTTACGTTTCCGGGATAAGTTTGGGTTTGCTTATGGCTTGTTTGTATTCGCGAGCTTTTATCTCAGAAAGTCAGGATTTAGATGTCACCGGTAACAATAACCCCCAGATGTGATGGTACTTTTTGTTGTTAGCCTCCTCAAAAGCTAAACCTTATTTGTTTACTTTTACGTGAGCTACTTAACATAAACAGATATATCCGTAATTAGCTTAAAAATTATGAATATACAGTAGTGTCAAGGCTTTTGCAGATCAGGTGCTCTTATGATATGGGCACTGGGTAACTGTCATTAAACCCCTAAATGTAGTAACATTTAGTCAAAGCAAAAGATAAAAGACAAATGACTCTCCATACACTGTGTGACGTAAATTCACTGCTGTCAAGATGTGTGTAGAATCCCTCAGTCGTCCAGGTAGAATCCATGACAAAAGGATAAATTACATTTTTCAGCTGGACAAAAGTTTATTTGGTCAAATACGTTTCGCAGCTCATCCAAGCTGCTTCTTCAGTTCTGGTCAGACGCTGGTGCCTTATATCTGCCTGAAGAGAGGAGCTAACTACAATGAAATTACTCTGAGACTATCACACCTATATGTTTACAGTTTCTGTTAGTTAGGTAGGACTATTAGATCTGCAGTGGGAGTGGAGTGTGGGGTCTTGTTAGCAAAACCATTCAGGGCCATAATGGGTGTTTTCACACCTCTGGACCTGACCTGCTGCCCTATTGTTTTCTTTGTTTGTTTTGATTTGGGTTTGATAGATATTATGTTAGAATAGATATTATGATAGAAATTATGTCTGAGACCTCCATTTCTGTTTAAGGAAGGATTCCCTTTCTTGATAAAAAATAGCCTCTTTATCTCCCCTCTCAAACCAGTTCGGCAGATGAAGGTCCACTCTGGCTCTCTCGTCTGTGTTGGTACATCCTCTTGTGAAGTGGTTGTTTGTTTTTTTGTCACTGTTGTCAACTCAGACAAAAAGTATTTTCTGTGGACCACATGAACACAGAAGCTACAAGTTGATGAGTTATGTAATGAGAGTATATTGTAGCTTGGCTACTCTATCGTGCTTATGTTTGTTTGTTTTTTTTTTTATATTTACTCTTTCAGAACCTATATTGTTTTGTTTTGATGTTTTTGTTTGTGTTGTCTCACAGGGACCCCTATAATGGCTTTAACTGTGTCTGTTGATGTCCAGTCAAGAGACAGAGAGTGATAAGGCAGCTTCATCTGGAAAAGGTGGTCACTGTGATTGAAAGTCCAAACCGGACCAATGTCAGACTTGGAGTGATTCCTGTATCAGGACCTCAGCTGGACTGTATGGACTGGATGGTACAGGAAGTCAAAGAAAAATGAACCAGTATGTCCCCTGTTCTCATCTACTATAGGACTTTAAAAGAAGTTGGAAAACACTAAAAATAAACATTGTTTTGAGAAAATGCTTTTTACAGATTTTTGTTAAATAGCACACCAAGGGGCTACTGTAATCAAAGTCAATAATTATTGTCACTGCAATACATCCAATGCATGAATTACATGTTTCTGCTGTAAAACAGTGTGGTCAATGTATACATATGTCTGTGGAGCATAGCAATATTTACTCAGAATACTGTACCACAACCTTTGAAAGAGGCTTGAAAACCTCAAGATGTCGTCTCAGGAGTTGTGAGATCTATTCTTTTATGCTTGAAGTGTTCTTCATATTCTAGTCTTTTATATCTCTGGGTTTTAAGTCTTACTGTGAGAACCGTGTCACCTCACAAATTCACGCATCTTAAGAACACCTCACCACTTGTTTCTCCATATGTTGTATACATAAAGTGTGGCTATAGGTTATAAAAGGCTGTAAACTAATTTGAGGTGTGACCCTTTCCTGTGGGTTGTATACACAGGGTGCTGTAAACAGCTAATGCTACATTTACTGTGGGGTTGTGTTGTGACAGTTGTTGTCTGATTGGCTGACCTCACTATTGGACACTCTGCATAGTTAAACTATTCTCCTATAGGGTAGTTGTTGTTGATGTCATAAATATTCAACAGTGTACTGTATTTAAAGAGAGTCCCTTGTGGTGTGTGTGACCTGAACCCCACTGGGGGGTTCTCTCCATGTCCCTCTTCACGGCCGACGTCTCTCTGCTAAGCTGATAACATGGATGCTGAAGATGCCCGATGTCACCATTTTGTTTGTATTCTGCTATTTTTACATTAAAATACTGAATAACCTCAATTCCGACTAATGCCTTCCTTCAGACCTCCTTCTGACCCATTTTTAAAACTGACAGAGTCGGCTTCCCAATACAAATTAATTTACATACAAACAATAAAGTAGTATTTGTTTATTTGTTTATTTTTTTTGTCATGTTTTAGTGAAATAGTATCTCACCTGACAGTGTGAGATCCTCGATGTTATCATTCAGACTTGCCATGTCCTCAGAGAGCCCTCCTGCCCCAGAGGTCAGGTAAAGAGACTTTTAGCTCTCTTGTAGTCTCTCTCCATGAGTGGCCGCTAACTCCTTTTGTTTGGCGATTGCATGCTGGTATGATGTTTTGATGTAGCCTGGGAATTCCCAGGCCGCTTCCGTTCCTTTCGAACTGGAAGGCGGCCTGGCAGCTCGTCCAAGCGAGAGTCCCAGATTTAGGGCCCCAATCAGAGAGCGGGGGAGGGGTGGAAAGACGGTGGCGCGTACTACATGAAAAACGGAAGCTTGTAGTTTGAACTGACAACTGACATGATTGGCTATGGACTTACGTATACGCTCAATGATAGACATTCATAACGCCCAATAAACGGCCATTGGCAATCGCTAACCGCACCTCCGCTACGGGATTTTTCGAAGCGAGTTTCCAGACCCATATCTCACTTGTGATATGGTCAGGTGTTAACCAGACTAGTTTTGATGGCCATTTTGCTTACACTTTTAAGGGCAGCCTTTGTGGTGTCTCCATGTTGCAGTATACTATTTAGATAATAAGATAGGCTGACATCTGAGGCTCTCTCCCTCATAGTGCTACACAAAGTGCAGTGCAAGCAGCTGGTAGAGTTTTGCTGCTGATTGTTTGGAAAACGGACAGCAAAAAAGGAGACAGGTTTTCAAGTTTTTCCCACAGCATAAATTTGTTGTTTGGATTTGAGAGGCACTCACATTCTTCACTGATGGTAAGGTGAATCTTTGATTTTAACTTAAAGTTCTTTATGAGCTGACATCAAGTTCGCTGCTGTTTTCCACTATTTGTTAGTTATGTTCTGAATGATCCCAGCTTCAGACTGAGAGGAATCCTTGACAACAGTTTTGCTTGTGTACTCAGTAATGACCTGTGAAATAGAAGAAACAATGTTCATAAATGTTAAAGAATATAGGATCTGACTTACAATTAATAACCATTAGTTAAAAAGACCCTCTACTGATGCATGTCAACTCGGTCAATACCCCATCCATCCATCCATTTTCTTCCGCTTATCCGGGGCCGGGTCGCGGGGGCAACAGTCGGTCAATACCCATATCATCTTAATTTTCTCTTTATATGCAAATAGATTGGGAATGTCTTATCACACGTCAATTAACAGCAATGTATGTCAACTTGTAAACGAACGGGCATTAAAATAAAGCAAACTAACGTAACATAGTTTTATAGGTTAATTATTTTAATACTACAGAGTGACAAATGCCTTGATCCAAAGTAACACATTAGTGAATGAGGTTCTTCCATGCCTCTAATGTTTAGATATAGCCTACAGACTTGGCACTCAGTAAAGCGTATAGCAATTTCACGTTTACCTGTGTGATTCTTCGACTTGTTGCTGTGTGGGGGGAGAACTACGCTGAATCTTCTTCGTGCTTTTGGAGTTTTAGAAGGAGTTGAGTGTTTTCGTCTGTCATCCAAATGAATTGTCTGTTGTTCTTTCAGCCCGCCCCCGACCAACGAATACGGATCAACCTTCGTCGTAGGACCCGTGTCGCAACATGGAATGTCCAGACACTCCTTCGCCCCGAAGCCGCCACCCTGCTGTCCCGAGAGTTCTGCCGCTACATCACCACCCTGGCAGGACTCTGCAAAGTCCGATGGCAAGGCAGTGGCGAAACAACAGCAGGCGACCCCGAGAGATGGACAGGCCTTTATGGAGTGGGTCTCGCCATCCCAAAGGCCCTCCATAAGTGCCTCATCAGCTGGACACCTCTGAATGACAGACTGTTTTCCACCCGCTTTCTCCACCAGCATGGCAAGATGACAGTAATTGTCGCCTATGCGCCCACCGATGCCGCTCATGAGGATGCGAAGGATGCCTTCTTCGATCAACTCCATTAGGCTGCCAACCAAGCCTCACCACACGACATCACCATCATCCTTACGGATGCCAACACCACTCTGTCTAGCTGCGACCGGCCCACAGGCTCACCTGTTGGCACCATTTTTGCTGACAAGATCACAAACGACAACGGCAACCGCCTTTTCCTTCTCTGCCACGATAACAACCTCTGTGTTTCTGATACCTGGTTTCCCCGGAAACTCATCCATCACTGGACTTGGTACAGCCGAGATGGCAGAACCAGGAAAGCACTGGACCACATCCTCATATCTCGACGCTGGAAGTCGCTTGTTACCAACTGCTGGGGGGGCGGGTTTCCCCCGCAGCTCCGCACCGCTCTCTGCTCGCTTCCGTGTTTTACACACAAAGACAGATGAGAGACTTTGCAATGGAAAAAAAGCATATTTACACAGAAAATAAAATTAAACCACTGGTATTTCAGAGGTCCAGAGGGTCGGGTAAGGGACTTACCGAGCCTAGAAACACTCGGATGTGCCTCCAGGCAAATAAAAAAACGCATTTCGCATTGAGTAGCGCATTCACAGTCCAAACTCTATGGGCGGGATGTACAGGGACGCTGAGCGGAGACAGAGGGAGGGGCTGGAGCTGCATTTGCCGATCTGACGTCAATAAGGTGCCTTGTCCGAACTCGCCCGTTTGAACACTGGTTTTGTGTAACGCAGAAAAGGATCGCAAATGCTCAGTTTAGACATTTCGCAACTTTTAGCCATGGGGGGGGGGGCGGGCTAAACAGGGTAGGGGAGCTCACATTAACATTCAAAAACCTCAGAAAGTGAAAATTTCATGCCATGGGACCTTTAAGGAGGGCGTCATTCAGTCAGCTCACAATGTCCTCGGATGCTCACAACCTTCCCAGAAAAAGCCCTGGATATCAGAGAGGACACTTGACATCATTGACCACCGGCGCAAGGCCCAACTCTGGGGTGACCTGTCAGACTATCGACAGCTGAACCTGCGCAATGTGGCTGAGGACCGTGAGAAGTTCTGGAAGGCAGAAGCGGAACACCTAGAGTCTGCGGCCAACAACAACAACATGAGCCAGGTCTTTAGTCTGCTGCGCCAAGCCCGTAATTGTCCATGCATTAAGACAGCCCTGGTGAAAGATTCTGATGACCACCTATTAACAACTGCAGCAACCTGCCTCGAACGCTGGAAAGAGCACTTCAGCCTCCTCCTGCAGCACGGCTCCATCCTGGCTGATTCCATCACCCCAGCCGCTGCAAATGTTACATCCACCAGCAACACTTGCAGCACAGACCCTGTAACCCCAGAGGAAGTCAGAGCCGCTCTGACTAAAATCAACAACAGGAAGGCCTCCGGCATCTGCGCTATAACTGCTGAGATGCTGAAATCTGGTGGTGATGGCGTGGTCGAGTGGCTCACCCACATATTCAACCATGTGTGGGAGACAGAGAGGCTTCCCAGCGACTGGACCAGAGGGGTCATCCTACCCTTCTGGAAACGCAAGGGTGAAAGGCCAGACTGCTGCAACTACAGAGGCATTACTCTTCTCTCCATCCCTGGCAAGCTGTTCACCAGGATCTTGCTTACCCGTGCTCTTCCAGCCATCAGAAGCAGCTGCCGTCCCCAGCAGGCTGGCTTCATGCCTAACCGCTCCACAACAGACCACATCTCCGCCGTTCTTCTGCTGATAGAAAAGACCTATGAATTCCAAAAAGACCGACATCTCTACATCGGGCTCATAGATTTGAAGGCTGCCTTTGACGTCTGCCATGCTTCACTGTGGAGTATCCTACAGGCCCTTGGAACACCACCCAAGATCATCACCCTACTCAAGCTGCTTTACAGCAACGCACAGAGCTGTGTCCATGTTAACGGCAGAGACTCTGACTGGTTTCCCATCTCCAGTGGTGTCCATCAGGGCTGTGTGGCTGCTCCCGACCTCTTCAACTGCATCATTGACCATCTGATGCTCAAGGTTTGTGAGCGGGTCCCCGGAGTGTCCTTTGGCGACTACCACCTGACTGACCTGGAGTACGCTGACGACACCATTCTGCTCAGCACATCCTACAGCCAGCTGAGAGACGCATTGGGCATATACAGTAAAGAGGCAGGGAAGCTTGGCCTCCAAGTGAGCTGGGCTAAAACCAAATTTATGTATGTCGGCGATGGGCCAGATGGTACTTCTTAATGCTTTTATATAGCGCCTTAATGGTTCCCTAATACTGTAAATGAATCCTTCTTCAAAATCAAGCCTCAGTGGATGAGATATGACTCTGACTGTCTTCATGAGGCTAAATATGTCTCTAAAACGCTTTATTCTGGGCGTTGTTGCTTGAATGCAAATGAGGAGAACAGAGACAGGCCAGTGCAGCGGGTGGGGGTGTGGCCAACACACCGCTCTTTCCTCGTTTAGCGGTGCGCTGGTGCGCTGGCCCCACTTCCGTGTTTAAGCACGGAGGAAGATATGAGAAGCGTTCCATGAAAAAAAACACTTATTTCCACAGAAAAAAAAATTAAACCACTGCTGTTTCAGAGGTTCGGAGGCTCGGATAAAGGACATCCAAGCCTTGAAACATTCTCACATGTCTCCAGGCAAATAAAAAAAAATGCATCTCGCATTTCGTAGCTCGTTTGCAGTCTAAACTCTCTGGGCATGATTTCCAGAGACGGTGGGTGGAAACCTTTCCGCAAGTGTGATGTCAGAAAGTTCTCTTGTTCAGAAGTCTTTTTTTCAAACCCAAAAAAGGACAGCAAATGCTCAGTTTACACATTTCGTAACTTTTAGCCATGGGGGGCGGGGGCCTAAACAGGGTAGGGGAGCTCACATTAACATTCAAAAACCTCAGAAAGTGAAAATTTCATGCCATGGGACCTTTCAAGTTGTTTAGGACAAAATTTTCTTCATTTGAATGAAAACAAAACAGAATACATTTTATTTGGTGATTCTGCATCTTCCGATTTTGATTGGTTGTCATCAAAGTTAAAATTGACCGTCAGGAACCTTGGGGTCACTTTTGACAACAAATAGATTATTGCAACACACTTTATGTCGGTGTCTCCCAAACTGCTCTCAGTCGCCTTCAGTTTGCGCAGAACGCTGCAGCTCGTTTTTTAACCAACACACCTAGACGTCAGCACATCACCCCAGTCCTTTTAGAATTGATTTTAAAATTTTACTTTTTGTTTTTAAAGCTCTTAATGGTTTAGCACCTTGTTATTTGACCAAGCTTTTATTTGTCTGAAAATCAAATTGCACTTTAAGGTCAAATAACCAACTTCTTTTGGAAGTCCCCCAAGCCAGGCTCAAACAGGGGTGGTTGAGCTTTCTCTGTGGTTGGTCCCAGACTGTGGAACAAACAACCTTTGAGCTTCGCAACATCACTGATTTTAACCTTTTAAAATCTAGGCTCAAAACACATTTATTTAAAATTGCTTTTAATATTTAGTAGTTTGTGGCCCGTAATTTTTCTGCACTGTTTTACTATTTATTGTTTTACATCGTTTTATTCTATATAATGTTCTGTCTTTTGTATTGTTGTATTTTCTGTTTTTAATTGGAAAGCAATTTGGTCACCATTGGTGTTGTAAAGGGCTATATAAATAAAGATTGATTGATTGATCAATTGTTGGAGCCCGAATGAATGAAATGAATGTTATGACCAGTGCATTGAAATGGGTTAAAGGTCCTATATTATGCAAAATTAACTTTAAGCTATATTATAATGCTGTTATCTCCTCAAAGTTACACCCACAAATTCTAAATATGTAGAATTTGTCTGTTAAACATGTGTGAATGAAACGAAACACAACTCCAGGTCTGTTTGTGATGAGGAATCAACATTATAACAGATCGGAAAATAACGTAATAAAGATTTTGCACAATATCATCAGGCAAACACATGCACACATCCACTCATATCCCTCATATTTTTTCAGAGCCAAGATCACCTTTTCATTTCATACTGTATCTTTTTATCTGCCATTAAAGGGTAGGTAAAGCCATCTGAAGTCCCTCCTCAAAGTTCAGACTTCATTCAATCATTCAAAAGAAAGATTAATTTTGTTTTTAGCATCTCCCAGCCCAACTTGGATTCAAATCACCTGTCCAAACGTAGTCACGTGTTTCCTTTACCCTTTAAGTATTATTTTGTTCACTGACTTTCTGTTTCCGAAACCAATCATTCCCAAAGTCACATTTTTTTAATAATTAGGTTGCTCAGAACACATAAGGTAAGTGAGGAATAACTCTGGACCACTGTAAACCGTTATAAAACCTTTTCACATTTTTCAGACAGTAAAAATCAGGTACGGCGGCCTTAAAACATTCCTTTGCTAATCTTTGCACAAACTATGATCTTTTCAGCCCATTCATATCCTCCACTTATAATAAAAGAAAATTAAACGCTCCCAAACTCCTCAAACATAAAACCAACACCATTACGTCCTTTTATGGTTCTGAAAGTGATCTATTAAACAGCATATCTCGGATCATGAAACTTTTGCAATCTTGACGACTGCCAGCCCCTCTTTCTGCTGACTGACTCACTACTTACATAACCACTTATTTCCGAAGAGGACAAGCCCGATCCTTTTGATTAACTCATATCAGACCCTCATTAAAACCTTTGACGAGCATATTGCTGCGTATTGCTCATGGCTTCATCTTTCGACACAGTTTCAAATAAAGCTGGACATTATTTGCATTCATAGTCATGTGCGTGTGTCCCGTTAGGTCATTGTAAATGGGATTTGAAGGACATTTGGTAAATCATTTTGGATCAAGTCTCTTTCAGGACAAGTCTAGGGCACGACTTACTGCTTTAAATCCCACTAATATTAATGTAAAATAGATCCTTCAGTATTCAGCCTGACGGAGAAGGAGATCTTTAAAGTGCATATAACAGGTTTCCATGTTTTTCTAATTCTGACTTGGTTTGTTGGGGCAGTACCTGTCTTGAATATCAGGTTTTTGGGTCTAAAGCAGGGGTGTCCAAACTTTTTGCAAAGAGGGCCAGATTTGATAAAGTGAAGATGCCCGGGGGCCAGTAGTTCCTTCTGATGTTTTTTTTAACCACAGAAGTTGCATGTAAAAGTACACTATTCTAAAACAATTTTCATTCTCACAATTCTCTTAATTTTTAAAATGGCAGTGTAACCAAATATAAGCCACTCTGGCAGACGTGAACAACTCTAAAATTAATATCTTTAATTAATATCTCTTTAATTAATATCTAGCGAGTCAGATAACATTGAACACTGAACTGTATGGAATACCTTAAATTTCCATGAGTTTGATAAATATCTTTGCCTCATGAACATTTTAAACAGGAGTTATATGTAATGCAAAGTTGTCTGTTATCATTGAAGTTTAAAACAAGTGAATTTTGCTCTTGTCTTTTACAACATCTTTCAGCGAGTAATAGTTTGTGTCACATCTACAGGTACACAACATCAACAGTTATAACCAAATCTTATTTAAGATGTTTAATAAAATAAAATAAAAAGTCCAAGTGCATAAGTATGCTTTTGGCTTTTCACTGTTAATAGTGACAGATTCAAAACTTTCAATTTCAGATTGATCAAGAAACCAATAACTTGCTGACACTGATGAGTAGGGTGATACTGAGATCTGTATTTCAGTAAAAAGGCCAGGTCTGGTTTGAGGGAAGTGGTTGAGATGCGTAAATTGTCACGTAAGTGGGAGTCACTTAGTCTTGACCTCAGTCGGTTCTTGTTTAAAGGGATATGCCACCCCCAGGTCAAATTTGGGCATCTCCCCACAGTCCAGAGACTAAAATAAGTGGTGGAAAGCGTTTTCCTGCTCACCCAGCCATTGTCCGAGTCTGTCGCCACTGACCGCCGCGGTATCTGCAGCTCCTCCGCCTTAGACTGGAGTCTAACGTCGCCAGAGAAAGATTTCGGCCAAAAGGAATTAATTTGCTCGATGCGTTTCCCAATTACTTTCTGTGTAGTGCGCATTCATATCGAGTGCAAATAAATGTGCAAATCAACACGGAGAGCTTGACTTGGTCATTTTGGGTGGGAACTATTTTCCAGTGCGGAAGAATACAGCCGAATCACGCACCACGTTCTGCAACAGGGGAACTCCCTTCCCGGTGCGTAACTGGGATTCCCCTGGCAGCGTGCTGCGTGATTCGGCTGTATTCTTCCACACTGGAAAATAGTTCCCACCCAAAATGACCAAGTCAAGCTCTCCGTGTTGATTTGCACATTTATTCGCACTCGATATGAATGCGCACTACACAGAAAGTAATTGGGAAAAGCATCGAGCAAATTAATTCCTTTTGGCCGAAATCTTTCTCTGGCGACGTTAGACTCCAGTCTAAGGCGGAGGAGCTGCAGATACCGCGGCGGTCAGTGCTGACAGACTCGGACAATGGCTGAGTGAGCAGGAAAACGCTTTTCATCACTTGTTTTAGTCTCTGGACTGTGGGGAGATGCCCAAATTTGACCTGGGGGTGGCATATCCCTTTAAGTTCATGACAGAGAATGTCTGCTCACACAAATATGTGGAGCCGAATAAGCCAGCATTTTCTTAGTAAATGTTTGCATTTCTGGAAACCTGTCTTTATCCAACTGCCCGTAAAAGTCAACAAGAGAAAGCTGCTGGTGTTTACCATGCCGCTCATCATCACACTGCAGCTCAATGAGCTCCAGCTGCAGCTGTGGAGGAGCACCATCTGGGTCCACGGAGAAGGGAGAAGAGAAAAGCAACATGTCCTTTTCAATAACAGCAAAGTCCCGAAGGCATTTGTTAAATTCCATAGAAAGAGATGCGATAACTGTTGCATAACTCATCATTTGCGCACCGATGTTGTCCTGTGGGAAACTGTCGATAACTGTTGGTGCAGGGCTCTGTTTGGGACAAATGTCTTTGGAAAAGTTGTAGCTTGGTTCCAACGGCCTTGATGTAAGCGTACAGCTGGATCACCACTGCATCTTGTCCTTACAGATTAACATTCAGCTTCAGATGCTTCGTTATGTCAACCAAAAAAGCCAACAGTTCTTCCATCAGTTGCCCTTTTTCACCCAAAAAACTTCCAATTTCCTCTCTGAGAGAGAAAAATCGCTGCATTGCGGACCCCTGACTTAGTCACCTCACATCGTTGTTACGTCTCCATATTCAGCCTGAATGTCAAACAAGAACTGTTGAAACTGTTGGTGGTATAGAGCTTTAGAACGAATAGAACTGATTGCCTTTACCACTGGTGTCATAGCATGATCCAATTTGAGATGTTTAGTGCAGAGAGCCTGCTGGTGAATTATACAGTGAAGTTTAATAGCGTCACCTCCTTCTTCGCTGACTTTATTGCAGATCAGTGTGGACAATCCACTTCGTTCACCAGCCATGGCAGGCGCATCATCAGTAATAATCCCAGAAATTTTACTCCATGGTAGTTTCAGATCATCAACAGCTTCACAAACAGAAACAAAAAAATCCTTTCCTCTGGTTTGGCCTTTAAGGCTTTGGAGGTCAAGCAGCTCCTCTGTTACATTCATGTTGTCATCAACTGTGCACAACAAGAGCTGTGCAGTGTCAGATGCATCGGTGCTTTCATCGCAGGCTAATGAGAAATAATCAAAAGCCACTCCCCTGTCCCCCAGTTGTCTCTGAATATCTAATGATATGTCTTCGACACTCTGTGCTAGTGTTACATGCCAGGCAAACATTAATAAATTCTTGCTTCTCGGGGCAAACGTTCTTCACCATTTTCATGACAGTCTTTGATAAATGTACCTTCAGTAAAAGGTTTGCCATGTTTAGCTATTAACATGGCCACTTCGTAGCTTGCTTTGGTGATACTTTCCTTTGACTCACAGGCCCGCGTGAAGAATCGCTGTTGTGATGCCAGAGCAGCTTGGAGTTGCTTCACTTTTTCATCGCGGTCACTCCCTGTTACCTGGTCATATGTGTTCGCATGTTTAGTTTGGTAGTATCTCTTTACGTTAAAATCTTTAAACAAGGCAACAGTCTCTTGACAAATAAGACAAACACAATTGCCTCTATTTTCAGTGAAGAAGTACTGTAATTTCCATCTTTCCTGAAAGCGGCGGCCTTCACTATCAACTTTCCTCTTTTTCTTTGCATGGCAGTAATGAGCGGAGAAGGGTTTGCGGCAAGGATACAGAACCAGATAGCATTAAAGTGGTGCTGCCACCATATGGTGAAAGGTGGAATTACATTTTAACGTTTTGTGATTTTTTTATTCTGTTAGACAGTGCTAGTGGGCCATAAATAATACATTATAAGACGGAAGTTGCGGGCCGTATGGAATCTTACCGAGGGCCGTGATTGGCCCCCAGGCCAGACTTTGGACATGCCTGATCTAAAGTCAAAGTGTACTTTCTTGTCAATTCACTATGTAATAGACATTACACAGAGGACTGAAATTGCATTCCACACAGTCTACCCTAGTCTAGCCTGTCCAGTCGCTAATAAATCAGATTCACCATTTTAATGGTCACATTTTTATACAGCGCTTTTCCACCTTAAAGGCACTCAAAGCGCTTTATATCAAGGAAACACTTACCCATTCACATACACACTCATACACCAGTGTACGCAAACACTAGGGGTGAGGTGGACACAATGACAGAATTCCTTTCATCTATGGGAGCTGGAATCGCACTGCCAACCTGTGGGCCAGTGGATCTGACCTCTCTCTACTAATGTTTATGCTGAGAGCAATATTTGAACGACTGACCTTCTGATCAATCAAATTTCTGTCAGTTTCAATCTTCATTTGACAAAATAGATGTAAGTAATTCTAATGATTAATGAACTATTATATAACTATTAGGGAGGCAGTTTGCGGTACCGCAAAGCCGATAGTCTTCTTTCGTCCAATAGAGTGCGTAGCTCAAGCTTTCAAGTGCCTATTCGCTTGCAACGTCAGTCTTTGCCGCTTCCAATAAGATCCGCAACTCCATCTTCTTTCACGAGAGCAAATCAGGCCACGGCGTCAGTCCAATCAAAGTGCGAGCTGAATCATTTGCAAGCCAATCGATGTGCGTAGTGCATCTTGCCGTCTTTCTATCTTTGGCTCACTGTTGACAACAATCCCATGTGCTTCGCCGCTGTCAAAAGTTGGCTAATAGCTCCATAACGTCACTGTACTGAGAAAACAGGTGGGTTGTACATATTTCATCAATGCAGTGGCTTAGTTTAATTGTTTCAATAGCTACCAGACACTATGTAGTGATTACGTTAATTCATTGGTAATTACGTCACAGACAAACATAGCAATAGACCTGCTCCCAGACAAAAAAGATGGTATGGGATGTACCAGAGTGATTCAACTTTATTGTATTTAAAATTGAACTGTTTGTGATATTCCATGTTATGTGTGCAGATAAAACAAGTAGATCCTCTACTTGTTTTATCTGCACACATAACATGGACATCACTTAATACAAATTATAGATTTTTAACGTAATATTGTGTATATGTATGGACTTCTGGCACACAAACTAGTTATATGCATAATATTTGTTTATGATTTCAGATAGAAAAGTGCCCTCTGCTTTCAAGTAAAAAAAAAAAAAAAAAAGCAGTGTTAGACATGATATAGAATATATTAGTGCCCTAAATAGGCCTACTATTTGTCTGGTATATCTTCATGCACTTATCACAGGGTCATCTGCCACCTAAAGTGGATGCCACCACTGGCTTAGACTCGTCCTGGTCCACCTCCAGGAGCAGAGAGCTGAGTGCAGAACCCACACCCTCCACCTCCAGTAGTGAGCTGTCCACTCCTTCAAAAAGACCCACACCATCTATCCCCAGGAGCAGTGAGCAGTCCAAAAGACCCAGACTGACTTTATCCATGGTCAGCAGCATGTTATTACAAATACATACATACATATACATACATACATACACACGCATATCTGCAGCAGTGGTGCAGGATTTAGACCCATAAATTTGACTGACGATGACCCTTTTGTTAACAGCTTGAAAAGCAGAGATTTGGGGGCTCACATGTGGTCAAACCAAATTTGTCTGCAGAGGAAACTCCCTCAGGTAATAATATCATTTTATTTAACTGAAAATGAAGTACATGTAAATTAACCCCTTACAGTGGAGGGCCTTTTTTGAGCAATTGTCCCTAAAAGGACCTCTCCAAATTAAAATCATTCCTGTTATTGAAGTATATGGATTATATACAAATGTTTGGTCTCTGTGTAAAGGGAACATTCTCTAGTTTTACCCTCAGCATTTACATTCACTCCAAATGTGATTGGAAAAAAGTTACACACCTTGGAACACCAAAAAAAAAGTGTTTTTTTTATCCTCGCCTCATTTTTTTCTAAATATAAAAGGTGTCTATAGCTGCTGTTCATAGCTGAGGCCTAAAGTACACTATCTTTCAATACAATAAGTTGTTGACCACTCAAATTTCAAATTGGGAATCAATAGCTGTAAAAATAAACTTTTTACTCCACTTTTTGTTATACTTTGTCCAGGCGTTTTATACAGGGATCATGCCTTTATCCAAACCTATCCAAACATATCCAAATTGGAAACATTTAGAAAACGTTTAATAACTTTTGACTCATTCAACCTACAGACATCATTGAGGGCTCTACTGAAAGCTTACAACTAGAGGAATCCATTTCTGCACACAAGGTCACTATATTATGTCCCTGAGAATTACATTCTATAAAAAAGTGTTTTTTCTATCAAAAATAGACCAAACAAGTGTTGAAAATGAAAATATGTATTGAAAAATTCTATAACACTGCACACTGTATACATTTTCAAAAAACCATGGACACTAAACGTTCCACACATATTTACAGGTATTTACACACTAAGAGTCTGGTGTGTGCCACTGACTGTAGCAGTCCCTTGTTTGAATAAAGCAGAGTGCAGTGTCACAGGTAGAACATTTTACAGCTGTCTTTGACTGACATCTTCTACACTTCAGCCTGCCATTTGTGCGCTCACCACTGCTGCCCATCCGTTCTTTGTTGCTCCGGCTCCTTATCTGCAGTTGGGCTTTATTGGTACACAGTGATGACACTAGTAAGAAAAACACAAAAATATAACAGGAAATAAGCTCATGCTTTCTAAAATGTTATTTTCAAAGATCAAAGTCAGCTTTATTGTCAATTCTCCCATATGTGTTCAACATAGTGAATCGACATTTTGTTTCTCTCTGGCCAAGTAGTGCAAAAACAGTGTACAAAATACAATAAAGACAAAACAAAAACTATCTAAGACAAAAATCTAAATCTAAAAACTAAAATCTATTCTTATTTATTTTCTTATTTATTTTATCTAAACACCCAATAAATAATAGTAGGTCTATTTTACAAAAAGTGATCTAAATGCACAAAAAAAATCTAATGTTTATTGTTTTATTTTTATTAAAATACTACATCAAATACATAATAAAATGATACTTACACACCCAGAAGTACATCCTTCATAAACAACGCCTCCTCCACACAGCCCATATCTGTTTCCTGATTCTCCACCTCCGACTCCTCCAGAGCTGAAATCTGCAGCCTCCAAACTTAAATATTTTCTCTTTCCAGTCCTTTTAGCCATATTTTCAATCAAGGAAACTCAAATCAACAGCAAAGGCGCAAGACGCATGGCTGCGCGTAAATTACGCACAGTTTACGCACGGACCGCAATTTTGCGTTACGCAGCTGTTTCACGTGGAGCTTGTTGTGAAAGGCCTAACAAACTATATGTCTCCCTGTTCAGCTCCTGATTGGCTGTTCGCCTGAACTGTCAATCATCCTGTGTAACCTAACTTGTTGACTCAGCAAGGGCGGAACTCTTAGCTGATATTTACCGGAGCGTCACACATGATTGGACCTTTATGGCTCTAGACCAGCCCACGCTGCGTCTTTATGGATAATCTAAGTGTCAATCTATAGCTTACCCTTATGTTTAGCTGCTGCTAGCGCGGTTTTAGCGAGGAAAGTTATATTTGGCTTGATTTAGGCTAAAGAAGTGGGAAAAAAACACTGGCGCTTATGTAAGTTGGGAAGACTTTCGCTGTCGTATTGGATCTAACACGTGCTTTGGACTAAATTGTTTTACTGGATTTTATTCGCTGGATCCTTATGGACAAATTGATGCCAAGCTTATCGTGAAATACAGATGTCTGACCTGTCCAGAGCCTTCAAAGGTAAGCGAAGTAACAAACCTTGTTTTGTTCTTTTCCGTATAAAAGCCCCATGTGCTCGGGGAATGTTTGTTGTGCAGGGAAATGAATTGCATAGTCAAAAAGAGGAGACTGTAAGGTTTCATTTGATGTGTAGAGTGTCATGATGCACGTTCGGGAATGTTTGCTCTTATATGGAAAGAAAAAAAAAAACGTGAAAGGGACCGTGCACGGGCCGGTCACAGCGCAAGAAGTTAAATTGTCGTAATTATACAACTTTCTTTCACTAAAACGTAATAATAATATTCTTTCATTTAGAGACTTCACAGGTTCCATAGACACATGTCCCTGTAACAGTCTCATGGCCGCCCGCTGTTCCACAGACCTCGTCTGCCATCAGACCTTCATCAAACCCTCCTCTTCCTTCTTCCTATTACCAGCAACAATAACAATCGTAAGATGTGCTGAAAAATGCACATGCCATTATCAATCAATGTTTTCTTTGTTTCTTATACCTTTTTTCTCAATATAGCCAGAACCAGCGGACCTCCCATTACTATGGCCACAGACCACGCCACAGCAGGACCGCAAGTGGGTGGCAGAAACACTTTTTATGTTGGGTGCAAAAGGGAAGCTGGAACAGAAAGTCCGCCGAGACCTGAGGTACCACCACCCCACCACCACCACCAGCTACCTTGTACCACCAGGCTCCAACACCAGACCACTTCTTTGCCCAACAGCTGCCTGGTTTGGATGCCATACAGGATCTGGAAGGTCCACCTCCAGTGTATCAAAACAAATTGTTCTGGGCATCAGTTGTTTGGTGGTGGTCTGCACAGGAGAGTTCGGCAGGTGCTAGACATTTACAGCTTTTATAACATGATCACGAAAACCCTCATTTGCACCAGATGTAGATCCAGGGGGTCATGCTGTGCTTCAGCAGTTGGACCGGGCCCATCGATCAGAGTTTAGAGTTATCCTCACATGCAAGTAATAATATTTGCCTATTCACTTATGTCTGAGGAAATACTTCTGCATGCTTTTGTTGGTATTTAGTGTATTAGAAAATATAAATACCTAAAAATATGTCCATTCCATTGTTTTTGTAAGGCATGACTGTGACCTCAAATATATGTCATAAATGTGGGCAGTTTCGCACCGTGGAAACAGTCACAGTCAGTAAAAAGGCAAGTTATATTGTCCAAACACAGAGCCAGTTACAAAAGAGGAGTGGCTTCAACGTATGAGAATATTGGGTTAGCTTTACTTACTTTAATATTAATGTTTTTATTACCATCTAGGGTTAATAACTGTTCTATTCCAATTATAATTATTATTATCCTATTACTGTTCTATTCCTATTTATCTATGTACTTATTGTTGGTCTTATATATAAATATCTTTATGTTTCTAATATCTTTATGAATCTAAAATTCATGTTTTTATATTCTGGTTCCTTTTTCAGTTAGAAAATAATCACTGACCTGACTGAAATTGCTGACTGCCAAGAAAATGTGAAATTTTGGGCATACTATTGTGTTAATAAATATATTTCTTTGTGGAATTGATTGTGTTCTATTAATTTACAGTGATTTCTAGAAGCACTTATAATATCAAGAATCTGCTTGCAGTTTGAATGAAACTTTAGAGTTACAATATGGTAAGAATTAACGGGCTGGTTAGCTCAACTGGTAAGTCATGGACTTTCCCCCTGGAGGTTGTAGGTTCAAACCCCCCCCGGGCAATGAGCTAACCAGTGTGGGTCCTTGGGCAAGACCCTTCACGGTACTGCCCCCCGGGCGCCGAAAAAGATGGCTGCTCACTGCTCCTGAAAAAGGATGGGTCAAATGCAGAAGTCAAATTTCTCCCGTGTGTCACTGTGTGTCATTGTGTGTGAGACCAATAAAGGCTAAAAGCTAAAAGCCCCCAAGCTTAAGAATGGAATCCCCAAAGTTACCATAGGAAACAATTGCATGAGTAAAATGCCTTTAAATGGGACCAATATTAGTAGTTTGGACAAAGTTTTTAATAATTTCCCTGAAAAATTACAAAACATTATGAAAAGATAAATAACTGATTTTAAAATAAGCAAGTTTAAAAATTAAATCTGTTAATTTGCTCTCACTCTGGTCTGGATTCGAACCTGCGACTTGCTGAATTTTCTTCCCTCTTCCCCCCCTTCTTATACAGACAAACGTTACCCAGCCTTAGCTCAGTTGGTAGAGTGTTTGTCCTCTGATCCAAAAGGTTGGCAGTTCAAATCCCACTCTTGACAATTGGTACGATTCCAGCTCCCACAGCTGAATCCTACTGTTGTGTCCTTGGGCAAGACACTTAACCCACCTTGCCCCCAGTGTCTGCATACACTGGTGTGTGGATGTGCCAGTTTCTTGTTGTAAAGCGCTTTGGGTGATATAAAAAATGTGACCATTTATTATGACTATGAGATTATATAATCAGTACGTATGGTATGCTGGAGCCACAAACAGAGACTGTAACGTGTTGTGCGCTCTGCTGAGAAGGTGATTGGTTGCAGCCTTACATCTCTTCAGGACCTGTACACCTCCAGGACATGGGCAGGTGCAGGTCGGATTGCAACCGATCCTTCTCACCCTGGTCATGGACTTTTTGACCTGCTCCCCTCAGGACCAGAACCTCTCGCCATAAAAACAGCTTCTTCCCCTCTGCTGTTGGACTCTTGAACAATAATAACACTAGGACTGTTCCCACCCCCCGCTCTGTGTCAGTCACATGACCCTGTGCTGAATTTTTTTGCACCTGATCATTACCTACACCTGCACAATTGTATTCTTGTATTCTTGTAAATTTGTTAATTTAAGTGTTCTACTTTATTTTATTCCGCTCCAAGTACTGAAGCAATTTCCTAAGGTTGTGAACATTTTCAAACATATTGCAATGATTCTGATTCTGATATGTCATATCTGTAGCCAAAAATGTTAAAACTAGAAAAGACTAGGCAAGATTTTTAATAAAATCTAAATGTTAGCCATGTTTTCATTATGAGTCATATGCACTTTAAAGTCCTGCCAAGTCTCCTATCAGACTGTGTGACCCATATATCACACGTAGTTACTCAATGTGCTCTCCTAAACCTGATCTGCTTTGTACAGCCCTCACTCTATATTCAGAGGCTCATTTTGAGTGTACTTTCTGGAGCTCTCCAGCTGTGTTCACTCACTGACAAACATGTAATTACAGTAAGTCACAGTAACAAGAACATGCTGCATGCTCATGTAAGAGCAGGCATTTCACAGTGGGACGTATGGGTACAAGTACACACACACACACGCACAAAAAAGAAAAAACACTCACTTATTGAAATGTGACTCATGTAGCAGCAAGCTCAGTTAATAAGCCAGCTCAGTATCCTTGTCACCTGGGCAGGTTAGAAGGCACCTGGAGAAAGTTCACTAGAACAATTCTCCAGGACCAGAAAAAAATCACATCTTCATATATAGCGCTTTTCCAACTTCAAGGCACCCAAAGCGCTTTACAACAAGGAACCAATCACCCATTCACACACCAGTGTACACAGACACTGGGGGCGAGGAGGGTTAAGTGTCTTGCCCAAGGACACAACGGCAGCATTCATCTGTGGGAGCTGGAATCGTACCAACCAACCTGTGGGTCAGTGGATCTGACCGCTTAACCACTGATGTTTCTTATGTCAAGAGCGGGATTTGAACCGCCAACCTTTGGATCAGTGGACAAACGCTCTACCAACTGACCTACTGCCGCCGTTTGGTAAGAACTTGTACAGCACAGCTCACAGGGGTCCTGCACTTTCTCTTCGCACTGAGTCTGAAACTGAAAAGGGTACTGGCGATTTGGAAGACTTTGTGCATTGTGCCAGTGCCCAAACAGCCTGTCCCATCTGGACTCAATGACTTCAGACTAGTTGCACTGACATCTCATGAAAGTGTTTGAGAGACTTGTTCTGGCTCAGCTCAGACCCCTGGTGGCACCATCCCTGGACCCTCTCCAATTTGCCTATCAGGCCCACAAGAGTGTGGAGGATGCTGTAATCTTCTGCAGCGGGCTCACTCACACCTGGATAGTGTTAAGGGCTCTGTGAGGATATTGTTCTTTGATTTCTCCAGCGCCTTTAACACAATCCAGCCCTCTCTGATGGGTGAGAAACTTCTCAGGATGGGTGTCAGCTCCTCCACTGTCTCCTGGATTACTGACTACCTCTCAGGCAGGCCTAAGTATGTGCAACTGGGGACCACCCTGTCTGACACTGTGGTCAGTAATGTGGGAGTCCCCCAGGGTACAGTCCTGTCTCCCTTCCTGTTCACTCTGTACACCTCTGATTTCCAGTACAGCTCAGGGTTCTGCTATTTGCAGAAGTTTTCTGATGACTCTGCGGTGGTTGGGTGTATCAGGGAGGGACAGGAGATGGAATAGAGGATGCTGGTCACAAATTTTGTGGAGTGGTCCCAGGCAAGCCATCTGCTCCTGAACTTGGACAAGACTGGTGATTGAACTGGTGATTGACTTCAGGAGGATGAGGTCACCTGTGGAGCCCATTACCATCAAGGGTCATGAGGCCTGTTACAAGTACCTCGGCGTTCATGTGAATAACAGGCTGGACTGGAGGGACAACTGTAATTCTTTGTACAAGAAGGGCATGAGCAGACTCTACTTCCTGAGGAAGCTCAGGTCTTTCAATGTGTGCAGCAGGTTACTGGAGATCTACCAGTCTGATTGCCAGCACCCTGTACTTCGCTGTGGTCTGTTGGGGGAGCAGCACCAGTAAAAGGGACAAATTGATCTGCAAAGCTGGTCATGTGATCAGCTGTGAGCTGGATACATTTGTCACAGTGAGGGACAGGAGGACAATGGACAAACTGCTCTCCATCATGGACACTCCTGCTTACCCACTGCACCAGACCATAGAGGGACAGAGGAGCTCATTCTCCAACAGGCTCCTACAGCTCCACTCAAACAGTGAGAGATACAGGACGACATTCATACCATACTCCATACAACTGTACAACAACTCACCCTTGTGCAATAGATAATATAATACTCCCCACAACTGTATATAGCTGGTATTGTACATCTCATTTGATATTGTATTTTATATTTTATTACTACTTTTCTATTTGTCTGATTTGTACATGTACATTCATTATCCTTATTTTTATGTATATAATTATGTCTCATCTGACACTGGTATATTGCTCTTTGGTTGCAATTCCATCTATTTCTTCATTTCCATGTTCTTTTTTCCTTTTTTCCCTTTCTTTTTTCCTTTACCCTCTGTTATATATTATATTTGTTGAGTGAGCTACCATACCCAAAGCAATTTCTCTTGTGGATCAATAAAGTCTAAGTCTAAGTCTAATAATGATATGAAGCCACTTGTTATAATATTCTGTAATATAACTGTTTAAAATGTAGTAGTTCTAATAGTTCTGTTTTTCACATTATAAGACAGCATAGTCATAGTCATAGTCATAGTCATAGTTTGCTTTATTGTCGAAAAACAATCATGTACATGTACATAGAATGAATTCGAAATTTCGTTTCCCCACTAACCAGGCAGGACAGTGATAGAGTGGGTAGGGGAGGGGCCGCTGCACTTGCGCGCGCCGCCGACTGGGAGATGCAGAACAGAAAAGATGCAATACAAGTACAATACAAGTACAATTTAACAACATGTAATGACAGAAAAACAATTGGAGATATAACATAAGGTGATCTTTTTTGTTGGTAACATAAGGAAGGGGTCAGATTGGAAATCAATGAAGTTGATTGAACCGAGAGCAGAGATCAGACCTTTCTAAAGACAGGAATTTCTACTATTGTTTCTGTTTTCAGTGACAGTGTAAGAGTGTGTGCTATGTTTATGTAGAGTCCAGATAACAAACCACATTCTGTGGCCTTGGCCTTGTTTATGCAGGGAGGCTAAGTCAAAACACAGATAACTGTTTGGGACCGATTTTCGCAGGAGAGAATAATCCAGGGGGGTTGATTAAGCATTGATGAAAATACATTTTTAGAGACCCAGGTAAATAATTTAGACTGAGCTCGGGTGCCAGACCCCCATCTTCATATCGCCATGAAGATTCATGAGAGATCTCATTAGTTCCTCTTGGCGCACAGACTGCGCTGCGTTGGCTTTACACAGTTCTGTCACCATCCCCGTGATGATATCCAAACGTCGAGATGTTTCCTTCGGTTGAAATCCTTCCAAAAGGACCTCAACCTGTCCCACTTTCTGATGTAATCCTTTCACAAGATCTCCAACCCCTTCACAATGGCTCGAAATTTCTGCGGACAGCTTAGGGGACTCTTTACAAGCTGCCAGCTTACAAATTATGCGATAGATCATGGACAATCCCAGGCCAATTAACAGATGTCCAGCTATCAGAAATCCAAATACGTAAATATCCTCCACATCCTCCAGGTACATTGGTGCCAAACATACGACTTGCCACGCACGATACGAGTCCCTCGCATATCCAGCAGCAAAAGTACCATCCGGACACGCCGCTTCTCCCGGAGCGGCACTCCTCCGTGAAAAAAGAGTATCAATAGCGCTGAGGGTCCAGCTGATCACATCCATCTTTTTGGAATTTGGAAAATCTGCTCCAAAAAGCGAGAAAATGACGAAAACAAGAGAGGCACGCAGACAACAGGAGCAATAGATAAGAGAGGAAAAAGAGAGACGTCTGCTCGCTCTCAGGGTCAGAACAGAGCGCAGCAAAAATCAGATATAAACGAGGGCTGTCAGTTTAACGCGTTAATTAGATTAATTAATTACACTGCAAATTAACACTTTATAAAAATTAACGCAATTAATTATGAGTGGCAATTCAATGCACCCGCATTTTAAATCTGGCGTGTGGCGAGCAAATTGCTGCTCGCGCTTTTAAACAGCAAGTTTATTTATAAAAAGAACAAAGATTGGAGTATCAACAAGAATGTGGTGATTTGTAGCTTTTGTCAAAAAGAATTTTCCTATCACCGAAGCTGCTCCAGCCTGACGGATCATTTGAAAGCTAAACACGTCCGGACAAGTTCCATTGCTACCGATGATAGTGCCGCACTTCACCAAACCACCAAATCACGCTCACAGAATTTGGGAAAGGAATGACCAAAGCGACCACTTAAAAAACTGACAAACTCAATCGCAAAGTGGGCTTGCTCGCTTGCTAACTCACACTCTGTCTCTCTCTCTCTCTTCCTCTCTCTCAATCTCTCTCTCTCTCTCTCTCTCACACTCTTAAAATGCGATTAATTAGATAAATTAATTAGAAATCCTGTAATTAGATTAATTTTTTTCATCGCCTGACAGAACTAATATAAACCTTTAATCAAGAAGACAGTGGAGTCGGGGCATTTTTATATAGACAGTGCTTTGCTCAAGGACACAAAAAGCATGCAGCTCCAGTGAAGTGTGGATTGAAACCCCAACCTTCTGGTAAGTGGCGTGGCTACTGACTGAGCTAAATTATCTCTTTTAGGTATTCTCTCCTCACTGACTCAACAAAGTTTAATTTTCTTCAAAGGTGATGATTTTTTACTGCCTCAAAAACATGAAGGAAAAGAACTAGTTCTTTTTAAACAAGTTATTCCTCACTTACCTTATGCATTCTAATTATTCACCACCATGAGTTTATAAGCAGGGGTGCACATCACTTCTTTAGTGAGTTACTCATGTGAGTACCAGCAGATAGTGTTTGGTACTCACCTCATCCGCGATAAGTCTTAAAAGTCCCCCTCACTGTCCTCCGCAACTTGCAATCTCTTCTCTGCTAGCTTGTTTATTAGCAATGGCTTGCGCTACGTTGGTATGCTCCTTGCTCTTTTCCTGTTTGTTAAATGACGGATGGTTGAAATTCTTTGAGCCTTTATAAAACGCACCTGTTTTGTCTGCTAGCTGTGGATGGGCACAGCAAATCTTGCACCACATTTCAGTCCGGTCATCATTAGCCTCAAGCCATGGTACTTCTTGCAGCCACTTTTCGGAAAAAAGTCTTTTCTTCGACTCCAGTTGTTGTTTCTTTGGTGGTGGTGGCGAAACGCCAAAGAAACTGCTTACTGTTGTCTGTTTCTTTTTAGACATGTTTGACTTTACCAACATTCAACTAGATACTCGCACCGGCAACATGAACAGCCATGTGAAATAGTTTAGAAGGGATAGTCAGTACGCAGGAGCGCGGTAGTGGCCCATCGCTCATTTTTGTCGCGCATGCGTACCTGCGTACCAGTTATGTGCACCCCTGTTTATAAGCATTTTTTACAACTTTTAGAGATCAACTGTTTTGCGGTCACGGTAAAGCTAGCAAAATCTAGCATGCTAATGCACAATTCCTGATCATTGGACACCATACACTAAATAATAATAATTACACACAGAAAACTTAAGAAAAATGAAGTAAAAAAATAATTGCATGCAGACGGTACACAGCAGACTTAATTTTAAAGTTCAATATTCAAGTCTAGTGGTGGAACGTAACAAAGTAAAACTACAAAAGTACTGTACTTAAGTAAAAAAATTAGATATCTGTACTTTACCTACATACAGTACATATTAAATTGGATTCTTTACTTTTATTTCATTTCATTTGGGAGGAAGTATCTGTACTGTTTACACTACATTTTTGAACAGCACTGTAAGTATTTTTTTTATTATAGTTTGATACCTGCTGAAAAATCTATACAAATAATTGATCATTGATTCAATTGTTTCTGTTGAACAAAATTCAGCACAAATCGCTAGTAAAATCACTACATTTTAAGCTTATTAGATCTCAAAATCTGCACAAAGTACTTATGGAGTTAATGTGATTAACTGAAATTCAGGAGCAGGACCACGCCTCAATCATCTTCTCCTCCTCACCAGCGAATCACAGTTCACCATAACCACACCTCTAATTTCCCGAAGCTATTTATAGCCACTCATCCCTTCATTCCAGTTCGTCTCGGTTAACTCGACAGCTCTCAACCGCGTCAGCTCGCTCGAGCTGGGCTAACAACCCGTCACATTCAAACACCGACCTGTGTCACGTCTCCTCATTCCTTCCAGTTCGCAATTCCTTCCGCTGCGACGGATTTCTATTCAGAAATCCGCAGCCGGAGGATCTTCCATCGCATATCCGCTCCGCGGTAAGAACCGCCGGCCGGCGTCCAGCCCATGGCCCGCGCCGCCCAGCGAACGCTCCAGGCGCGCGCTCACGCAGCGGACCTCCACCTCTAAGGAGCACCCACCGTCAATATCTCTGTGCTGGCGGTATATACGGGATATCCACATTGTCCCTCTCGTCGCCTCCTCCTCCTCGTGTAGGTGAGCGCGCAGCCTGGCGCAGCCCGGCTCTCGGCGCACAGACCGGCTTTGGCAACCACGGCTTTCGGCACAGCGCGGCCAGGCCTCCAGCGACCACAGCGTTCGGTACCGTTCGGTACCCAGCACCCGCCGTGCTCATGCAGGCTGACACATCAGACGCCCTAGAACGAGACAAACGAGCTTCCGGGTTCCCATCAAGTTTCCCGCGTGCAGCTGCAGACGTCGCCACTCCCTCCTCTCCTCCACTACAGAAGTGAACTTTTATTGATCTCACACTGGAGAAATTCCTCTCTGCATTTTAACCCATCCTATATATATATACATATATTAGGAGCAGTGCACATTAGGGCGCCCGGGGACCATCTCCATGATCTTCTTGCTTCGGCTTGGTCAGGACCTAAGCTGGAGTACCTATGGTGCATGTTTTGGGTTGGTGGGGGAAACCGGAGTGCCCGGAGGAAACCCACCCGGACACGGGGAGAACATGCAAACTCCACACAGAAAGGCTCGGGCGACCCGGGGATCGAACCCAGACCATGCATGCAAACGCCACAAAGAACACACACGGAAAGGTCTGGGCGACCCGGGGATCGAACCCAGAACCTTCTTGCTGTGAAGCAAGAGCGCTAACCACTCTGCTACCGTGCCGCCAGTCTCATACAGTCTCATAGCTCCCCCTGCTGGGGGCTAAGTAGTATCACTGCCAGTGGCCAGTAAACGTATTCTGTCTACTGTGCAGTTTCACTTGAATTCTCTTGTATCATCTCCCCCTGTGCCTGCACCCTTCGTGTCTCATTCTTGTCCCCGTCTTGCAGGCTGCACAATTCCCTATGCACATGCATCTTCTCCCCATCTCTCATTTCTCTCTTCAGTCATCATGAGCTAGATGGCTTCTCGCGCCCTACCCACATTAGGTAGAGCCTCTAATCCATTTCCCGTCTTCTGCTCCTGCACAAGTCCTGCACAGCCTACACAAGTCACCACGCCCACTCACACTGTTTTCGTTCACACTCCGAAACATCATACCAATGTTTTTGTTCGCTTAACTCCTCTCTGCACTGGCACATCTCGTATTCAACCTCTCCTACCGACTCTCATCCGACCATTCTAGCTCATGCTAGCTCACACCATTCCATCACATGTTAGCTAAGCAGTCTCTACATCCTCTCTCTGCTATTCCGATATTCAGCACCCATCGACTCGCGTCACTCACTCAATTTCAGCTCGTGCTGCTCACGCAATTTTGACGTACGCTAGCTGTCTTTACACCCGCTCGCCATCAATTCATATTCCGGCCCTTGCTGTTTCACGCTATTATAGCTCGGGCAGCTCACGTCATCCATTACAAGCTAGCTTAAGCCATCATAACCACGTGTCACACTATTCAGCCCCTCCCAGTTCCGCCCTCACCTGAGCTACACCGCTCACCACCTCTTTCCTGATCGAGGATCCTACCATCGACGTCAGCTCATGACTTCACCATTCTATCCTATACACGTCCTCAGCGATGCTCTTGCCATCTTATCCTCATCTCCTCCTGCTCATGCTACATCATTGCATTCCTTCATCATTCTCTGCTCTCATGTCGCGACTATTAGGGTCTCCAAATTCGACCGCTCTCATCTGTCCAGCATTCAACCTGTACCCGCCCTGTGAACATCCCCAATATGCACCTCCATCCTCAGTTCCTTAGCTGTTCCACAGGTTCCAAGCCGACTGACTGGCCGATTCTCACGACGTTTCACCGGCTCTCATGACAGCATGATGACCGCCAGCTCACCCAGCTCTCACGACCGCATGACAGCTCGCCTGGGTGTCACGACGGCTCGCCTGGGTCTCACGACGGCTCGCCTGGCTCTCACGACGGCTCGACAACTTGCCTGGCTCTCACGACGGCTCGACAACTTGCCTGGCTCTCACGATGGCTCAACAACTTGCCTGGCTCTCACGACGGCTCGACAACTCGCCTGGCTCTCACCAGGGCACGACAGCTCGCCTGGCTCTCACGACGACTTGCTTGGCTCTCTCGACGGCTCTCACAATGGCTCACCTGGCTCTCTTGACGGCTCTCACGATGGCTCTCACAACTGCTTGCTTGGCTCTCTTGACGGCTCTCACGACCGCTCTCATGACTGCTCGTTTGGCTCTCAGGACGGCTCTCACGACGGCTCGCCCGGCTCTCACGTCGAGTCTTCCGACCCACAACGGGTCTTCTTCTCCACCTCTGTCCTGACCCACAACAGGTCTTCAGGCGTGTGTTCTGTGTAGAGTTTGCATGCATGGTCTGGGTCCGATCCCCGGGTCGCCTGGGCCTTTCTGTGTGGAGTTTGCATGTTCTCTCCGTGTCTGGGTGGGTTTCCTCCGGGCACTCCAGTTTCCCCCACCAACCCAAAACATGCACCATAGGTAAATCCTCCAGCTGAGGTCCTGACCAAACCGAAGCAAGAAGATCATGGAGATGGTCCCCAGGCGCAGTAATGTGCTGCCCACTGCTCCTTATAACAGGATGGGTTAAATGTAGAACTGGAATTTCCCCACTGTGGGACTAATAAAGGCATAGCTTTTTTTTTCCTCCCATTAGATCTTCCTCCCGTCAGGTCTCCCTCCATCCCGACCCACAACGGGTCTTTCTCTGCCTCTCTCTCATGACCCACGACGGGTCTCACTCCCTTCCGACCCACAACGGGTCTTTGTCTGCCTCTCTCCTGATCCATGACGGGTCTCCCTCCCTCCCAACCCACAACGGGTCTTTCTCTGCTTCTCTCCCGACCCACGACGGGTCTTCTTCGCTCCACCTCTCTCCTGACCCACAACAGGTCTTCCTTCCGTCAGGACAACGGCACAACAACACGCCTGGGTCTCACCACGGCTCACCCGGCTCTCACGACCGCATGACAGCTCACCCGGGCCTCACGACGGCTCGCCTGGCTCTCACGACGGCTCGCCTGGCTCTCACGACGGCTCGCCTGGCTCTCACGACGGCTCGCCTGGCTCTCGATGGCTCACCCAGCTCTCACGTCGGGTCTCCTGACCCACAACGGGTCTCTCTCGACCCACGACGGGTCTCTCGACCCACAACGGGTCTTCCTCCGCCTCTCTTTCTCATGACCCACGACGGGTCTTCCTCCCTCCCAACCCATGACTGGTCTCCCTCTCTCCTGACCCACAACGGATCTTTCTCTGCCTCGCTCTCTCCTGACCCATGACGGGTCTCCCTCCCTCCCTCCCGGCCCACGACGGGTCTTTCTCTGCCTCTCTCCCGACTCACGACGGGAGATCTTCCTCCCATCAGGTCTCCCTCCCGACAGGTCCCCCCCCCTCATCCCTCCGACCCTCATCCCTCCGACCCTCATACCTCCGGCCCTCATCCGGCCCTCATCCCCCTGACCCTCATCCCTCATCCATCCAACCCTCAACATTCGAGCCTTGCTTCCTTCACCTTCAGGTTCCTACGCTTGCCATCCGCACCCTAGCTGAAGGACGCACATCAGCATTATCATGGTCATGTCCGTCAACCATCTGCGCTAGCGCGTGTGACCCCACTCCAGCAAAGGTCCAGCTCCTCTGTCAGGGGAGAAGACCCTCCACGTCACGGTTTCTCTACATCACTCCTGACTCATTCGCCATACGGCACCTTTACGACGCAGCTCCAGTTTCTCCAGCATTCAATCCGAATCTTCGGGAGTAGTCGGATTCTGCATTGCTTCCAGAGCCCTCGAATCGCACAATTAGCCTTCAGCTTCATCGGAACTTCGTCCTACTTTTCCACCATTCTTTGGGGGTCTGATTAATCCAGGCATTCCCATTCATTCTAACAATAATAGATCAGTCAACACCACCTTCATTAGCTTCTCCTCTGCTCATCTGACGTCACCATCATCTGCAATTTCATCACCCTCTCACGCCACTCCTGGAATGTCTGCGTCTCCACCGTCCAGGCTTACCATCCATCCATCCCATCCATCTTCTGCTTTTCAATTTCTGGGTCACAGGGGCAGCAAATCTGCTGCCCTGAACACTATGCACCGGCCCCCATGAATCCTCCCGCGGGGGTAGGTCCAGGCTTACCTCTCAGGGATAAATCTCATATACAAGCTGACTTCTGGCGAAGACTGCCAGTCTCATCTTCATGTTCCCGTGCTGATTAAAGGACTGCAAAAACTGAATCTCGCCTTCCTCCGAAATGCCTACTTATACTTATAATACTTATAATGCCTATAATACTTACTTCAGACCTTCTCTACCGTTGCACTCTCACTCTGCGCTCCGGCGACCTCTCGCCTTTCACGGACCTCTTCTGGCATAACACCCCATCCATTCGACATTCATTTATTTCGCATTGGTGCCGCTACGTCCACGGCCAGGGCAGATGTACCCGACCGGAAAAATACGAACCCTTGGTCGTCGGGTCTCCAGCACCTACCTCGTGTACGTTCGTCACGACCTCAACGATCTCCTCCAGACCCATTCCACTTTGCTCTTACCAAAACTTTTGGGGGTCCCGTTCCGCTGGGCCAATCGAAGATTGAGATGGAGCCCCCACCCATCGTCTCAACCCAGCCATTACTGCCTATTCACTCAGACATCCACTATCATTCAATAATAAATATCTTCACTGCATTATGTTGATGGCGTGGTCCTAGCTAGTGAATTACTTTTTACTCTTTAAGTACATTTTTATACAGGTAGATTTTTCACGAGTATTTCTTTGCTCCAGTATCTGTATTTTAACTTAACACTGGGCAAGAAACATTTTGCTCAAACACTTGGAAAACAATGGTGTACGGGGTGTTTCATTGTAGTGTTTTAATCAAAGTGTAAAATAAACCCAAGTTGAATTAAGATGTACGAGAGTGAAGGCAACTGTTTTGTAATAATTGATAATTTAGCTTGCCGTGGTCTAAATTGGATCCAGCCTCGGTTAAGTGGAGACCAGAGCATTTTTCCCTGCCATCCTGTCAGCTCTGCACCACTCAGTCCACTTTAAAGACTGAGCAAAAGCCAGTCAATATTATTTCAATAGGCTCTGCTCTTCTCACCTGCTCAATAAGTCATTTCACTATTTGACACGTACCAATTTTCCGACGCGGGGAAAAAACGTTGAATGTCAGATGTAATAAAAGAGGGATGGAGCCTTGTGTTTGAGGCATGCACTTTGTACCACATGAAACAGCCAGAGCCGAGACAGAAAGGGCTTTGATAGTCTCGCTTGAACTTAGGATTTTCAATGCAAACAATCATGCCCTGTATAGACTTGGTTTATGGATTTTGTGAGGTTATTTCATTAGGGCACAAGCATTGATCTACATCTAAATGCCTGTCAAAACTTTGAAAAGAGAAAGACATTTGGCAGTTAGGCAGATATTGATTCACTTTATTTTTTATTTATTTATTTTTGTATTTCCATTATAGGTCCGTGGGTACAGCTTCTGGGTCTCAGCCTCTTAGGTCGTTTTCACACCTGCCTTGTTCGTTTGCTCCTTTGATTCGGACCTTTTGGGCTGGTGTGAATAAAAACCAAAAATCTCGATCCGGAGCAAACAAGCGAACCAAGACCACCTAAAAAGCTCGGTCTCGGCACAGTTCCATTGGAATCCTAGTGCGGTTCATTTGAGGTGAGAATGCAGACCGGACTCGATCCGACACAAGTTGGCTTTTTGTACTTAACGAGCTCCCATCATATGTCGAGCATTATGGGAAATCGAGCCTGACAGAACGAAACAAAACTAAACTAAATGAAAAAAGAAACTTACGCTTGTCCTCCGTAGCCATCTTGTCCTGTGTCTTCGTCGTATGGAAATTTATTGTAAAATAGTGTAAACCTCACGATGCTGCTCAAACATTTGTGCGAACTGTAAAAACTGAGCGAACCATATCGCTAAGGCTAGATTGAAAACAGTGTGAGTAAAGTGTCTTGCCTGAGGACACAATGACAGTTTTGCCACCGGCGCCCCACTAGACCTTTAGATCAAACCAGCTTTCATCTCACTGTCATTACTTGTGGAACACCTCCATTTCTTCCAACTAGAATATACTGACCTCTTGATCTTGTCACAAATTCTGATTTTTAATTGATAATTGGTGGTTTTGGTGATAATTTTGGTGATAATTGGTGGTTTTCAGAATCTATAGCGTGATAATATGATAATTTACTACATTTTTATACAGCACTTTTCCACCTTCATGGTACTTCAAGCAGCAAGGAATCTTACAAATCACATACACATACGTCAGTGTACAGAGAGACACCAGGAGCAAGCTGGGTTTAGTGTCTTGCTCAAGGACACGACAACAGCATTCATCTGTGGGAGCTGAAATCGCACAGCCAACTTGTGGTTCAGTGGATCTGACTGCTCAACCATTGAGTTGGAGAGCAGGATTCGAATTGCCAATCTTCAGATCAGTGGAGAAACGCTCTACCAACTGAGCTACTGTCATCCAAAAGGTAAATGAACAAATGTTCCATCGATTGTTTGTAGTAGTGACTAGTTCCATTAACTAGTTAACATCTCCATTTTAACAATTTTCATTTTAACTGGTCCCAATTTGTATTAAATATTATTGGTCTATAGAATGTTCAGGTGTGTTCTGAAATCCTACAAATGATATTTTGCAGCTGATGTCATTAACATTCCCTGTGATGCTAACTGTAGACACTCCTGTCTGAAGCTCTGTAACTCAAGTTATGTTGTGGCACAGCAATGGAGGGACCCCCCCCCCAAAAAAAAAGGACACAGACCAATAAAAAAGAAGAAGGTGAATTTATTTTACAGAAGTGGAATGTAGGCTGGAATGTGGCTGGACTGGGTAGATATCAGAGGCTGGAGTGGGTGAGTATCTGGCTGGAGCAGGCAGGGATCTCTGGAGAGCAGAAAAAGCAGGTAAGTAGAAATAATCCGTAGCTAAGGTAGATCACAAAAAAACTCAGTAGTTGAGGAGCCAAGAGGTTCACTGTGTGTCGGGCGAAAACAATCTGGCAGAGTCTCGCTGGTGAGCAGGCCTTAAATAAATCAGGAATCTTGATTGTCAGCAGGTGAGAAGGATCACTGGTCCCAGGAGACTCCACAAACACACACACACACACGGGAAAGGAGGGACGGGAGCACACTTCATGACAAGTTAGACTTTAACCTGAGTTTTATCGTAACACAATCTGAACAGAAGTAGCTGACTTGGTTGGAACTACAACCAGCTTGTAGGATTGGCCAACAGTTTTTCAGTCACTCTCACCTTTTTGTTGAAAATCAAACTCCTAAACAGGACCATGAACACTCGTATTGATCACTGGCTCCTGAAAACATGTTGTTTAAATCCATTTTGTGTTTTTTCTTGAGTTTTCACACAGTCTTGAAACTATACTCAACAAAAATATAAACGCAACACTTTTGTTTTTGCTCCCATTTTTCCTGAGATGGACCCAAAGATCCAAAATTCACTCCAGATACACAACACTACCATTTCTCTCAAACATTGTTCACAAATCTGTCCAAATGTGTGACAGCGAGCACCTCTGCCCCGCCGAGACAATCCACCCCACCTCACAGGTGCGCCACATCAAGATGCCGATCCGACATCATGACCAGTGCACAGGTGCGCCCCAGACTGCCCACAATAAAAGGCCACCCCGAAATGTGCATTTTTTAAATTATTTTTTTGCTTTATTGGGGGTCTGGGGACTGGGAACCAGTCAGTATCTGGTGTGACCACCATTTGCCTCATGCAGTGCAACACATCTTCTTTGCATAGAGTTTATCAGATTGTCAGTTGTGGCCTGTGGAATGTTGGTCCACTCCTCTTCAAAGGCTGTTATGGATGAAGAACACAGGTGCATTTTATTGATGGCATTTTGAATGCACAGAGATACCGTGATGAGATCCTGAGGCCCATTGTTGTGCCATACATCCATGAACATCACATCATGTTTCAGCAAGATAATGCACGGCCCCATGTTGCATGGATCTGTACACAATTCTTGGAAGCTGAAAATGTCCCAGTTCTTGCATGGCCAGCATACTCACCAGACATGTCACCCATTGAGCATGTTTGGGATGTGCTTGACCGGCGTATACGACAGCGTGTACCAGCTCCCACTAATATCCAGCAACTTCGCACAGCCATTGAAGAGGAGTGGACCAATATTCCACAGGCCACAATTGACAATCTGATAAACTCTATGCGAAGAAGATGTGTTGCACTGCATGAGGCAAATGGTGGTCACACCAGATACTGACTGGTTCTGAGTCCCCAGACCCCCAATAAAGCAAAAAAAATGCACATTTCGGGGTGGCCTTTTATTGTGGGCAGTCTGGTCATGATGTCGGATCGGCATCTTGATGTGGCGCACCTGTGAGGTGGGGTGGATTGTCTCGGCGGGGCAGAGGTGCTCGCTGTCACACATTTGGACAGATTTGTGAACAATGTTTGAGAGAAATGGTCGTGTTGTGTATCTGGAATGAATTTTGGATCTTTAGGTCCATCTCATGAAAAATGGGAGCAAAAACAAAAGTGTTGCGTTTATATTTTTGTTGAGTGTATAATGGCTGTGTTTGCTAATGTGTGCATTGTGTCTCCATGGTAACGGCTTAACATTCCGCCATTAGAGATACATGTAGAACACCCCCAGCATGATGTCACTGCAAAGTTTCAATAGATGTAATTCCACTGACACGTTCACCTGGAGAAAATGCTTTTACAATTCAACAAACTGCAGGATCGCTAGATGGCATCTCTATACCACTGAATCAAACTTGGAAAAACAGCATGAAAATTCCATACACAGAATTCAGACTGCGTATGAAAGAACCCCAGAAAAGCGCACAATGCAAAACATACGTAAGTCCTTTTGAGAAGATTAGATGTATGGTGCTTTCTGTGTTCCGCCAGACACTTTTGCATCTCGAAAAAGGTAATTTGCTCACGCTACAGTCACGGTATTTTTGATGCTGAATATTGCGTTGTTCATCATGCAACACACACCACTAATTCTCAGCTAGCCTTCATCGGACTTGACACGTTATTGCCTACGAGAACAGTCATTCATATTTTAAAGCTAAAGCAAAGGGGGAGATCACATTCATGTTGTGTGCCGTATTCGCTATCCATTACCAACACAATCTGTATGCATGGACAGACCATCGCATGCTACAAATAAGTCAATTTACATATGTATAATGGTATTTCTCAGTTTGGTGACCTCTGCATACCCTTTGAAATCGCTGTAACATGCTTTTTATAAACACATGCCTAGAACACATATTGAATGGAAATACGGTGCATGTTTTGCCATTCGTGTCTCGTTCTATTTGCGAACGGACAGCTTCTATTAAAGGGGATCGCCGGAGCAAAAGATATTAAGTTGCCTGTCTCCCGGTCCCTTTGGTTGCCGCGGGCCGAGCTGTGTTCAGAGCAACCAGGCAGAACTCACCAAGGCCATTTGAATTGCATCTCCAGAGGATGAGTGGAGATCCTCGTGTAGCGCATGAGAATTGCATGTGACTGGTCTTGGTTATGATTCGTGTTCAGATTTGCAGTGGGTCTGTGTTTTTTACCTGGGGTGCTTTGAGAGAAACTTGGAGGTACGCCCACATTTTCTCATGGAGTGTCCTGTTTGGTCGGAAGCAGAAGTCCAATGTGAATAATGACTGAGATATTTGAAACATTTACAATACTCTGAGCTTAAGGTCAGGAGTTCTGAAACTTTTGGTACTGATGGATGTCAGGGCTTTCTGTAATTTAAATGTTGTGAATAATAAACCTTGTAGTCGTGGATTAGAATAAGGGTGCGTGACGTCACCCATAGCGTTTGGCTCCAGTCAAATAAAGCTCAGCGAGGTTAGTAGTTATGGAGCTGCTGGAGTTCCATATTAGAAACAGGAATTGATTTACTGACAAATTAGCAAAATCAAACCTCCAGGATCATGTAGAGTGGGTTAATACAGATCAAAAATATTTTCTGTTGTATGATATATCTTTATGTCTGGGACTGCGGATGGAAATTAGCACTGTGCTAAATCCGTCATATTTACGTCGGTTTGTGTGATCTTATACAAATTGTGCGTTCATTAATATGCATTGTCCCCAGTGGTGAAAGTAAAGCGGTGCGCACCGGAACGGCGCATCAGTATAAAATGCACAGCCGGTACGCAGCACCGCTAAGAGAATATGGTTAATGGTGGCCAAAACCCACATTTGAAAAAAAAAGTTGTGGAAGTTGTGGTTGTAATAAGAAACCCGAAAACTTCTCACATTTTCGACTCAAGAACGGTGAGTCGTTTTATTAACACACGAGAATATCGGAAAAAGGAGCTGCGCTAGAACACAAAAGCAGCGTGTCAAAAGTCACGCCTTTCTTAAAGGGGCCGCAACTATTAGTAGAAGCAGTGAATTTAAAACCAAGTGCTTAACCAAGAACTGAGCAAAACCCGCATGGCAATAGTCTGGTTAACACCTGACCATATCACAAGTGAGATATGGGTCTGGAAACTCGCTTCGAAAAATCCCGTAGCGGAGGTGTGGTTAGCGATTGCCAACGGCCGTTTATTGGGCGTTATGAATGTCTATCATTGAGCGTATACGTAAGTCCATAGCCAATCATGTCAGTTGTCAGTTCAAACTACAAGCTTCCGTTTGTCATGTAGTACGCGTCACCGTCTTGCCACACCTCCCCCGCTCTCTGATTGGGGCCCTAAATCTGGGACTCTCGCTTGGACGAGTTTCCAGGCCGCCTTCCAGTTCGAAACGAACGGAAGCGGCCTGGGAATTCCCAGGCTAGCATGGCAATGCTATAACAACACAGTTAAGAAGGTGAATTATGCATACATTCATGAGTACACTACAGTGCGCTATTTAAGTAGAAAACACAAACAACCACACTATGCCATTCGAGAATAACTGAAAGCTACCCGAAACTCTCGTGCTGAGATATCTGCAATCTGTTAAGCAAAGATTGTCAAAACTTATCTGACTGTAGCCGTGAAAGTGCCTAAACCATGGCGAGGCGGTGCTGCGCACTGGAAGAAGATTTAAGGCCGGCGCGCTGCCTGCACCTGTAAGAGAGGGTTTATGCTGACTAAAAACACTCAGTAAATTAGTCATTTTCGCTGTTTGATAAGAAAACATATCTATGCACAATATGTCATTTTTGAGCAGCTCTGATGAAGACAACAGCATGTTTAAAGTATCATAGAATCTGTGACATGCGTCAGCAGCCGCTTCATTTACAGTGCTGTGCATTGACCGAAGCTTTCGTAGGCCCACAAAAATATGAAATAATTAAGTATATTAAAAAAAGTTATTTATCTATGAAAAAGGTGTAAAATGTAAAAAAAAAAAAAAAAAACGGGTAAAACAAGTGTTTTTTTTTGTTTTGTTTTTTTTTTAACAGTAAAGTGATGCACTGGACATTATAGCACCTGTAAGAAATGAAAACTACTTTCACCACTGATTGTCCCTTCCAAATAAATGAAAAAAACTGACAGCAGCTGTTAGAGAGAGGGATGAAGTTTTTTCAAGTGTCAATGGATCCGAAAGCTCATCCAAGCTCACAAAACCATCATGGAGGCAAGTAGATAGCATACCTTATACAGAAAAGTTACATAGTGCATCTTTAAATTATTTAAAGGTCCTACATTACACAAAATAGACTCTTGTGAACTTTAAACTATATTGTAATTTTGTTACCTCATCCAAAACAAATCCAGAGTTGTGGTTTCTTTCCTTCACACATTTGAGTATGTCATTATTATAGGTCTGTCTACATCTCCAAAGCTCAAAATGTTCTGTTCCACCTTGTGATGTCATTTCAAGTTATCAGCTCCTTTTACCTTTTGTTTAGTAGAGATTGGATGATTTCAGATCCTGGAATTACCAAACGATTCTAGTGAAGGTGTGAGTGTTAGGGCAATGCAGGTGTGGACCCAAAAAACAGACTCAAGGCAAGTTGCAAAAAGTAACCAAGATTTATTGTCCCAAGAGGATACGTGGTTTGTAGAAGAGGAGCCAGCAGCCGGAGAGTCTTCAACACGGGAGCTAGGAACAAAAGAGGAATAAAAAATACAATATAAAAAATACAGCCAACTGAAAAATCACCAAGTTGACATAACAATCTGGCAGGAGAGCTGGCCCTTTGTAGTAGGCTTGATTGTAGATGGCGTGCAGGTGCTCCCAGCAGACTCCGCCCACACATCATGTAGAGAAGACTCTAGTCACAGTCAGGGGCATGACATGGAGTTTAAAAACACAGTGGAGCAGTTCCTGTATTACTACATGACATCATAAGGTGGAGTGTTTTCAGTTTAAAACAAGAACTCAGCTAAATATTCAGGATTTATGTGTTAAACATGTGTGAATGAAACAAAACAGAACTCCAGGTATGGACAGGAAACAACATTATAGCATAGATCAGAAAATAGCATAATAATAGCCTTACATTTTTGCAATTCAGTAGTTGTCTCTGAGTAGAAAACAAGGCCTTATTGAGTGAGGAGCAGAATCTGATTGCAGTGCATCGACGTCATGTCTCCTCTCAGTGTGAGGCTTGTTCTGGACAGGCCTGGGTGACTGACACTCCATAGGACAGGAGCAGGTGGCCCAAATCGGATTAGGACAGGCCAAAGACCAACTGGCATTTTCAGAGCTCAGGAAGTAACTGGCGCGCGCAATTTATCTGCAAGCTGTCGGATATGAAGATATGAAGGAGAAACATGGAGTCACGAAAGAAAAGGATTAGTGACCTGGTTTTGTCATAACGAATGGTGTTGTTAACAGTGTGTGGTATTATTAAAGGTGCGTTTTTGGTCGGGGATCCGTCACCTACTTGCTTCTATAGTTATGGCATCACTTTGCCTAGAATGATCTACAGCATTTCCATATATATTAATCAGCTCTACCTTACATTTATTCAATTACAGGTGGTTTATAGCTCAAAAAATACTTAGAAAACAGGCATTCTGACTGGGAGCAGGGTCGCTCCTACACAGATCTGACCTGTAACTTGGTCTGGTTTGGTCTCCATGAAGATAGAAATGTTTATGTTTAGGTTTAATGTCATACTGTGATATATTCCAGACAAAGCAATAACATCTCCATGAAGAAAAACATGAAGGAACCTCCACCAGAAAAGTTACACAATGCACCTCCATCCATCCATCCATTTTCTTCCGCTTATCCGGGGCCGGGTCGCGGCACAATGCACCTTTAAAGGAGAATTAACGTTTTTTACAATCTCTTAAAATCTCAAATTTTAGCACTTTTAGCAAATTTGAGCACTTTTCAAATCATAGAAGCTCGATGTCTTAGTCTACGTTTTCGTTTGAGTCAAAAGTGGCCTGTAATCCGAGATTTATCCATAATTTACAGCTTTGCGAGCTGAGAGTGAAATAAACTGTGACTCCGCACATGCGCACTGGCGTCCTCATCTACTCGAAACTATGGATAAATCTCGGATTACAGGCCACTTTTGACTCAAATGAAAGCGTAGACTAAGACATCGAGCTTCTATGATTTGAAAAGTGCTAAAGTTTGTGTTATTTGGAGACCGCTCCCGAGAACTCGCGCTACGGCTATCGCTAATCTAAAACATCTCTAGAAGTGCTCCATATGACACCAAAGTGCTATGGGTGAGTAAAATAGCTTGTTTTATTACCGAAATAAGGCTCAGATTGTAAAAAACGTTAATTCTCCTTTAAAGTGAGACACTGATAGATAGATAGATAGATAGATAGATAGATGTGATCTTGAAACTTCTCCTGTAGTTTACCCACATACATGTATGAAAAAAATATTTGTAAATGTATGTAAGCTTCTCATAATGTGGTGTTTTCATATAATTTTTTGATGTTTTCATAATTGAAAAAAAACAAAATTAACAATTTTTGGGAAAAAATGAAACATTGGAAACATGGAAAGAGCCAGGTTTAAATGTCTTCTTTTTAGTGCACAGTGGACTATTTTAGCTTTCATGCTGAGAGACCAAACTGACCACAAAACAAGCAGTGCCTGCAGTGTCTCGCCTTAAGGAGGAAAAGATCTATATGTTCTGATACTGAGAGGAGGGAAATTATACATTTTCAGAGAACATCACATCTCAAGGTCAATAATATTTAATACAGATGAGGACAGGTAAAACGTTTATTGTTCTCTTCAAATCTAACCTTACGTTCTAGGGTCTAGTCACTAATAGGTTTGTCAAAAGTATCGAAAACCATTTGATACTAAAAGTAGCTTCGAAACTAGATAAAAAGTCCCATTGATAGGACAGAGATTACCCTTTCCTGAATATCTTTAGAATGATCTTGAGCTGTATCAGAACAAGTATAAGAGCACATAGACTAGTATACGCCCATGGGCCACTGTGGAACCTACCTGGACCACTGAGGGATTACACAGAAATAAGGACACATGGGAATACAAAAGAAAGTACTACGATTAAATGTTGAAAATCACCTTCTATTGTTCTAAGAAAGTTTGTTTAATTATCATTGTGGTATCAGAAATCAGTGTTGTGTGTCAGTATCATTAAAAAAGTTGCAATAAATCAGAGGTCTTCAACAGGGGGGTCGCGACCCCTAGGGGGGTCGCGGAGGTACTGCAGGGGGGTCGCGAAATCTTTTGATTTCACTTTAAAATAATACAATTTTATATTTTATAGTGTAAAATACAGTATTAACCTGTGTATTATTTCCTTGTATTGGATGTACCATAACAGAGTAGCAATGTTTATACATGACACTAAGCTCAATTTAATATAAAACATAATTCAATCAATCAATCAATCAAACATTTATAAGGCGCTTTTCATACAAAATTGTAGCACAAAGCGCCTGTGTATGCTGTATGCCGTATATATAGTAGGGGGTCCCTGGCCCAGTTCGCCATCTGTTTGGGGGTCCCTGGCCTGAAAAACGTTGAAGACCCCTGCAATAAATAATTAGCAGAATGAATCAATATGTAATCACTGAAGTTATTTAGTCAACCTACAGCTCAAATGTAATAGTATTAAAACAGAAATAACCCAAATATCCCAACTTTTACAAAGAAATTGTACACGCGATAAATACTGAACCCCAAAATCTACTTTTCCAGCTGTCGCATATTGAATGATACGTCTATATAGTAGTGATCATGACAAGCCTAGCTCTACTGACATTTTATTTTATTTTTTGAATAATTTCCCAGCATTCAAAGGGCAGAGCACACGTTTAGCCCACAGTGTGAATGCGTGGGAGGGGAGTGGGGTCCTGGTTTATGCATAAGCATGTTAAACATGGATCGTGCACGGTGCTGTGTCCAGTTCATGCCCTGACATTTTACTATGACATCCTCTTACAGATTAGACATGTCTGCTGCTGTCAGCTCTGGCCCTCTGGATGTTACTGTGTCCTCCAGCTGTCCTGTGGGTGAGTACAGGTTTAAAGGAGATGTTTTCCACAAAATTGACACTTTAGGGCTCCAATTTAATTCATTCATTCATTCATTCATTCATTCATTTTCCTTTCCTTTTTTTATTGGAAACATAGGAACCCTCATCTACAGTTCCCTTTCTACTTTTTCCAAAAATAAAACAATTTACTGTACATGTATTGCACTGGTGGGAGGTGATGAAGTACAAAAGTAAAAGTACAATACTTTTTTTTTTTTTTCTTGGTTTATTTTTTATTTTTCAGGATTCTCAATCTGTACAATATCAAAGTCAAATGAAAAAGGTAGTACAAATATACAAAATAATTGTAATGTCCAAGAAGGAGTGGGGGGAAGAAAACTTATTTAACCCCACCCCCATTACATCTATACGTAATAACATAAGTAAAGAAGAAAAATCACTTCCATCCCATGGTAATTCTTATCTGTTATGTGCACTTCTTTCTTTTTTCACTTGGAGTAAGTAACCATATAGTTACGGATACAGAACCTGAATACTAGTACCAGCAATGGTAGAAAAAGCAGATACCATAAGGTAAGGAAAAGCACATACAATGATAAGAGATGTTCCAGCAGAACTAGTTTTGCAGAAGACAATGATGAAATGACCTTAGACATTCTCCATATACTGTGACCAGACCATATTTTTGTAACTTAAAGGGACAGTGTGTAAGATTTTTACCCATTAATTACCGAAATTGAAGATACCCATTCAAAAATACATTGTTTTCCAAGCCAAGTATTCTTTTGGACTTAGATATAGTCACATAAAAGGGGGATCTTCCCCATGTAGAGGCAGCCATTTTGATTACGAGAGCTGCAGAAGGACATTTGGGCTCCGCCTTCACCTTCAGCAAGGCTCGTGGTTTTGGGTAAACAACGACAAGCATGTTGCCGGATCACACGTCGTAATGGATCTAACACGTGTTTTGGACTAAATTGTTTTACTGGATTTTATTCGCTGGATCCTTACGGACAGATTGAGACCAAGCTTATGGTGAAATACAGAGTTTGACCTGTCCAGAGCCTTCAAAGTTAAGCTAAGTAACAAACCTCGTTTTGTGCTTTTCCGTATAAAAGCCCCATGTGCTCAGAGAGTGATTGTTGTGCCGGGAAATGAATTGCATAGTCAAAAAGAGGAGACTGTAAGGTTTCATTTGATGTGTAGATTGTCATGGTACATGATCGGGAATGTGTGTTTTCATGCGAAAAGAAAAAAAAAAAAACAGTGAACGGGACCGCGTTTTATTTATACCGTAGTTGTCGGCGAGAGCTCGCACAGCGCCGGGTGCGCGCGGGTACGCGAGCTGTCCGCGTTACGGTGCGCCCGGGTGACTCTCGAGGCCTGCCGTAGCCAAAAGAGGAAGTGCAATAGCACCATCCACCTATGCGCCACGAATCCTACACACTGTACCTTTAAGATAGAATTTTAGGTATCTAGATTAAGCTTAGGCTTAAGCCTTTATTGGTCTCACACACAATGACACACAGTGACACACGGGAGAAATTTGACTTCTGAATTTGACCCATCCTTTTTCAGGAGCAGTGAGCAGCCATCTTTTTCGGCGCCCGGGGGGCAGTACCGTGAAGGGTCTTGCCCAAGGACCCACACTGGTTAGCTCTTTACTTTTTACTTTTACTTAAGATAAGATAAGATAAGATAAGCCTTTATTGATCTCACACAGGAGAAATGTACTCGCCACAGTAGCTCCAGGACATTTGGACAAGAGGGAAAGTGCATGCAGGCAGGGAGGGGATAAAGTAAGTAATAAATAATACAAATAGTGATACGTAATAATAATAATAATGGAAAATAGTAGTAATGATAATAGTAACAACAAGCATCAACATGAAAAAGGAGGATATTGCACGTCTGGCCTATATGTTAGAATTATACAGTGTGATGGCGGTGGGGATGAACGATCTGCGGTAGCGCTCCTTCTTGCACTGGGGATGCCTCAGTCGGCTGCTAAAGGAGCTGCTCAGCTCCTCAATAGTCCGGTGCAGAGGGTGAGAGGTGTCGTCCTTAATGGACATGAATTTGGCCAGTACCCTCCTCTCAGCCACCTCCTCTACACGGTCCAGAGGACAGCCCAGGACAGAGCTGGCCCTCTTAACCAGCTTATTCAGTCTTTTTCTGTCCCGTTCTGTGCTGCTCGGGGCCCAGTAGACGACAGCGTAGAGGAGAGCAGAGGCCACCACAGAGTCATAAAAAGTCTTGAGCAGAGGCCTGCACACTCCAAAGGACCTCAGTCTCCTCAGGAGGTGGAGGCGACTTTGGCCCTTCTTGTACAGGGCGTCGGTGTTGTGGGACCAGTCCAGTTTATTGTTGAGGTGAACACCCAGGTACTTGAAACTGTCCACAGTCTCTATGTCCTGCCCCTGGATGTTCACCGGTGAGTGAGGTAGTGGTCTCCTCCTGAAGTCGATCACCAGCTCCTTTGTCTTACTGGTGTTAAGGCACAGGTGGTTGCGCCCACACCAGTCCACAAAGTCACTGATGACCGAGCGGTACTCCAGCTCGTTCCCCTCTGACACACAGCCCACAATGGCCGAGTCGTCGGAGAACTTCTGGAGATGGCAGCTGTCCGTGTTGTATGTGAAGTCCAAGGTATATATGGTGAAGAGGAAGGGTGAGAGGACAGTACCCTGGGGGACCCCCGTGCTGCAGACTACCACCTCTGACTCACAGCCGCGCAGCCGCACGTACTGTGGACGGTCAGTGAGGTAGTCGATGGTCCAGGCAGCGAGATGTCCATCCACTCCCGCGTCCTCCAGCTTCCCCCGCAGCAGCGCCGGCCTGATGGTGTTGAAGGCGCTGGAGAAGTCAAAGAACATGACTCTCACAGCACTCCTCGCGGTCTCAAGGTGGGTGAGCGTCCGCTGCAGAAAGTAGATGACGGCGTCCTCTACTCCTACGTTTGGCTTGTAGGCAAACTGCAGCGGGTCCAGGGTAGGGCTCACCACAGAGCGGAGGTGGCTGAGGATCACCCTCTCCATGGTCTTCATGAGGTGGGAGGTCAAGGCGACTGGTCTGTAGTGGGCCGGTTCCCTGGCGTTTGTTGTTTTGGGAACCGGGACCACACAGGAGGTCTTCCACAGGACGGGGACCTTCTCCAGGCTGAGGCTCAGATTGAACATGTAGCAGAGAACCTCACAGAGCTGGTCTGCACAGGTTCTCAGCAGCCTGGGGCAGATACCCTCGGGTCCTGTGGATTTCCTCTGCCTGAGTCGCCTAAGCTCCCTCCTCACCTCGTCCGGTGTGATGGAGAGGGGGGAGAGGGGGAAGGACTGGGGTGGACTGCGGGGGGTGGGGGTGGGGGGGGGGGGGGGGGGGCTGGTGCTGGGTTGAGTCCGTGTGAGGGGGAAGGGGTGTATGGCTACTGGCCCGGGAAGGTGTGAAGAGGAGGAGGGAGTCGGCAGAGGGGCAGGTGGGGTGGGGGGCGAGTCAAACCTGTTGAAATAACAGTTTAATTCATCCGCCCAGCGCTGATCGCCATCAGCTGTCCCTCTGCCACTCTGTCCAAAACCAGACATGCTCCTCAGTCCTCTCCACACGCCCCGTGCGTTGTTTTGGGCCAGCTGCTCCTCCATCCTCCTCCCATAGTCCTTCTTGGCCCGTCGGATCCTCCACTGAAGCTCTCTCTGGACCCTTTTCTGCTCCTCTCTGTCCCCTGAGTTGAAAGCCCTTTTCTTCTGGTTCAGGAGGGCTTTAAGCTCAGGGGTGACCCAGGGGTGGTTGTTGGGGAAACACCGTAGTCTCCTGGTTGGCACAGTGTTCTCCACGCAGAAGTTGATGTAGTCTGTGATCAATCAATCAATCAATCAAACATTTATAAGGCGCTTTTCATACAAAATTGTAGCACAAAGCGCCTTACAGTGCTCAAGGATTAGAAGATTGACCTTTATTGATCTCGCACAGGAGAGGTTGTTTCTATATTTGACCCGGGGACCATCCCCATGATTTTGTTTTGTTATTTATGCTTTGGTCAGGCCCTAAGCTGGAGGATTTTACCTATGGCGCATGTTTAGGTTGGTGGTGCAATGGGTCAGGCCGTTGATGTCGTTTCCATAAGAGTCAGTGAAAATGTCCCAGTCAGTGTTCTGGAAACAGTCTCTCAGACTCTCACAGGCCTCCTGAGTCCAAAGCTTCACAGACCGCTTCCGCACAGGTTCTTTCCGCACCCTGGGTGTGTATTGCGGGAGCAGGTAGACCAGACAGTGATCCGAGCGTCCGAGCGGGGGGAGGGGGGCGGAGGTGTAAGTGTCCTTGATGTTGGCGTAAAACAAGTCCACGAGTCTTATTGTCACTCGTGGGGAAAGCGACGTATTGGGTGAATGTGGGGAGAGTAGTGGAGAGAGATGTATGATTAAAATCCCCAGTGATCAGAAATGAGGCGCTCGGGTGACGTATCATCATATCACTAACGACGCTGTGGAGCTGTTCGCATGCGGCCGCACCATCTGCCGATGGAGGAATATACACACAGAACACAATAATGTGTGCAATTTCTCTAGGCAGATAATACGGCCGCATACCCACAGCGAGCAGTTCAACGTCCCGGGAGCACAGCTGGTGTTTTACGTGTACATTCCCGGGGTGGCACCAGCGTTCGTTAACGAAGAAAATAAGTCCTCCTCCTCATGTCTTCCCGCTCCCCGACACGGTCCGGTCCGCGCGCCTCAAAGTAAATCCGTCCAGCGAGATTACATTGTCCGGTATTGTCCCATTTAGCCACGTCTCAGAAAAGCACATCAGACTGCAGTCCCGGAATTGTCTCTGATGTCGGGCCAGCGCGACAAGCTCCTCCACCTTGTTGTTTAGCGAACGCAGATTCCCCGTAATCACCGTGGGTAGTCCGTTCAGTGAATACGGCCTCCGGTTCCTGCGTCCGCCCCTGCAGCCTCTCCTCTTCCTCCGTATCTCCGCCGGGACCTCCGGTTTCCCCGCGTGGAGTAGAGAAGGGCCCCTAGTTCCAGGAGCTTGTCACGCGTGTATATAATCCTGTGCATGGCTGAAGGTGAATCCCAGCATACCTCCCGGCGCAGATTCATTAAAAATCCAAAAACACTACAGCTAACAGTATAGCTGTAGTGAGAGTAGGCTTCCCAGGTGCGCGACTGCGCCCTGTTTCACCTACTCTAAAGAAAAAGCAAGAAAAACGACTATATACAAGTAAAAAGAGGAAAAAAGTAAAAGTAGGGACGGAGCTACACCGGCACGCAGCTGGCCTCACCAGCGCCATCTTGGTAATGATCTTCACTACATTTGAGAACGTGGATCTGTACTTTCTACTCCATTGCATTTTAGATCTGGACTGAAAAGTAAAAAGTACTTTTATTTACAGCGTGAGACCGCTAAATGGCTTATATTTATTTTTAGCACATTTTATTCAAGTTGACGTCCCGACTTTGAGAAAACCAAATACGCAAAAACAGCTAGAAAAATCAAATCGCTTAAAATCATTTCATCCTTAAAATGTTCTAAAGATCTCTGTAAAATAATATTCCTTTTTACTTTTAAAGTACATTTTTAAATAGGCACTTAAATACTTTTACTTAAAGGTACACTGTGTAGGATGGTGGCGCATTGGTGGATGGTGGGTATTGCAATTCCGGTTCTAGCAACGGCAGACTTCGAGGGTCATACACAACAGTAATAAGTAGCAGAATCTCCCAGGAACCAAAACTTAACCACTACAAACTTTACTATAGTGGTATGCTGCTTACCGTTTGCTAATACTACCCGTACAGATGGTAATTATGTAGTAATTATATATCCCGGTATTCGAGAACAAAACTGCACCTCACTGAGCCTTGTAATGCTTGGTGCGTCTGCTAACAAAAACTTCGAAGCGTTAGAAGTAACAAAAATGAGGCTCACACAAGGCTATAATAGCGAAAGTGTATATTGTAGCCGAAAACCTACTTGTCCAGAAGCAGCGCGGCAAATTCGGCATGTCTTGTAACCCCCCTCTGTTGCATCACGTATTTCCACCTTTTGAAAGAAGTCCCAATATTAACTCTGTTTTTATTACTATGTCGACTTCTCTCCGTGTTGAGAGTCCTTCTTCTTTTCCTCTTAGATGAAGGTGCTTGCTCCTGTGATGTATGTGCGGAGTAAGCAACATGCTTGTCGTTGTTTATCCAAACGTGCACTATCTCGTGTGAAATCCACGGGCCAGTGCCGACAGCTATAAAGAAAACGGCGGAGCCCAAAATACAGTATGTCCTTCTGCGGCTCTCGTAATTAAAATGGATGCCGCTACATGGGGAAGATCCCCCTTTTATGCAGGCGACTATATCTAATCCAACAGAATACTTTGATTTCATGATGGAAGTGAAAAGGCTTGGAAAACACTGTATTTTTGAATGGGTATCTTCAATTTTGGTAATTAACGGATAAAAATCTTACACAGTGTACCTTTAAGTAGATATTTTCATGTGATACTTTTACTTCTGCCTAAGTTTTTGCCTCTGTATCTGCACTTTTACTTAAGTAACAAAATTGAGAACTTCATCCACCATTGATGTATTGCAAGAATGATTAAGCTTGAACAAATAGTATATTATAGCTATATTTAATTCTTATATTCTACAAGCAGAGGAGGCCTTTTCCCAAGATATATTGTCTGGTAAAGAGATACCTTTGAACATTTTTCTCCTAACCTGAGACCAAAACTATAAAAGCTCCGGGCGTCCCCAGACTATGTGATAATCAATCAATCAATCAATCAAATATTTATAAGGCGCTTTTCATACAAAATTGTAACACAAAGCGCCTTACAGTGGTCAAGGATTAGAGGATTGACCTTTATTGATCTCGCACAGGAGAAGTTGTTTCTATATTTGACCCGGGGACCATCCCCATGATTTTGTTTTGTTATTTAGGCTTTGGTCAGGCCCTAAGCTGGAGGATTTTACCTATGGCGCATGTTTAATGGCCAATTTTATTTTCTCAATCAGTGATACATATAGCATTCGGCACCGTCGCGCAACCGTTACCTAGCAACCATGTTGTGACACCATATGGGAGTCAGTAGCGCAGGTGGTAGATTGTTTGTTCACTGATCCGAAGGTTGGCAGTTTGAGACCCGCTCTCAACATAAACATCATTGATTGAGCGTTCAGATCCATTGATCTGACCCACAGGTTGGCGGAGAGATGCCAGCTTCAACAGAGGAATGCTGCTTTTGTGTCCTTGGGCAGGACAATGAATGGGTGTGTGTATGGGTTCCTTGATGTAAATGTGCTTTGAAGGTGGAAAAGCGCTGTATAAAAATGTGACCAATTACCATGTTGTACACTGACCGGAAACTCCTACAACGTATACAGAATTATGACAATTAAAAATAGAGAAAAACACTGACCAACAACGATTAAGGTGTCATAAAAAATAGTTTCTTGTCTACCTTTTGCATATAATTCTTCCATCTCTCAGTTCCCCAGAACTCTCTACTCAGTAATGCCTACCTCTCTACCTGTAATTTTCAGCATATTCCTCAACTTTTCTTTCCAAACTGCTTCTCGGTCTTGGTCTTAAAACTATCATTTATATTTACAATAGGTATTAACCGACCAAATTAAGCCAAAATTATAGAATCATAAAAAATGCACTTAAATTTAATGAATGAATCTTCCTTTCCCCCTGACTAACGACGTGTTCATTAAAACCCAGAGAGCGAGCGACAGTTGAGCTAATTCCACTAAACATGTATGATGGGGCTGCAGTCTGTGGCCTTTTCAGTGGGAGCTCGCCTGACTTGTTGTAGCATTGTCTCCTCTGATAACAGACTGCCCATTGTGAGTCAGGGCGGATGGCGAGTGATCTTATCAGCTATTGTTACCTTCTATTCCAGACATGGAGCAAGAGGGAGACGCAGGGGCTGTGTATCTGCCACAGTAGGTTTAAAAAGCAACTGAATCGAATGGCCTTATTGCATGTGTGGAGATTTTTAGGAGTCTAGTTTTAACACTGTTTGAAAATTGTATCTTTTAACTAGATGTATTAATTGACCTATTTATACTTTGCAATTTGTCATGAACTTTCTTAGACTCGAATCTGAGCTTTATCTAAAGGTGCACTGGGTAACCTTTTTGTTGGAGGTTCGTCACCTGTGTCGTTGCTCTGCCTGAAGAGTTCCACAGTACGACATGGTACTTCTTGATGCTTTTATATGGCTCCTTAATGGTTCCCTAATACTGTAAATGAATCCTTCTTCAAAATCAACACTCAGTGCATGAGAAACAGAGATAATATGAGAAAGAGTCATAAATATCTCTCTCAAACTCTTTATTCTGGGCGTTGTTGCTTGAATGCAAATGAGGAGAAAACAGATGGCCAATAGTAGAGGGTGGGGGCATGGCCAAACGCTCCGCTCAGAGCTCAGAGCCCACAGCTGATCCATTTCCTTGTTTTTGCACAGGGGAGAGATTTGAAGCGTTCCATTGAAAAATAAACACATTTTCACATAAAATAAAATTAAACCACTGCTGTTCAAAGGTCCAGAGGCTCAGATAAAGGACTTCCGAGCCTAGAAACACTTGGACGTGCCTCCAGGCAAATAAAAAAACGCATTTCGCATTGCCTAGCGCATTCGCAGTCCAAACTCTCTGGGCGTGATTTACAGAGACGCTGAGTACAGACAGACGGGGGTGGAACTGCATTTGAATTTCTTTTTTCGATCTGACGTCAATAAGGTGCCTTGTTCAAACTCGCCCGTTTGAGCTCCGATTTTTTGTAACGCAGAAAAGGATCGCAAATGCTCAGTTTAGACATTTCACAACTTTTAACCATGGGGGGGGGGGCCCTAAACAGGGTAGGGGAGCTCACATTAACGTTCAAAAACCTCAGAAAGTGAAAATTTCATGCCATGGGACCTTTAAACAGTTCTACTTTACATTTATTCAGTTACAAGTGGTTTTATAGCTCAAAAATACGTAGGAAAACAGGCATTCTGACTGTGAGCGGGGTCGCCTCTCCACAGATCTGACCTGTTAACTTGGCCTGGTTTGGTCTCCATGAAGACAGAACGCTTTAATGCCATACTGTGGAACATTCAAGACAAAGCAAAAACATTTATTTACATCTCCATGGAGAAAAGTTACACAATGCACCTTTAAACACAATCTGACCATAAAGAACTCATTTGGAACTACAACAGGTGAGCTGATTTGTGCTGTTAAACAAATCTCTCACGCATAAAATTATAGTTGGCTAAGCTGGCTAGCATTAGCACCATGAACCCTCGTATTGATCACAGGCTCCTGAAAATGGAAAATGTTATCCATATATATATATTAAAAAAAAAAAAAGTGCTCCTCACCTTCCACGGTGGTTGGTCTCACACTCTCATCCAGCTCGGGTCCTCGGGTCCAGCCTGGGAGCTTGAGAGTTCTACGCAGTATCTTTGCTGTTCCTGTACTGCACTTTTCTGGACTGAGATGTCTGATGTTTTTCCTGGGATCTGTTGTAGCCACTCCTCCAGTTTGGGGGTTACAGCCCCGAGTGCTCCGATCACCACGGGCACCACTGATGCCTTCACCTTCCAGGCCTTCTCCAGCTCTTCCTTGAGCCCCTGGTATTTCTCTAGTTTCTCGTGTTCCTTTTTCCTGATGTTACCATCACTTGGTATTGCAATGTCCACCACCACGGCTCTGTGCTGTTGCTTATCCACCACCACTATGTCTGGTTGGTTCGCCATCACCATTCTGTCAGTCTGTATCTGGAAGTCCCACAGGATCTTGGCTCGGTCATTCTCCGCAACCTTCGGAGGTGTTTCCCACCTTGACCTTAGGGTCTCCAGCCCGTACTCTGCACAGATGTTTCTGTACACTATGCCCGCCACTTGGTTGTGTCGCTCCATGTATGCTTTCCCTGCCAGCATCTTACACCCTGCAGTTATGTGCTGGACTGTCTCAGGAGCCTCTTTGCACAGCCTACACCTTGGGTCTTGTCTGGTGTGGTGTGGTAGATCTGGGCCTCTATTGCTCGGGTGCTCAAGGCCTGCTCCTGTGCAGCCAGGATGAGGGCCTCTGTGCTGTCCTTCAGACCAGCCCTCTCCAGCCATTGGTAGGATTTCTTGATATCAGCCACTTCAGTTATGTTCCGGTGGTACGCCCCATGTAGGGGTAAGTCACTTTCATAAACTCATTGCAGTGAATAATTATGAGGTAAAGGTAGGTGAGGAATAACTTTGGAACACTGCAAACCGTTAAAAATAATCTAGTTCTGTTTTTCACATTTTTAAAACAGTAAACATCAGGTACAGTGCCTTTAATTCCAGTTCACTTCCTGCGGTGGCACTACAACAGACTTGTTTTTACCTGAATAACTTTTATAATCATTGACATTAAATGTGATTGGCATCCTTGGCTTCTCTTCTCTATTCACAATCAGCTCTGCTTTACACAAGGAGATCATAATGGCTGATATTTGAGTTGTGTGAATCATCAGTCACAAGTCAAGTACTTTCAAAAGGTACATGTCATACAACAGGGAGGCCAAAGATGTTTACACAGTGTGAATGCATGCATGTTGCATGTAACAAAACATTTTATATGGGTGGATGAATATAACCTTGCACAGAAAGATGGATTCTCACAATATTTTTGAGTTCCTAAAAACATGAGGCTCCATCCTGGGCCCCACTAGTGCAATAGGGTCCGACAGGTCCAATCACGTCGCAACATTGAGGTTTGTGCTCAAGCCAAAGTGAAGCGCCCAAATGAACTAAAACAAACATGGCGCCACCAATAGATGTACTTCAACCTACAGTATTTTACCATCCTTCAACCTACAGTATTTTACCATCCTTCAACCTACAGTATTTTACCATCAATACAGACTATTTAGTCTGTGAAACACATGCAGAAGGTAAGAACTTTGTGCATTTGTGGACAGGGGTAATGTCTGTGCTTTTTTTCTCAACTGGATGTAGCAAAAGTTTTATTATTTTTTTTGTCATATTCTGGTGCTTGTGATGCTTCAATCAGATTCAAATAGTGGTCATGATGCTCCGCGTCTTCCGATCACTTTCAGTGAGAGCCTTTCCAGAGTGATAACGTGTAGAAGTCAGTTCAATGTGAAGTGAAAGCCTTATTAAATGTCATTGTTGAGTAAACAGTTTGGTGTTTCATTTCTGATTATGTAAAACTGGCACCTGACCAGGTAAGAGTCACAAACATCTCAAAATATCTTTGTATTAAATTAGATAGATACTTTATAATCTTAAAGGCGATTCATATATACAGGGGGTCCTCGGGTTACGACGTTGATCCGTTCTTAAGATGCGTCGTAACCCGAATTTCGTCGTAAACCGGATTTTGCCTTTGATCTTCCAACCAAAGCACCAATAACCTTTCCATCTCAATAATTAGACCACTACGCTGCTTGGTTATCACTGCCGCTTTCATAGGAGCAGATCAGAGCCCACATCAGGTACTTCCGCCCACATTGGGCACGCACACGAGGCTGTCTTCTTCTCCCTACAACCACAACAGAGCGTATTCTTCCGCCGTGCGCCGTGCGCCGTTCGCGTTTGTTTACATCTCCTACCACGCTAAACCGCGTAAGACGGAATGACGCGTAATATATACATATTTTTTTTAATGGGGGCGCGTTCGTAACCACGAAACGTCGTAACCCGAGACCGTCGTAACCCGAGGACCCCCTGTACCTACAAATTTAGAGACATTTTATACTTTTTATGGGGATTGACATGACCATTTTTTGTGTGTGATGTTCAAGTGAACAGATAATTACACGCTTATGAATGTTGATGTGACATGATGGTGGATGCCCTCCAGAAACATTACACAGGTACCTTTATAGACGCCAACCCAATCAGCTAGTCAACAGTTTATGCTGAATTATCCAGCGAAATAGAAACAAATGCACTTGCATCACAAGCTCCAGAAAATGTAAAGTTATTTCCAAGTTCTTTGCCAGACTATCTAAATGTATGGGGACTTGTTTACTTATGTGTGTTGCCATAGTAACTATATGCCATCCAGTGGAACATATGTCACTGAGCAGTATCAACATACATGCTCTTGAGCCTGTGGCCTGACCATCCTCCTCCACACATTTCTCTTTATTTACATTTGTGCTCCGGGGCAGTGACTGTGACAGCTCTGGCTTCGCGGAGCACAGTGGATTTTCCTGACCACTGAAATGTCACAAGTCAAAACAGCTCTTGAGTGGGTTCATTACTTTTCACCAAAACAAACTCTCCGCAGCCATGGAAACTAGCACCACCGCGGGCTAATTTACATGACACAGTTACAGGGAGCACTCAGAGGTTCAAAGATGGCCCTCCTCTTCACCGCGCTACAGCAGATGCATAAACAAGTCAGAGCTGCTCATGGACATGGGTAATCAGAGCAGGTTTGGCCATGGACCTGTCAATCAAAAGGAAGTTGGCCTACTTTTACAGACGCTGAGGCAGGTTCACGTTAAAAAAAAAAGGATAATTTTAAATTTTGGGAATCTAATTTTGGCATGTGAAAGCAGACCAGACCAGACAAAGCAGCATAATCGAATTGTTTTCCTCTCACCATTTACCTGAAGTTGTATTTGGATTTATTCGTGCACGTTTGTGCAATCTTTAATCACTTGCTTTGAAGACGCCATATTGTCATTGCCGTTAGGTATCAGAGTTTTATAGCAGTCTTTTTTCTTTCATTAAGTCGTTTTAAATAAATATTGCATTTTAAAATGTGCAAATGATAACATAATGATCCAAAGGATTCATAGATTAGAACTAGCAGACATAAGCACAATAGGTCTTTTTTTTAAAACAACACATTGTTCAACTTTCTGAAGGTTGCATTTGCATTTCACCTGCTTGATTCTAAGCAAATAGAAAGTTAAAACCATATTTCAGAAAAAAAAAAAAAAAAGATTTATGCCCTATTGTGGAATATTACAGCCAAAGAAACAACACATAAACAAGCAGGAGAAGGCCATCTTCCAGGCCAAATAAGAGTCAGGTTTGTCCAGATCCAAGCCCCCTCACTGGAGAGATGCATGTTTTTCTGTGTTTTTCAGTAGAATCAAAACAGGTTACACAGCGGGGATTTAATTGTTGGGGAGGCAGTGACTAATCTGCACTTTCAGTAATACTGTCCTTCCACATTTTCAGTGTAAAAGTATCATATCCCCAGTCCAGCAGTTATTTCAATTTCATTACATTTATTTATTTAACAGGACACATACGACCTGTACCAGATTCTTGCCTAAGAAGTAGGGATGCAAATTATCGATTAATTCATTAATCTATAGTTGATTGACTTTATCGATCGACTTACAATTAACTGAAAAGCGGCATTTTTCACCTGAATTTTAGTGTTTCAATAGGGTCTTTAAAGGGATATGCCACCCCCAGGTCAAATTTGGGCATCTCCCCACAGTCCAGAGACTAAAATAAGTGGTGGAAAGCGTTTTCCTGCTCACCCAGCCATTGTCCGAGTCTGTCGCCACTGACCGCCGCTGCTCCTCCGCCTTAGACTGGAGTCTAACGTCGCCAGAGAAAGATTTCGGCCAAAAGGAATTAATTTGCTCGATGCATTTCCCAATTACTTTATGTGTAGTGCGCATTCATATCGAGTGCAAATAAATGTGCAAATCAACACGGAGAGCTTGACTTGGTCATTTTTGGTGGGAACTATTTTCCAGTGCGGAAGAATAAAGCCGAATCACGCACCACGTTGTGCAACAGGGGAACTCCCTTCCCGGTGCGTAACTGGGATTCCCCTGGCAGCGTGCTGCGTGATTCGACTGTATTCTTCCGCACTGGAAAATAGTTCCCACCCAAAATGACCAAGTCAAGCTCTCCGTGTTGATTTGCACATTTATTTGCACTCGATATGAATGCGCACTACACATAAAGTAATTGGGAAACGCATCGAGCAAATTAATTCCTTTTGGCCGAAATCTTTCTCTGGCGACGTTAGACTCCAGTCTAAGGCGGAGGAGCTGCAGATACCGCGGCGGTCAGTGGCGACAGACTCGGACAATGGCTGGGTGAGCAGGAAAACGCTTTCCACCACTTATTTTAGTCTCTGGACTGTGGGGAGATGCCCAAATTTGCCCTGGGGGTGGCATATCCCTTTAAAGGTCCCATGACATGGTACTTCTTGATGCTTTTATATGGCTCCTTAATGGTTCCCTAATACTGTAAATGAATCCATCTTCAAAATCAACACTCACTGCATGAGATATGACTCTGACAGTCTTCATGAGGCTAGATATGTGTCTAAAATGCTTTATTCTGAGTGTTGCTGCTTCAGTGCAAATGAGAAGGACAGAGAGATTGGCTAAGGAGCGGGGGGGGGGTTTCCCCTGCTGGAAGCGCAGCTCGGCACCGCTTTCTCCTCTCTTCCGTGTTTAACACAGGAAGACAGATGAGAGACTTTGCAATGAAAAAAAGCATATTTACACAGAAAATAAAATTAAACCACTGGTATTTCAGAGGTCCAGAGGGTCGGGTAAGGGACTTGCGAGCCTAGAAACACTCGGACGTGCCTCCAGGCAAATAAAAAAACGCATTTCGCATTGCGTAGCGCATTCACAGTCCAAACTCTATGGGCGTGATTTACAGGGACGCTGAGCGGAGACAGAGGGAGGGGCTGGAGCTGCATTTGCCGATCTGACGTCAATAAGGTGCCTTGTCCGAACTCGCCCGTTTGAACACTGTTTTTTTGTAACGCAGAAAAGGATCGCAAATGCTCAGTTTAGACATTTCGCAACTTTTAGCCATGGGGGGGCTAAACAGGGTAGGGGAGCTCACATTAACGTTCAAAAACCTCAGAAAGTGAAAATTTCATGCCATGGCACCTTTAAGAATATAAGCTATAGTATACATAACACTGAGTCAAAAATATATCATAGTATTATACTCAACAAAAATATAAACGCAACACTTTTGTTTTTGCTCCCATTTTTCCTGAGATGGACCCAAAGATCCAAAATTCACTCCAGATACACAACACTACCATTTCTCTCAAACATTGTTCACAAATCTGTCCAAAGACAATCCACCCCACCTCACAGGTGCGCCACATCAAGATGCCAATCCGACATCATGACCAGTGCACAGGTGCGCCCCAGACTGCCCACAATAAAAGGCCACCCCGAAATGTGCATTTTTTCTGCTTTATTGGGGGTCTGGGGACTCAGAACCAGTCAGTATCTGGTGTGACCACCATTTGCCTCATGCAGTGCAACACATCTTCTTCGCATAGAGTTTTATCAGATTGTCAATTGTGGCCTGTGGAATGTTGGTCCACTCCTCTTCAATGGCTGTGCGAAGTTGCTGGATATTAGTGGGAGCTGGTACACGCTGTCGTATACGCCGGTCAAGCACATCCCAAACATGCTCAATGGGTGACATGTCCGGTGAGTATGCTGGCCATGCAAGAACTGGGACATTTTCAGCTTCCAAGAATTGTGTACAGATCCATGCAACATGGGGCCGTGCATTATCTTGCTGAAATATGAGGTGATGTTCATGGATGTATGGCACAACAATGGGCCTCAGGATCTCATCACGGTATCTCTGTGCATTCAAAATGCCATCAATAAAATGCACCTGTGTTCTTCGTCCATAACAGCCTTTGAAGAGGAGTGGACCAACATTCCACAGGCCACAATTGACAATCTGATAAACTCTATGCGAAGAAGATGTGTTGCACTGCATGAGGCAAATGGTGGTCACACCAGATACTGACTGGTTCTGAGTCCCCAGACCCCCAATAAAGCAGAAAAAATGCACATTTCGGGGTGGCCTTTTATTGTGGGCAGTCTGGGGTGCACCTGTGCACTGGTCATGATGTCGGATCGGCATCTTGATGTGGCACCTGTGAGGTGGGGTGGATTGTCTCGGCGGGGCAGAGGTGCTCGCTGTCACACATTTGGACAGATTTGTGAACAATGTTTGAGAGAAATAGTAGTGTTGTGTATCTGGAGTGAATTTTGGATCTTTGGGTCCATCTCAGGAAAAATGGGAGCAAAAACAAAAGTGTTGCATTTATATTTTTGTTGAGTGTATTATATTGTATATTCCTCAATTAATTATTCCTTAGTAAAAAGCAGACAAATGTATTGATGCTGAATAACAAAATACAGTAATCCCTCGCTCTATCGCGGTTTGTGGATTTATTTATTTATTTCCTTTTTTTTTATAGTGTAACATTTTTTTTATAGTAACATTGTGTTCTGCATCCTGATTGGCTAAGAGACTAGACCAGGACTAAACGTGGACTAAACCAGGTCTAGACCAGAACTAAACCAGGTCTAAGCCTGGACTGGGCCTGGACTAAACCAGGACTGGACCAGGTCTAGACCTGGACTAAACCACCACGTGCCGCTGCTGGTTTCGTGCGGCTGGTTTGTGGCTAGGGCTGAGACTACGCATTCCGGGCGCCGCGGTTCGATCTCGTGCTCAGCAGCCCCGTTGGCGCCTGCGGCCGGCTGTGAGTTGAGCTTGGCGTAGCGCGGTGCGCTGTTGCCTTGTTTCGTGACCACGCGCGTGTCCCCGATTAGCGATTAATTGCAATTAATGCATTTTGTTCGACCAACATCTTGATCGTCAATTAATCGTAAGTCGATTAATTGTTGACATCCCTACTAACTAATTGATTTTAACTAGTGCTGTCAGGCAATTAAAAAAAATAATCTAATTAATTACAGGATTTGTAATGAATTAATCTAATTAATCGCATTTTAAGCGTGTGAGAGAGAGAGAGATAGAGGGAGAGATTGTGAGTGAGTAAGCGATCGAGTGAGTGAATCCACTTTGCAATTGAGTTTGTCAGTTTTCAAGTGGTCGCTTTGCTCATTCGTTTCCCAAATTCTGCGAGCGTGGTTTGGTGGTGTGGTGAAGTGCGCACTATCACCGATAACAATGCAACTTTTCCGGACGTGTTTATCGTTCAAATGATCCATCAGGCTGGAAGAACTTCGGTGATCGGAAAATTCTTTTTGACAAAAGCTCCAAATCACCACGTTCTTGTTGATAGTCCCGTCTTCGTTTTTATAAATATACTTGCCGTACAAAGGCCCTGGCAGTGATTTGCTCGCCACATTTTTGCATGCCAAATTTGCGCGCATTGAATTGCCACTCATAATTAATTGTGTTATTTTTATAACGTGTTAATTTGCAGTGTAATTAATTAATGTATTAAACTGACAGCCCTAATTTAGACCATGCTATATTGTTGTCCCCTTATTAAAAACATACTCTACCTAGAGTTTCATTGTTTCCTTAATCCTGTTTGAATTTTGTTGTATCACAGGTAAATATTCAAAGTTCTCTTTGACATTTTTAAGACCATAGACTATTTTACAGTCAAATCGTGTTTCAACGCATTAGCATAGCATTCATGTCAATAGCTTCATTTTTTTTCTTTGTTTCATTGTTCGTTTCCGTTGCTGAAGTAGAGGTAGGTGCTTCAATGCCTACCTCATTAGAAACAAAGGTGTAATTAATAAAGTTTTCCATATTAAGAAAATGCAATAAATGAATCCCAAGTAGGGTGGGCATTATGCTATCATGATTTCAATCTCTCACCCTCTGCATCACCTGTTCACTCTCATGCCCTGAAGGAGGCACTACTGATCTCTGCCAGCCATTGACGTACACAGGGGGTTGCTCAGGTTGCCTGGGCAACTGACCCTATGCCCTCCTGGACTGACGTTGCCCTTCCGAGTCAAAAATAAATACATACATAAATAAATAAATGAAAATGAAACAAAAAAATCACCACTCAAAACATTTTTTCATAAAATAAAAGCAGCCTCATTCTCTTCCATTCGGACACCGCAAGTGAAAGGCAGAAGGGGGAGTGGGCTCTGTTTACAGCTGCAGCGTTACACGCGACCGGCACCTGACACGAGCCTGCAGGTGGAAAGAGATCGTCGCGGTTGTATTGTTGACTGCCTTGTCGTAAAAGGTGCAATTGAGAGGTATAACAAATGATCACCATGAAGGTTTATGAATTGAATAAAAATAAAATCATAAATACATGTTCAGTTTGCCATGTTTAGCCTAAATAATCAGACAGCTAGCTAGCTTGCAGACAAGCAACCCATTATTTAAATAGGCTGCTAATTTTGTGGTAGGAAAAACAGAGAGATTATATTCCATTTAATGGACATCACATTATATCTGGCAAAACAAGATTTGGCTTTGTCAAAGGCTAAGGCCAAATCTAAGGCTTTTTTAAGGCATTGATGTGTGATATTTATTGAAATGTATTGATGTGTGTTTTGTACCTTTTTTACTTTCTGCTTTTTAACAAGGACCCCAGGAAGACTAGCTGGCTGTAAAGCACAGCTAATGGGGATCCTAATAATAAACTAAACTAAACTAAAAGGCCAAAGCTTGTTTTGCCAGGCTATATGAAGCACAGGGTCTTTAAGACCCTGTGATTTTTTTCCCCCCAGGTGTTGGGGGAAGTCTCTCCGACTGCTGCCAGCCAAGTCGGAGAGACTGAATCCCCTCAACCGTAAGGAGACAATGAAGCGCTGGACTAAATGTGGCTTTTTATTACACTGTTGTTGTCTTTCATGTTTTGTCTGGTTACGTTGATGATGCATGCTTCTTTCTGGAGTTGTGTTTTGTTTAATTCTCATGTTTAACACACAAACTCTGTATATTTAGGCTGAGTTCTTCTCCATCCATCCATCCATCCATCCATTCATTTTCTTCCGCTTATCCAGGGCAATATCACGGGGGCAACAGTCTAAGCAGGGACTCCCAGACTTCCTCCACCCCAGACACTTCCTACAGCTCCTCCGGGGGGACCCTAAGGCGTTCCCAGGCCAGCCAAGAGACATAGTCCCTCCAGCGTGTCTTGGGTCATCCCTGAACAGATGCCCTCGACATGGAGGAGTAGCGGCTCACTCACCCTATCTCTAAGGGTGAGCCCAGCCACTCTGCGGAGGAAACTCATTTCGGCCGCTTGTATCCGCGATCTTGTCCTTTCGGTCATTCAAACTGAGTTCTTCTCTCAAATGGAAAACACTCCGTTCCACCTTTTGATGGCATATGGTAATACAGGAAGTGCTCCACAGTGTTTTTAAGCTCCACACATCGTCGCTTGAATCATTTGTATTCAGCCCTGAAATTACCAACATCTATTGAACATAAATGAAAACGTAGCTTCTAACTTGAAAACTACTGAACATTATTTTGAGTATTTTGATTTTTGGAGATGTAGACAGACTAATAATAAAGGGTTACTCAAACATGTGTGAATGATGCAAAACAACATGGATTAAAGCTCATTTGTGTAGTATGGGAACAATAATAAAGATTGTGGGTCTGGGTATTTCAACAAAATAGCAGGAATGAGCCCACAATGTGATTTCTACTGCCATATCGTCCAGTCCTCATCTGTAAATGATCAAAGCATGTTTAAAAACCAGTGAAGTCTAATGAGAGAATTTGATTTTTTTTTTTTTTACTCACTCAACACAAGAGATATAAAGTAGGCGCTCTGTAATTCTGGGTCAGTGCTTCGACTTATCCAGAGCAGCTCTCCATCTCAGGTAAAATCCATGAGCCTGATCGATCCTGAGATTCAAGACAGATGGAGTGAGGAGAATCAGTCCATCTGAGCCTCATCTTTTTAATAATGCCCACATATCAGCTGATGGTTAAAGCACCTGCCACCACATGACCTTTGACTCCACTGCAATTACCCATAATGCATCAGTCATTAGCTGATTATGATTATCCCTCTGAGGTTATATCTACACGAGGTGCATTCATTTTATTCACTGTGAAGAGGAAAACATACAAGGACAAAATTTCAAGTACAGTACAAAAAGCAATATCAAGTTAACTCATTGACTGCCGGAGACGGATAAATACGTCAATTGCGTTTTTCAGCGGGGGTTGCTAGGTTACGGCCTGGAGCAACTTTTGAGGTGTAATTCACATCTCTCAACCTGTAGATGGCGATGTTGTATCATTATTAGCCGATCAGAGCCGGGGAAGAAAGGAGGAGTGCAGCGTGTGTATGGTGTATTGGCCAGAGTAGTAAGATGGCGAGGCCAGAGAACCCGGAAAAGCAGATAACTGTTGATCAGCGCCTATGGAGCGATCAGATCGCTCTTGGGACCCAGGATCCTGGATCAGAGGATCGCAGAGACAAGCCGGATCAAGCAGCGAGGTCTGAGCAGAGATCTGCTGTGCTCGAGGAGGGGGCGTGTCATGTGTGCGCTGCGCGGACCAGGGAGTCTCCTCAGAACTACGACAGCTCCAGAGAAGAAGTTTACTGACTTGGAGCAGTGAGCAGTGTATGGTAATTGTAATGAATGAAGTTGTGTGTGTGTGTGTGTGTGTGCGTGCGTGTGTGCGTGTGTGCGTGCGTGCGTGCGCGCGTGTGCGTGTGCGTGCGCGTGTGTAGCTGTGTGTGTGTAAAGGTTTATGCATGGGCTTGTGTGTATGTACATATATATGTGTGTGTGTGTGTGTGTGTGTGTATTAGTTTTTATTATGGGTCTGTACTCTGGGCCTCAGACAAATCCTCAACAAAGTTCTATTTTATAGGAAAAGATATTATATCCTGTAAACATCTCTTGGCACTATTGATTTGAACGAATTTTCAATTCACAGAGCCTTATATTCTTATATTTGTAAATAAAAAATGTACTTTGTCATCAAAAATCTCTTTCTCTGTTATTTTAGATGTTTGAGGTGTCACTAAATCGATAAATATTGATGTCAAAGTCACTGATCTGCTCGAAATCCTTCTCTGAACTAAACGCTCGTTTTCTCCATTTCTTGCTCAAAAACCAGTGTTTTTGCTGAAACTTCCCTATGTTCTACTATCAGTTATTTGAGAACCGAAAAGGTTAGAAACATAATTTTTTTTCCAGGTGAAAGAAGAGAGTCGACACTTTATTTTGATGTGTCCCATGTTTATATAGTCAAAGAACTCAGTATTCTGTGGGTCTTGGAAAATCAGTGAAATTCTACTGAAACCGCTGGCACTCTGGGGTTAGAATTCTGAAAACAGGCCGGCAGTGAATGAGTTAAAATGGCTTAAATTAAGAACATTTTACATTAATTGAGTAAAATGATCTACCAATGAACAAGTGTTTTTCTTAATTCAAGCAATATTCAAATTTTCTCCATCAAAACCATCAAATCCAAGTCCATCAAATGCTTTTCTCCATGGAGATGTTTTTGCTTTGTCTGAAATGTTTTACAGTATGGCAATAAAGCTTTCTGTCTTAATGGAGACCAAATCAGACCAAGTTACAAGTTAGATCTGTGGAGAGTCAGAATGCCTGTTTTTCTTGGTATTTTTGAGCTACAGAACCACATGTAATTAAATAAATCTGAAAATAAAGCTGTTTAATGTCACGCTGTGGAACATTCCAGGCAGAGCAATGAGCAGTGGTCCCTCGCTCTATCACGGTTCACTGTTTCGCGGATTTTTTTTTTTTTTTTTTTAAATAGTGTGACATTTTTTTTATAGTGTAACATTGTGTGCTGTGTCCTGATTGGCTAAGAGACTAGACCAGGACTAAACGTGGACTAAACCAGGTCTAGACCAGAACTAAACCAGGTCTAGACCAGGTCTAAACCAGGTCTAACCCTGGACTGGCCCTGGACTAAACCAGGACTGGACCAGGTCTAGACCTGGACTAAGCCGGGCAAGACCAGGTCTAAACCAGGATTAAATCACTCTGTGCGGCTCTTGCGTTCGTTTGTGCGTGTTCGGTTTGTGGCTCCGGCTGAGAGGACGCGGTCCGGGCGCCGCGGTTCGATCTCGTGCTCGCAGCCCCAGAGTACGCGCGGCCTCGCGCCGGTCACGCTGCTCGGTCATGGATTTGTCCACGATGAGGGGTGCACGTGTCGTGCACTTCTCCAAGGGGTTGGTGCGCGTCGCGTCCCGGGATGTGGCAGTGCTCCTCGCGCGTCTGGCGGGGCTTCCGGGGCCGTGTCTCCCCCCACGCGTCACTATTAATACATTTTGTTGAAAATCTATGAAAGTTTGAGTGTTTAAACTAGAGACAAATGTGAGAAAATGTTCATTCCAGTCTGAGAAAAGCGTATAATGTGTGTGGTGAGGCATTTACAGCCTTAAAACATGTAGAATAATTGTAAAATATAAAGTTGTCCTACTTCGCGGATTTCTCTTATTGCGGGTTATTTCTGGAACCTAACGTTAAACGAGGGATTACTTATCCATAAAAACAAGCAGGTGACAGATCCCCAACCACAGTTACATAGTGCACCTTTAAGTATAGCAAGATATATATTCATATTTAGAGATGTTTTTCAGTTTAGTTTGAGGACAACATAATCCAAGTTTTTTTTTTTTTTATGTAACAGTACTCTTGACTTTTATTCGAGAAAAAGTAAAAGTTGATAACTCTTCCCACTGTGAGTAAGTCTATTAACTCTTTTTAACATTTGTGTTTCTTGCATTGCTCCTTCAGCTTTATGGTTTAGTTTGTCTTATTTTTGTGTCCATCTTTTAAAGCTGCACTGTGCAACTTTTCTGGTAGAGGGTCTGCTATTTACTTGTCTCCATGGAGATGTTATTGCTTTGTCTAGAATGTTTCACAGTATGGTACTTAAACCTTTCTATTTTCATGGAGATCAAACCAAAACAAGACACAGGTCAGATCTGTGGAAAGGCGATCCCGCTCACAGTCAGAATACCTGTTTTTCTAGGTATCTTTGAATTATAAAACCACCTGTAATTAAATAAATGTAAAGTTAAGCTGTTCAGTGTCATATATGACATATCCATAGAAAAAACAAGCAATGTTCTGCCCTTCCAATCACAATAACTGAGCAATAACTTCAACAACAAATCAAATCAACAAATCATGAATTGAGTGTTATGTCGAGACAGTTACTTTTAATCTTACTTGAGCTTAGTGGTTTTCCCAAATAATTATTTACACTTATTTTTGGACCACTACTTGATAATTGAAGTAAATGTACTCTTCCTTGAGTACAATTTTTGTTTATCTAACTATCCTATGTGCAAAAATACTAACATACTTCTCTCCGTGTTGCTGCTACTAGTGTGGAAGCCGCTAACCAGGCAGAATGCGCTGTAGCCCCATTGTGTCACTTCTCCTCTCAGTATCCACCTTCTGCAATGTTTCTCAATGCGACACAGCACCTATAGCAGATTCAACTTAGCTTAAAAATAAAACTTGATAAAGCACATTGAGAGACATTTCTGAAACCAGATAACGATTGTTACCGTCGCCTTGGTGATGGCTGTGTCAGTTTCAGTCCGGCCTCATGAGTGTAAAGCGTGTTTGTTGTCTTATTTATACAGACACAAACGTTATAGGAAGTGTCCGGAGACGGCGGAGGCTCTGAAGAGAAGCTATTCCAGGCACAGTGTGAGGTTTCACAGATCACAGCTCAATTTGACCACACTCTCTTTAGACTGTTGGTGCTTTGTAAGATCTCCTGTTGGGAATAAAATAGTCACACATAGTTATTATTATAATGGACAGCAATATGGAACTTTCAGAACAATGTCTGTGGAGAGGTTTACGTCACACTGTGGAAGGTCATAGATGAAACAACAATATTTCCATGGGAACAAGCAGGAGGAGGCGCTTGTCCAGTTTGTGGGGATGCAAGACTGCTCAGTTACAATAAAAACAACCATGATAAAATAAAACAAATATAAAAATACAGATGCGTGAAGAGTCCCTCAGTCGTCCAGGTAGAATCCATGATAAAAGAAGAAATTCAATTTGACAACTGGACAGGTCATATGGTAACCAGTCCTGTAGTTATTGGTTATGTCCATTGGGTGAACATTTTGTGTTATCTACATACACAACTATAGAAATGGAATTTGTCTCCCATCTATAATTCCATTCTTAAACCTAAATCAAAACAAACAAAAGAGACAATAGGGCTAGCCCAGTGTTGCCAACTTAGCGACTTTGTCGCTATTTTTAGCTACTTTTTGGACCCCCCTAGCGAGAAAATTAGACAAAAGCGACTAGCGACAAATCTAGCGACTTTTTTGGTGATCAGAGGCTCCAAGATCGCGGGAGGGGGAAAAATAATTGTGCCGTTTTCTCTCTTTCCCCGTTCAGAGAAAGAGACAGAGAGACAGAGTAGGGCAGTGGAAGAGAGACACACTCACCAGTCTCTCCTCTGCTCCCTCCCATCTCGTCAGATCGCCTCGGAGTCTGGTCATTCCTCTGTTTCTGTCATTCAGTTTCTCTCGTCACGTGCATATCCCTCTCATTCTTTAGAGCATTTCTTTTATCTCCTCTTGTATTCAATCGCAATGCCACAACCAAAAGTGTATACACAAAAGTACAGACGGGAGTGGGAAAAAGCTAGTTGTACAGCACAGAAAAGTTTAAAAAAGCTACTTCTGTAGCACAAAAAAAAAAACCAAAAAATTAAAAGCTATAGTTTGCCCACTATAGCACAAAAAAAGAAAAAAAGAAATAAAAAGCTTTAGTTAAACTACAGCACAAAATAAAAAAGCAAGCTATAGATCTTGGACTACAGCTCCAAAAAATATCTAAAAAATAAAAAACAAATAAAAAACAAACAAGTATATGTAATAACAACACCAATAAAAGGTTAGTGTCACGGGGTAAGGAAGGTTAGGATGTGCCCCGCTCTCACGTTTGGATTGGACCGCTCGCTCGTCTAGCTACTTTTAGCTACTTCTGGGCGGGCCAATAGCTACTTCCGATGCTGGGGAGTTGGCAACACTGGGCTAGCCAGGTCAGGGCCAGAGGTGTGAAAATCAGTTGTGTAGGGATGAATAGGTATGCTAATCTAGACGCCAGAGAAACAAAAGACAGAAACAAATAGGCGAGATAGTTTAGGAAAAACTGCAGTATAGTGAGCTCCTCCCTGCAGTGAGATATAAGCAGTGTCTTACCAGCACTCTAACCAGAACTGATGAAGCCTCTCGGATGAGCGGCGAAACGTTTTCGACCAAACAAACTTTGTCCAGTTGACAAATTGAATTTCTTCTTTTATCATAAAAATACAGAGAAACATACTTCTCTTTTAGTCTTTTTTTTTTTTGGCTAAAAAGTTGTGTATGTAGATAACACAAAATGTTCACCCAATGGACACCAATAACTACAGGACTGGTTACCATATGACCTGACCAAATCATCCAGAATGCATCTATACTGGGAGAAAGTTCCATTTGTGAAGCCATAGTTTGACACTTTGCACACCTTGTTTCACCTTTTAAAATGCTTCAAAAGTGAAATAAATCCACAGAGAGAGATCCAAGTGCAGTTCAACACTCTATAGTGGGTATTCACATAGTTGACAAAACAAGCAAAAAGGGGAACTTTACAGGTAATGGGCGACAGGAGGTCAAAAAAACAGTTTGTTTCCACTCCACACTCCCATGGTGCACTGCTCTTAAATAAGGAGCCACAGACCACAAAATGATACAAAAAATAAACATTACTAGGTAAGGTAAGGTAAACTTATGGTGTAATATTAGTAATAATGAATTGAAAGAAAAATATAAATTGATCAAATTATTTTTAAGCAAATAATCGCCAAATAATCATGGTAACACAAAGAATTACCAAAAATTACCAAAAATCCATGTATTTTTTATAGGACAAGATTTCATGTCACAAAATCTCGCGATCTGGATTGGATAAAAAAAGAGTTTAGTGCTGGTGGGTTGCATCTTTTGAGAAGCAATAGTTCCAAAAAGCACTGCTAGAATGACAAAGATATTAAATGAAGTAAACACAAATTCTTATGCCAACTTAGGGAACTAAATCACACTATTTACTTATTAAAATGATGCAAAAAATAATAATAATCTTCTTTTGTCTCATTCTCGTGGACCCAATCTCATCCCTTGTCTTGTGGAAATTATGTCATGTCCCACCCTGTAATTAGTAGTAAATATTAAAGAAAACAAAATAGAAATACTATTAAAGTATTACAGAAATTACAAAACTTAGGCTCCAACACTGGAACAATATTGCACTGTCATCTCCTTCCCATCTACCTCTTTCAAAAAAGAACTGCAGCTCAATCAATGTCTGTTTAACTTACTCACTAAAGAAGAGAAAAAAGTGTCTTCTTAAATTGATTTTGACATGAAAGTTAAGCAATTATAACATCTTAAACTCTATAAACATGCCATGATATGCAAACAAACTAAACCAAATATCTACTCTAATGTTGTCTTAATTATAAAACCATGTTATTTTTAGAAATCTGCTGCAAAAGCCAAGGTCAAAGCCCCACGCTTCATTTGTTTAAGAAGTTTGAAGCTACCCAGAATGCCATGCTCCTACCATCACCTTTAATTAGTCCAGTCTCTGTGTGTGTCCTTGTGTCTTTGGCTGATTTTAATTTAGATGGACAGGGCGCAGGCCAGCTCTCAGTCAGACATCTCGTTTTCATACACTCGCATACACAACTTTACTGACATAGTCCAGAAAAACAAAAAAAGGTTCTTGATGTTCTTTATCAGGCGACACTTTAGATGCAGATTGGGACTTGTTTTGGTTTAACTGTCAGCCTTTTTATAAAAAAAAATGTAGATTCAAAGTAACAAGACTATTTGTCAAAGTTGTCCTCATTCAAAACATCCATAAATCCTGTTTTGGTTTTCTTCTAGCCATCTACACTGGCATATTTCTGAAGACGCCATATTACACTTCTATGGGGTATTAACTGCAAACAAATATTTAGATCACTATGTTAACTTTTATTGTTTTGAAAATGCTATATTCGTAGAAAACAACACATGAAGAAGTTAAAGTTTTGCAAACATAAAGCAGAAAAAACTGCAGCATTATTGAAAAAAGTGGAATAGGAGCTGGGTTTGGAGACATTGAAATGCTCATGAAAGAAAATATACTGTACATTTTACTTAGAGGCACATAAAGTGTATTCGGCTAGCACTCACGCCTGATAGCAAGAATGTTCCGGGTTCGATCCCTGGGTTGCCCGGGCCTTTCTGTGTGGAGTTTCCCCATCAACCCAAAACCATGCTCCATGGGGGAAAAAAAAAAGATCCTTCAGCTGAGGTCCTGACCAAACCTAGCAATAACACTACAGGGATAAATATAGGATAATAAAAAAGAAGTGTGACATAAGATCAATCATTCTGGGAGATCATGCTCCAGTGAGGATAATGTTGAATTTAGAAGATGAAAGTGGAAAAAGACTATGGCCACTAAATAATTCACTTCTTCAAGAGAAACAAGTTAAAAATAAAATCAGACACATTCTAAATGCATCTATCTTGCATTTACTTCATTAGGTGTAAATGTTTATGTTCTTAGTAAATCGTTTCATTTTTATATAGTGCTTTATATCTTCAAGGCACATTTCGTCAAGGAACCCTACACATTCATACAACATTGTACGCAGACTTTGGAGTAGGGATGTCCTGATCAGGTATTTTGGCCCTCCGATCCGATTCAGATCATTTGATTTTGAGTATCTGCCAATACCGAGTCCGATCCGATACTTACATAATACATAAAAAGTACACTTATATTTATTATTATTATTATTATTATTTAAGTATTACTTATTATTATTATTTATCTTTCTGGGTGTCACGGATGTAGGACATGTAGTAGATGTAGAGGTTCGACATGCTCCATAAGCATAAGAAATCCAGGGTTCTCTACAAAGGCGAATGGTAGGTCACTCATTGCGATCATTTGCGCTATCTTGGCTATCCTGTGCCTTCATGCTGTCGAGGGGCATTTTTTTGTCTCCTTTTCAAAATCTCCTGCAGTGTGAGCTGACTCGTCTTTGGCTGGTGCTGTATCGGTTTGTTGTGTTAAATGTCGCCCTTTCCTTTCCACCCTTTGCAATCCCAAGTTTACATATCCCACCGTTTGCTATGGCAATGTTGTTGTCATCAACTTTATAGTATTTCCAGACCCAGACATACTCGCCAAACATTATAGCGTTCTTATAGCGCTCTTCTTCTCTCCTCTCTGTACTCGCGCTTTGCACTTCAAGCTGCTTCCGTGCATTTAACCAATATCGTGTCATGCCGCACGCGTTGATGTTTCTGTGTGAAGTCTCACTCTGTGCCTCCGCATAACCATAGATCTCATCTAGGATATGTTAAAAAATATTAAGAATAAATATACATATATATCCAATCCTGATCGGGAGGTAACGTCTGATTCCGATCCGTGATCGGATGGGACATCCCTACTTTGGAGGCAAGGTGGCCAAATGTAGATATTATTTTGTCTTGCCCAAGGGCCCAATGACAGCATTCATCTGTCCGACCAGGATTCAAACCGTGACCTTTGGATCAGTGTGGAAATAGATGTGTTTTATGACTTTTTATGACTCTGTGGTGGCCTCTGCTCTCCTCTACGCTGTCGTCTGCTGGGCCCCGAGCAGCACAGAACGGGACAGAAAAAGACTGAATAAGCTGGTTAAGAGGGCCAGCTCTGTCCTGGGCTGTCCTCTGGACTCTGTAGAGGAGGTGGCTGAGAGGAGGGTACTGGCCAAATTCATGTCCATTAAGGACGACACCTCTCACCCTCTGCACCGGACTGTAGAGGAGCTGAGCAGCTCCTTTAGCAGCCGACTGAGGCACCCCCAGTGCAAGAAGGAGCGCTACCGCAGATCCTTCATCCCCACCACCATCAGACTGTATAATTCTAACATATAGGGCCAGACGTGCAATATCCTCCTTTTTCATGTTGATGCTTGTTGTTACTATTATCATTACTGATAACAGGAGAAATTCAATTTGTCAACTGGACAAAGTTGACAAATTGAACTTCTCCTGTTATCATGGATTCTACCTGGACGACTGAGGGACTTTTCACGTATTATCATTACTACTATTTTCCATTATTATTATTATTACGTATGACTATTTGTATTATTTATTACTTACTTTATCCCCTCCCTGCCTGCATGCACTTTTTCCCTCTTGTCCAAATGTCCTGGAGCTACTGTGGCGAGTACATTTCTCCTGTGTGAGATCAATAAAGGCTTATCTTATCTGTTTTACACTATACTGTGGAACCATCTAGTTAACAAAATAAAACCTGCAAAAAACACAACTAGTTCGTTTTAAACAGTTTACAGTGGTCCAAGTTCTTACTTACTTACTTGATGCATTCAGAGCATCCCAATTATTCACCACGAATTTATAAGCACGTTTCACAACTTTCAGAGACCGGACAGTAAAGCTAAACAAACAAACAAAACAAACAATATTTATAAAGCTAACAACATCTAGCATGACAACACTGGCTCTTGCCCCGCATCTGCAATGGGACCAAGTTACATGTCAGCTCTGTGGAGAAGCAACCCCGCTCAGTCTGAATGCCTGTTTCTTTAGATATTTTTGAGGTATAAAACTACCTGTAACTGAATAAATGTAAAGCAGAGCTGTTGAAAGTCATACTGTGGAGGTAGAGCAATGACAGATCCATAGAAACAAGCAGGTGACACACCCCAACCAAAACTTTTGACATTTTTGGACATGGCATACGATGTTAGCTGATTTACGCTAACTTTCAACCGTAGTCTTTTTAGCAGATGTGCAAAAGCAGCAGGACAGACTTGGTTTTTCACACCTTGTGCATCTATTTCAAATTTGCACTTAAACACTGTGGCACCTCTGTATGAGCCCAGGCAGCTCACACGCCGAGCCAGTAATTTGATTTAAGTGTGTGCATTTCACCTCTGTCTCTGCTAATATCACACCTCCTATTATGGGTAGACTTCAAAAATACCTAGAGCGGGGTCGCATCTCCACAGATCTGACCTGTAACTTTGTCTGGTTTGGTCTCCATGAAGATAGAAATGTTTAATACCATACTGTGAAACATTCCAAAGCAATGACATCTCCATGGTGAAGAGCATTATGCCAGAGCCTCCCCCGGAAAAGTTACACAATGCACCTTAACACTAAACTCAATGTAATTTAAATAGTACTGCTTACAAGTTTCGTTATGGACAGTTTTCGCAATGAACATTACTTTTGCGTTTACAGTAGGAGCCACAGATTTTTTCCCATTTCAGCCGCACGTCATGCCACTTCCGTGCCGTTTCCAGCTGAATGTCATGCGGCCGCTAGCCAAGGCTGTTCCCCCCTCCCTCTCCTATTGTAATTCTAAACACACCCATTAATGCAATTCCAGGGTATCGCCATGAGATGGCGCTTCTCTCACAAAAAAACAGAAACAGTACAGGTTACCTTAACCACCTGAAAATGGCCTATGGCATCTACCCTTTTGTAATGCATGACAGCTCGTTTGGCTGGAATGTGCAAGCTGCCCAACCCACCATCATCATAACCAAAGGGTTCAGGCAGAAGCTGTAGTTTGTAGCGCCATAGTCAACGTAATCAACTCAAAGCTCTTTCTTTAGTGTAATAAGAAAGACAGTAGAGAGGTTCAATAAAATGGGCCAGCGCAGCCACAGATACATAGTACAGTATATAGTGCTAGTATTTCTATGAGCACAGGTGTCTGCTGCTACACTGAGACTCACGCTAACTCACTAAATGCAGCTCCCTTACCAGTGATTGTGTTACTGTGCATATTTTAACTTTAACCAAAATTATGCTAATTGAATTAGTGTGTGATGTATGAAGAGAGGCAATCACCGCCAAATACGGTCACTGTTTCCGTGTTTAGCGCTGTTAATGTTTCTATGTGTGTAACAACGGAAAGTGGAGAAGCGATCGTAAAAACTTTTCAGTTCGACCCCGAGTCTGATCCTGAAGGCAAAGAATCTGCAACTCAGCGGCTTCAGCAGGAAATCTCCGAATGGTTAGTTTGAAATGTTATGACTGGAAACAATACTTTCATTAGCTTGTTTATATATACTGTTACAGTTAGCATGTAGCCAGCATAGCCTATGTTGTTAGCTTTTCATGTTGCTCTGATTCGCTATGTAAGGAAAAACACATGTCATTAAATACAGAATTCATCAACGCTGGCGGGGTAATAACTTCCCGTAGCCTAATGACTTGACTATGTGACTTTACAAGCACTTAAAAGGACAGTGCATTTTTTTTTTGTTTTTTTTTAAGTTAATCTGTATGGCTTCCCCTTCAACAGTGTCGTGAGATTAACACAGACTTACCCATGACAGCGTGCTCTGGACCGGTTCTCCTCCGGTAACATAGCTTGTGAACGTAGTTCCGGTAAGTTAGCCAGGACAGTTAATAAAGCTTGTTTTTCTTCTCAAAACAAAACATTTGTCCGAAAGGTGATATATTTGCATCCCAAACAGCTGTCCACGAAAAATCCAACATCGTATTTCGCATTTTTTCTCTCTAGATTCGTATTAATGCGCCCACGTTAGCTCTATTGCCTGTTCACTTGTTCACTTCATATTTTGGGCAAACGTGAACTGAACGCACTGTATTACTGCCTGATGAACGAACTGTGAACGAGTTCATTCTGGTGTGCACGCTACCTATTTTAACTTTGTTCAATAGGGTCTCAGATTTCTGTAGTGTTCCAGGCGAAAACCCGCGGGAAAACATTTAATTTGGCAACAACACCAGCGTCGCATCGCCGCATGCGTCATTGAAGCAAGACAGAACAAAAAAGGCTGTAGCAGGTAGGAGCAGCAAGGATTCATCATATGAACATTTAAAAGAGCTCTATGACAAGGTCGGTGAGGAAGGGAATAACCTCACATTTATGTGCAAACTTTGCCCGCCGGCTTTCAAGAAGAAAATCTGCACTTCAGTCACATCAACAGCAAACTTAAAATGACACATTGAACTGAAGCACCCGGCTAGCCTTTCGAGGTTTATGAAAGCACGTACAAAGTCAAAAGACAGATCCTACCCAAATCCCATTGTCTGCATACAGTCGCGGCTCCGTTGTCATCTCTCAGCCATAGCTGGACAATATCGTGCTGCAGTTTATTGTAGGAGACCCTGGTTGGATAAGGATGCGAAATTGGATATGAAGATGGAATCTAACACATGGTTTGATTGTTAAAACTGATATAATAATTGCTGTCTATGGTTTTATATGGGCTTTGGCAATGATATTGAAAAATAATAGCTTGCAGCAATGTATTGGAAAAAAAGAACTATGAACTAGTTAAATTTTTGGAACTATGAACGAACTACTAACTATAAACAATTATGAACTATGAACGAACTAGTTCATTTTGAAATGTGTGAACTGAACCTTGAACTAGTTCATGTAGAAAATGAACTTTCCCAACACTGGTTCTACATATATTTTTTGGATAGGTGCCACTGTGGAAATTGTGCTGCCATGCCCTCAGAAACTGAGAACATTTGCTGCTTGGATACCTCAGGTAACACTCTAAATTGAAAACAACTTTGTATCTTCATTTGACAACTACTTATGCCTAAAAATGACACTTACCATTTCTAATCCTAATTAGGTTACTAGAAGACTACGACAGGTCGAGGGACAGCTCACATGTGTGGTGGACCATCCTGGATTGGAGCCTGTCTGCCTCAACGTGTACTCTCTGCAAAATGCTTTTTTTTATTTTTATTTTTTTACAGAAGTTAATAAAAGAATAAATAAACTGTTGACAGTTAATTCTACCCACAAATCTAGAGCCTTGTGCCTTTTCATTCAATGGTGTAGACGGTGTAAAAATAATGCAAAGATTTATTTACATCACAGGGGAAAAAACTTTGAAAGTTGTTGATCAAAGGAGAAGTTCAATTTGTCAACTGGACAAAGTTTGTTTGGTTGAAAACGTTTCGCCGCTCATCCGAGAGGCTTCGTCAGCTCTGGTTATTGTACTGGTTAGACCCTGCTTATATCTAGCTGCCGGGAGGCGCGTCCTACAATGACAAAGCTCTGAAAACGATCCCCCCTAATCTGTCTCTTTGTTTTTCAAATTACTCTGACGGCTAGTTTCGACCCCCTATTCAACGTCTAACGACCCTCTCCACCCCTCTGCCCTGGCTCTGTTTGACTGGTCTAAGAATCGCATTATAAATGGGAGACAAGTTATGTCTAACTCCCCCATTTCTGTTTAATGACAGATTCTCTTTTTTGACAAAAATAGCCTCTTTAACTCCCCTCTCAAACCAGTTATTTTCCCTGGCTAAGATCTGAACCTCACTGTCCTCAAAAGAATGGCCCGTGGCTTCTAGGTGAAGATGTACGGCAGATGCCGGTCCACTCTGGCACGCCCGCCTGTGTTGGTACATCCTCTTGTGAAGTGGCTGTTTTGTTTCCCCAATGTAGCGCTCACTGCAGTCTTCACTACACTGAATGGAGTAGACCACATTGCTTTGTTTGTGGCTCAGTGTTCTGTCCTTTGGGTGGACCAGTTTTTGTCTTAAAGTGTTTGTGGGTTTGAAAAACGCGCCTCCCGGCAGCTAGATATAAGCAGGGTCTAACCAGTACAATAACCAGAGCTGACGAAGCCTCTCGGATGAGCGGCGAAACGTTTTCAACCAAACAAACTTTGTCCAGTTGACAAATTGAACTTCTCCTTTGATCATGGATTCTACCTGGACGACTGAGGGACTTTTCACGCATCTTTGAAAGTTGTTAGAACACAAGCATTGAAGATGACCCATAGGAGCATAGGAATATTTGCAGAACACAAACCTATTATTATCTTTGCAAAATTAAATATATAAATTTTGATTGTCCAGCTGCTAAAGGCATCTCTCCTATTACTCATTTGTGAACTGGTGCTGGGGCTTCCTTGCCTGGTTTACACCTGACCATATCACAAGTGATATCTGGTCTGGGAGCCACCTTTGAAATATCTTGTTTGGCTCCCAGAATCGGGAGAGCTCGCTTGCCATAGTTGCCAGGCTGTCTTTCAGATCGGAACGAACAAAAGCAGCCTGGGACTTCCCAGGTTAGGGGCTTCCTGGGATGCAGAATCCGGGTCGGTATTCCAGCTTGTGTGGTCCTACACATCCGGTCAGAGTTGATGTGCTGGCCTGTGTAGAGACAATGACAAATTAGTACTCGATTTATTACTTTGTATATACTCCAAGTGCAAGTTGTAAGACGATAAGTATGTGTAGTGAACAACAATTTTAATACTTCAATATACCTATTATGAAATACCCATTATGAAATTACACTTTTACACATTTATTTGGTTACACATTGTATATTTTACACACTTCAAAAACACTTATTATTAAGCTCATTACAAATGCAACAAACCTGCAGTCACCTGCTAACAGCTCATGGATTTGAATCAGGTATGAGGGGGAAATATTAGTTGGCCTATGCAGATTTAGGAAGAATTAACAGGCACATGTCATCGGTAAAATGCTAGAAATACTGCATACTATTCAAAATAAAATGTTATATGTTCACATACTAAAACCAAAGGTTTACAAAAGATGAATTTGTCTATTTTCACCGGGTAAAGCCTCATTTTAAAAGTCCCATGACATGGTACTTCTTGATGCTTTTATATGGTGCCTTAATGGTTCCCTAATACTGTAAATGAATCCTTCTCCAAAATCAAGACAGTCAGAGTCATAAATATCTCTCTGAAACACTTTATTCTGGGCGTTGTTGCTTGAATGAGGAGGACAGAGACAGGCCAGTGCAGTGGGTGGGTTGTGGCCAAATATGCTGCTGTTTCCTGGATTAGCGGTGCGCTGTGCGCTGTCACCCACTTCCGTGTTTTAAGTGCGGAGGAAGATATGAGACGCGTCCCATGAAAAAAAACACATTTCCACAGAAAATAAAATTAAACCACTGCTGTTTTAGATGATTGGAGGCTCGGATAAAGACTAAAACGTGTCTCCAGGCAAATAAAAAAACGCATCTCGTATTTCGTAACTCGTTTGCAGTCCAAATTCTCTGGGCGTGATTTCCAGAGACGGTAGGTAGACATCCAGACGGGGAGTGGAAACCTTTCTGCGAGTGTGACGTAAGAAAGTTCCCTTGTTCAGAATCGCCCGTTTGGGCTGTCGAAGGGGCGTTCGGAGGGGGTCTCGCCCAGGGAGTAATTCAATGTAGAACCGCCACTGGACTGCAGTAACTCTTTTGTATTGTGAATATAATGCATTCGAAAGCTCTATAATATTGACTTTTTTCCCTCCTCATACACTACCATGTATCCAAATCAGTGGTTGCTTTTTTTTTGGCTAACAGAGTTTCTTCAGCAAATCTGCACCCACACTTTGATGCCATGCCCACGGACCCATCTCCAGATCTTGAGTCACCTGAAGGATTTTACTTGTTCTTTTGGGTTGATGGGGAAACCAGAGCGCCCGGGAAGTGAGAATGCTTCACCTATCAAGCATGTATGTTAGCCCTGAGAGATAAAGGAGAACATCTGGACCCTACCCAAATGAAACAATATTAATGAGAACAATAGGCTAATGCAGTGAGTGTAGCGTCAAAATCTGGCCTAACTGTAACCAGCGTTAAATCTTATTTGGTCAGATCCAACCCAGGTTCTCCCCCATGCCACATGACATGTCACCACCCACTACTCCACCGAATTTACCCAATTATCCAATCACAATCTGACAGACTAACTATAAGAAGGTCCGTGACTTCTCACTCCTCAGTTGTGTGGGGGAGAAGCTGGGGACAGGGCTTGATGGTCAGTACATCCAAACCTTTCATATGTAAATCCTCATGTCTCACTTGTGAACCTCCCACTTCACATTTCTCTTTTAGAACCAGACCGTTTAATGGGTAGTGATGGTGAGATGAAGCCTCATGAGGCACTGAACCACTTGAGCCAGTCGGTTCGAGAAAGGGTTCATTTCTCGATGCTTCATGTGCGCACAAAACCACCTACTGGCCATACATAATGTGTGATGCATTACATTTTTGTGTCTGTTATGTCTGTTGGGAATGACTATGAATTACAAAAAGTATATGACCAAATAATTTCTGTACATATATTATCACATATGTGTATAATAATTTGTGTATGTATTCTGTGTGTGTAAATTTTCCCCAAATGGTAATATCATAATGTGACAGGTTAAGCTGTTTTTTCTGAAAATGGCAAGGACATACGTACAGTGAAAGTGCTTTGTGGAACTAGGAAAAGGGCACAGATTATGCTTGTGTACAGGGCTGGACTGGCTCAGAACGGCCCCTCATAATTAGCGAAGCACAACAGACTTTATTTATGTTTGTGTTTCCCAAAGTAATGTATTTTACTATTGTTACGTCTTGGCCGAGGGGAAACACCTTCTTCACTACAGGGTTTGTAGCATCTTGCTTTGGGTGGTGATTTAAAAATTCTTACATTCTAACAGGCTCTGGACGGGAAAAGTAGTCTACTCTCTCTTCTCTCTCCTCTACAGCTTGGCTTGACTAGACAGGAAGAGGGACAGATTATTACAGTTTATTGAGTGATAAATAGAAAACCTAAATAAAAAATAAAAAATATTGGGAACTACCTGGAAAAACTGTGGAACTATCTAAACCAGGGGTCTTCAACGTTTTTCAGGCCAGGGACCCCCAAACAGATGGCGAACTGGGCCAGGGACCCCCTACTATATATACGACATAGAATTGCTGTAGCATAGAATTGAGCTTAGTGTCATGTATAAACATTGCTACTCTGTTATGGTACATCCAATACAAGGAAATAATACACAGGTTAATACTGTATTTTACACTATAAAATATAAAATTATATTATTTTAAAGTGAAATCAAAAGATTTCGCGACCCCCCTGCAGTACCTCCGCGACTCCTAGGTACTGCAGGGGGGGTCGCGGGGGGGGGGTCCCCTGTTGAAGACCTCTGATCTAAACCATCAAAACATTTAGTATCTTCAGGTAACATTTTTATTTTTTGATAATGATCAGATAAATCTCATACTAAGGCAGCCCGAGACAAGGCAAGGCAAGATGGCTGACTGGAAGTAACGATGCTCTCACTTAAGGTAGCTTAAATCAGCCTATTCAATGTATGATGTGTATGGAATTTGTTTTTTATTAAAAAAAAAAGTCTGACCAATATGGATGCCACCCGTGGAGTCAGTAGTGTGGAAACATTTACATGAAGGTTTCTTGTTAACCTAAAGTGTATTCTTAGACTTAGACTTAGGCAAACCTTATTGATCCACAAGGGAAATTGTTTTGGGTACAGTAGCTCACTCATCAAATATAATATATGATATATGATATATAACAGAGGGTAAAAGAACAAAAAGAAAAATAGATGGAAAAGCAACCAAAGAGCAATAGACCTGTGTCAGATGAGAGATAATTATATACATAAGATAATGATAATAAATATATATGTACAATCAGATTTAAATAGAAAAGTAGCAGTCAAATATAAAATACAGTATCAAATAAGATGTACAGTACCAGCTGTATACAGTTGTAGGGAGTATTATCTATTCAATCAACATGGTTTGTTGTTTAGACTCGATGTAAATATAATCAAGCAAATAGACCACTGTAGATTGCCATCTAAACATTTATTTTTTTAGTTAGGTGCCCTCTAGCTAGTGACCTGTGTTTCCAATCCATTTACTGTATGCTGAAGTGGGCTAATATCATGAAGAAGAAGTGAACTTTATTGATCTCACACTGGAGAAATTCTTCTCTGCATTTTAACCCATCCTATATATATATATATTAGGAGCAGTGGGCAGCACACTTCTGCGCCTGGGGACCATCTCCATGATCTTCTTGCTTCGGCTTGGTCAGGACCTAAGCTGGAGGATTTTACCTGTGGTGCATGTTTTGGGTTGATGGGGGAAACCGGAGTGCCCAGAGGAAACCCACCCAGACACAGGGAGAACATGCAAACTCCACACAGAAAGGCCCAGGCAACCCGGGGATCGAACCCAGACCATGCATGCAAACTCCACACAGAACACACACGGAAAGGCCTGGGCGACCCGGGGCTCGAACCCAGAACCTTCTTGCTGTGAAGCATGAGCGCTAACCACTCAGCCACCGTGCCGCCGTGAGGGAAACAATAAATGATAAAATGATTTAGGGTGAGCTTGTTGTAACCATGAACATGGATTCTTGTTAATATGAATTATGTTCTTAGTGGAGGCAAATAATCACTAGAGCTTATACAGCATAGTCCGGGCTAGTACCCCACTGCAGATATTTTGAGCACTCAAACTTTAGAGCTAGCTGACCGGCTACTGCATCGCAACCACTTGCTACCACAGGATATTCATTCATTCATTTATTATTCATGCCGTTTTTGCAACCACACCCCCAGGCGAAATTTGCCTAGCACTTGGATTTCGCCCTGCGGAAATGAAGCGTTTTTCTCATTGAATCTACATTCACATAGGTCACCTATTTTGGCTTAAAAACAGTGACCTTTGCCGAAAATTCGCCGTTTTCTATCCATTCGACATTCCTGTCCATCACCTAAAAGTCCCAGTATTATCCTAACATTACACTACATGCTTACCTGCTGTGATACACCTCCCTAGTCACTGTCACTGTCCCTCGGGTGTCCTGTCAACTGGCTGCTCCTCCTCTCCCTTGGGTTCCCTCGAGTTCCCTTGGGTTCCTTCAGGTTCCCTGTCCACAGTCTCTGGCAGCTCCTCTCCCTGTCCACCTTCAGCCTGGTCTGCAGAGGAAGTGGAGGCTCCAGCAGCCCCTCCAGAGTGAGGCTTTTTAATATTTTCGCCTGCTAATTCTCCGCACCTCCTTTCTTGCTCGTTTCCATGTTTCCCCGCTCATTCGCTCAACAGTATGATTATGAAACTGGCGGGGATCAGCGCAGAGAAAGGGGTGGGACCACTCTCGTAAGCTTCTATATCCTGATTGGTTTAGTCCACTGTCTATATATTGAAGATGGACCAATGGGACGCCTCCTTTAAATTATGGGCCGGTAACCGGGCTCTAAGTTAAAAAAAAAAAAAAAAAAACAGCATCGGCCCCAGCCTCCGAAGACTGTCGGCCCACCGGGAAAATGCCCGGTATCCCAGATGGCCAGTCCAGGCCTGCTTGTGTAACTTGGACAATGATGTACAGGACAGGGGAAATTGTATTAATTTTTATTCAGAAACAAGAGTTTCTCAAACCAAAAGGTTTTCAGATGAGAGTGTTCCCACACAGGGGAAAACCTCTTCCTTGCTGGCTCCATCCTATCACCTATCCTAGTCTCCTCACTCTCCTAAACTCTCCAAACTATATAAACTCTATCCAAACTCTCATCTGACCGCAACTCTCCTTCAAATACCCACATTTTGAATGAAGCCTAAGGGGTCTATATAGATAGAATGGCTCGCAGCAGCGAGGCTTCGGACGTCATCATTTTTGGCTCTTCCCCCACATGAAGCGAGCCTCGATACGCGAAACACCCCCTTCATTAGATTTGAAAGAAAGAAAGAAAGCTATGCCTTTATTAGTCCCACAGTGGGGAAATTACAGTTCTGCATTTGACCCATCCTGTTATTAGGAGCAGTGAGCAGCACATTACTCCATGATCTTCTTGCTTCAGTTTGGTCAGGACCTAAGCTATGGTGCATGTTTTAGGTTGGTGGGGGAAACCGGAGTGCCCGGAGGAAACCCACCCAGACACGGGGAGAACATGCAAACTCCACACAGAAAGGCTCGGGTGACCCGGGGATCGAACCCAGACCATGCATGCAAACTCCACACAGAACACACACAGAAAGGCCTGGGCGACCCGGGGATCGAACCCGGAACCTTCTTGCTGTGAAGCATGAGCACTAACCACTCAGCCACCGTGCCGCCAGTCGTCCAGGTAGAATCCATGGCAAAAGGAGAAATTCAATTTGTCAACTGGACTAAGTTTATTTGGTCGAATACGTTTCGCAGCTCATCCAAGCTACTTCTTCAGTTCTGGCTGGAGTGCTGGCGGACACTGCTTATAACTAGCTGCAGGGAGGAGCTAACTACAGTTTTGCCACCCCCTTCATTACTCGACACAGGCTTCAAAGCATCGGCACATCTCGTAACATTACTATTGACGGGACATTGTCATGTGTGCTGGGCATTTGAACTGAACTGGTAAGTTTGAACCCATGTGTCTGGATAGCATGTTAGCATTGATGCTAATCCTGATTTTTAATTTACATCCCTTGGAGTTTTAATAGTTTTACCCACCAGTATATAGGTGCCTGTTCTCAATCTCTAGTTGTTCTGCTGCTGGATAAGACCTGCTGCTCCAAATCCTCCTTGTACCTTTTTTGGACCTGATCACTTTATTCTGGGAATAAAAAGAAGTGGACCACACTAATCCTGTGTCATTGTAACTCACTAAAACCCAGCTGCTCTACCCGTCCTGGCCACAGCTCTTTAAAAACACATCACCGTGAATAACTAGGATGATCTGAGTTAAGTGAGTAATACATTTAGACCACTGCAAACAAACTAGTTAAGTGGAAAAAAGGCTTTAAATTGTATCTGATATCTTTTTAACCAGGTACAATTTTTTTTTTTTACCATTTATTGTTACTTTGCAATGACATCATGCTGGGTGTTTTGCATACGTATTTATGACAGAATGGTCAGCACAAATCAGCTCACCTGTTATAGTTTTTTTTTTTTTTTCCTCCTTAAACCAAAGCTCATATAAAATGCACTACTGCAAAGTAGTTATTTATTATTTATTATTTAAACCGGCATGGTGTCTGCGTGTATCTATAGTGTCAGTATCTTTAAAAGTGGGGGTAGCATCTGTTTGAAAAGCACCTGAGCCCCTGTGTTTGACCTCACATCATCAGAGCTGCTTTGGTCCCGTCTTCGGTTGAACAGCACGTCGCCCGTGGCGACAAAACAATCTGACATGTAAACTTCCTCCACCCCAGCGCATCAGTTAAAAGAGCAGACCATTATACTCTCCAATCACACACACTACCTCTGCCCTGCTCCATTTTGATGCGCAAATATCAGTCCAACAATGCAATGCAGTAGCGGCGGCAGTAGCTCAGTTGGTAGAGTGTTTGTCCACTGATCCAAAGGTTGGCGGATCAAATCCCGCTCTTGACATAGGAAACATCAGTGGTTGAGCGGTCAGATCCACTGACCCACAGGTTGGTTGGTACGATTCCAGCTCCCACAGATGAATGCTGCCGTTGTGTCCTTGGGCAAGACACTTAACCCTCCTCGCCCCCAGTGTCTGCGTACACTGGTGTGTGAATGTGTGTGTGAATGGGTGATTGGTTCCTTGTTGTAAAGCACTTTGGGTGCCTTGAAGGTGGAAAAGCGCTATATAAAGATGTGACCATTTACCATGCTCATGTCAAGTCTCGCTATCTACGGCCCATCAGATGACATCACAACAGTCTATAGGCCATTCGCAGCTAAAATGGATATTGCTGCAGATTTTTGTTGTAATCCAGAGAACTCTTGGGCCGAGTCACTAATAAAAAAAACAAAGTTCAAAGTCAGCGTTATTGTTAAAAACCATATGTACAGGTTGCACATACAGGATTTGAAATTACACCACTCCCTAGGCCCACAGTGAACATAAAACATCTGATAAACAAGACAATAAACACCATGACTAAAACATCACACATATACCCGTAGCAAAAGTACAGTAAATTTGTTTATAATACAAATAGTTAAAGGGATAGTGCGTTTTTTTTATGTTAATCTGTCTGGGTTTCCTACTAAAAGTTACGTGTGTTGACACTGGCTTACCTCTGACTATGACATATTTAAAAGCTCTGAAAAGCAGATTTTTGCAGAATAGGTCAGATTTATACCGGAGATTGCCAAATTAATATTGTTACTATGCAGTTATGTTGTAATACAGTGAATTCTGATAGAAATGATCACTTATCAGCTCTCTAATCTCTTGCTCTCCTCCTCTCACCTCAATCACCTCTTTACTCCCTCTCCTTTTTTACTTTCTAATCTTACTCTTTCTACTCTCCTTTCTCCTTTTTTTGAGCCAATCACCAGCTTCTATGATAAACAACTTATAATAAAAACTGAAACATTGACAATAGATTACATATTTTACAATCTACCTTGTAGATAGTTTTGTTCATTCTCAAGACATGACGCTAGCTATCTCACTGTCTCAAAGCTAATGCTAGTTTTTATTAAAAGCAAAGAATAAAAATAAAGAACCTATTAAAATTATTTTTATATCTAGCTTGTGTTTAGCGTTCATTTCATATTTAGGACTATTATGCCTAAAAATTAGCGTTAGTGTTGGACAAACTTTATTGATCCACAAGGGAAATTATTTGGACACAATAGCTCACTCATCACTGTATAGTATAATAACTAAGAGTAAAAAAGTAAATGGTAATAAATTCTAAAGTAGCAAAAAAGATGGCAAGAGACATCTGTCAAATATGACATAATTATATAAATGTATAGAGTAGAGACAAGAACGGCAGTGCAATAATAGGTTATCCATTACATAAGACTGAGTTGGTGTACAGTTGTAGGGTGAATGAATATTTGAGTGGAGCTGTAGGAGCCTGTTGGAGAATGAGCTCTTCTGTCCCTCTGTCTGGTGCAGTGGGTGAGCAGGAGTGTCCATGATGGAGAGCAGTTTGTCCAGTGTCCTCCTGTCCCTCACTGTGATAAATGTTGGTTAGCTCAACTGGTAAGTCATGGACTTTCCCCCTGGGGGTTGTGGGTTCAAATCCCCCCCGGGCAATGAGCTAACCAGTGTGGGTCCTTGGGCAAGACCCTTCACGGTACTGCCCCCCGGGCGCCGAAAAAAGATGGCTGCTCACTGCTCCTGAAAAAGGATGGGTCAAATGCAGAAGTCAAATTTCTCCCGTGTGTCACTGTGTGTCATTGTGTGTGAGACCAATAAAGGCTTAAGCCTAAGCCTAAGCTAAAAATGTTTCCAGCTCACAGCCGATCATGTAACCAGCTTTACGGATCAGTTTGTCAATCCGCCTAATGTCCCTTTTACTGGTGCTACTCCCCCAGCAGACCACAGCAAAGTACGACAGACTGGTAGAAGATCTCTAGTAACTTGCTGCACACATTGAAAGAAAGCAGTAAGATACAAAATGTCCAAACGTCCACACTATCGCCTACTTAGGACACTGTTAAAGGGTCACGCCATTTTTAGTGGTGTCCAAATGTCCAGTGTATGAAAAAGTATTTCCCACAATGCACCATGAAAAGTAGTGTCCAGCACTGGTCATTAGACTGGTCCTAGTGACCACAATGCATTGTAAGAGTCGGAAAAACATCAGTGGACAGAGACAGGACTTTAACCGGATACAACATTTGTAAATGAAGTGAACAGAAGCATTGGTTTTATTGCACTGTTGATCATGATTATGGATAAAACTGTTAAACCATTTTGGTGTTGCTAGCGTTAGCTACTTACGTTAGCTCAAGCCATTAAAATATCAATATTTTCCATTTCAAGAAAAAGCAAAAGCAAAAAATCTGGTCTGTTTACATGAGATCCTGCTTGTCAAAAACTTGTACAATTATTATTAGTCCATATATATTTATGCCAGTCAAATTTGATCATTATTTATGACAGAAATCAAGTTTTATCAGAGTTTAGCAGATCTTTTTTTTTACCCGGTTGCATAGCATTATAATAAAATCTTGAAGGTGAACCCAAGATGGCTTCTTATTGATTTCAGTGGCCTGTGCTCATTGGCGCATGGGCCCAAAAAGTAATTTTCTCTTCCGCATTTGTCTGTAACGTGCAAGGCCTGGAGCATTTGGACCAATCGGAGTGAGCGCGGCTCAGAGTGGGGCTAGGCTAAGTCTGACAAAGCTAACTTTTAGGCACTTTGAGGATTTAAACATTTTAAAAAGTTTATGTTGTGAAAATAGAATCCTTACAAAATCCAACCTTTGCGAAACTTGTGGATACACTGTCAGCTGAACACGGGCAGTTTGAATTCCCAAAAAATGCATTTTGCTCTATGGGAGAATTCTTTCTGGGCCCAAGTTCCCGGGAGCTGCAGTACCTGGAGCAGCCACTAGTCGGTTCGAGCTGGGACAGAGGGGGAATGTCTTATCCAGTTTTTATTAGTCACATGACCCAAGGGGTATTGAGCTGTGTGTCTGAATCGTTCTATTAACGAGTCCACTAAATAGTGCAGGAGGGGTTAGAGGTCGCAGTGGACATTCAGACAAAGCCACAGTGTTTTAAAATGTCCAGCTGAAATATTCACGTCATTTGTTTAGTCTTAAACTTGTCGTTGGTGACATCCACCTGATCCACCTGAAGTGCACTGTGTAACATTTCTGGTGGATGGTCTGTCAAAGGCTTTTCTATTTGGAGATGTTATTGCTTTGTCTGGAATGTTTCACCTTTCTATCTTCATGGAGACCAAACCAGACCAAGTTACAGGTCATTTCTGTGGAGATGAAGCCCCACTCACAGTCAGAATGCTAGTTTTTCTAAGTATTTTTTAAGCAATAAAACCACCTTTTAGCATGACTCAGAAAAATGTCATCTTACATATTAGACAGGAACTAATGACGCTAACAGTGAGGCTGTCAGGCGCCGTTGTGCACAAAGCCCATTATACAATCACAAGTCACTCGTCTCTGAGTTGCCAGATGCTAAAATGAAAATCAGTCAGCAGTATTCTATTAAGGTTCAGTTGTGCTGCTGCAGTTCTAACCCTGAAGGTGCATGTGTTACTTCTGTTCCCTTTAACACTAAATGGTCTCGCTTCTATCTTTGTTTTCACCCTACTACAGGGACTACAGGGACTCCACTCTCTACAGGGAGAGAGTGAGGACAGTGAGGACGGTGTACTTTGTATAGACACTGCTACAGTGAGACGGGCTTTCAAGAGAGTGAACCCCCGCAAAGCACCAGGACCCGACGGCATCCCCGGATGGGTGCTGAGGGCTTGTGCTGACCAACTCGCCGGGGTGTTCACCAACATCTTCATCCTGTCTCTGAGCCAGTCTATCGTGCCCACCATCTTCAAGACCTTCACTGTTGTCCCCATCCCAAAGACCCCCACAGCATCCTGTCCTAATGACTATCGGCCCATAGCACTCACATCTGTCATCATGAAGTGCTTTGAACGAATCATTAAGAGACACATCTGTGACTCCCTCCCCGACACCCTGGACCCCCTGCAGTTTGCATATAGAGCAAAGAGGTCTACAGACGACACTATTACTCTAGCAGTCCACACCTCTTTCAGTCATCTGGAGAGAGGAAACACATATGTCAGAATGCTCTTCACTGACTACAGCTTGGCATTCAACACCATAATCCCCTCCAAACTGGTCTCTAAGCTCACCGCCCTGGGCCTGGGGACGTCCATCTGCTGCTGGATATGGGACTTCCTCACTAACAGGCCACAGGCGGTGAGGATCGGCAGCCACCTCTCCTCCACATGTGTCCTCAGCAGTGGGGCACCCCAGGACTGTGTTCTCAGCCCTCTCCTGTACTCCCTGTTCACCTACGACTGTACCGCCAGGCACAGCTCCAACATCATCCTCAAGTTTGCTGACGACACCACCATCCTAGGCCTCATCACCAACAACGATGAGAGCACCTACAGAGACGAGGTGAAATCACTGACCAGCTGGTGTCAGGAAAATAACCTCTCTCTGAATGTCAGCAAAACTAAGGAGATGATCGTGGACTTCAGGAGACAGCGTGTAGACCAGCATCCCCCCATCTCCATTAACAACGCTGAGGTGGAGCAGGTCAGCAGTTTTAAGTTCCTTGGGGTACACATCACGGAGGATCTGTCCTGGACACTACATACAGACACTGTGGTTAAGAAAGCCCGACAAAGACTCTGCTTCCTGAGGAAGTAGACGATAAAGGAGCCTGCCAGCACGCACAAAAAGACTCAAAGACAGCTATTACCCCCAAGCTGTCAGACTACTGAACTCTGGATAATACTCTAATACTGAACTCTCAATAATACTGCACTAAACTACTTTTCATTATGCATAATATGTTTACTGCTGCTGCTTTATATGAATGTATCATGTTTGTCACTACCTCACTGTAAACTACTGTTACCTGTGCAATAATCTGTGCAATAACCTATGTGCAATATTTATACCATACTATGTGCAACACCTATACCACACCATATTATGTGCAATCTGTGAAATACTTATTGTGTATTTTGTATTGTGTGAAATATGATTTAATCCTACCTGCACCTTGTACATTGTACCTTTTATCACATATTTTATTATATTGTTTATTATATTGTTTACTTCTTCCCCTGCACTTTTGCAACACTTTTTTTTTTTACCATGTACTATTATTGCATGTTATTAGTACTTCTGACTATCTTAGTGGGTCAACGGTTCTTCTGATCCTAAGCATTTCATTGCATTGTTGACCTTGTGTTGATTTTGCATATGACAAATAAACAATTTTGAATCTTCTTGAATCTTGACCCTTCTCACACTTTCTCTACTCTCCTCCGCCACAGTCTTCCTCTGTTGATTGCAGCTTTTTGAGTTTCACAGCTGTATATGTGGCGAGGAGGAGGAAGAGGAGGAGGGAGGGTTGACATGTGACTAGCACAGACTGCTCATGGGTAACAGCTCTTCAGCACTGGACAGATCCACATCCATAGACCATATAATGGATGTAGCTAACATGTTAACCACAGCATTCCAAATAGGAAGTGAACATGGGAACACTTCTGGCTCCATAGACTTCATTTCCAGTTCACTTTCTATTGAAAAAATCATTGCCCTTCTCTCTTTGTAACTACTGCTATCAAAGCCGTCATTTTGGTCTTAAAATTACTTTTGGGCTTTTTCTGTTCTAGCTGCTGTTGTGAGCGGACATGTCTTCTTTTCCTCCCTTATCAGCTGCTCTGTGTCTGGTGTTTTTTTTCTTGTCTTGTCTCTTTTTCTCCTGATGGAACAGATTTTTCAAAATTCTAAATTATGGAATTGATAAGCTGGTCCCTTAATGCAATTGACACACTTTTTTCATGGAGGAATGCCGGTCCGGGAGATCCAAACTGTCTGGACGGAACTTTTCAAGTGGGGACAAGTGGAATGTTGTGTGTCTGGCACCGCTGTTCCTAGAGGACACTGAGGACATTTACCTATTTGGATTTTTGATAGCTGGACATCTGTTGATTGGCTTAGGGATGTTCATGGTTTATCGGAAAATTGGGAAGCTGGCAGCAAACAAAGAGTCGCCCAAGCTGTCTGCTGTAAAATCACACCACTGTGGAGCTGTTGCTGACCTAGTGAAGGGATTACAGAAAAGTGTATCAGAAAGTGATACAGATTGAGGAATATCTCCAACCAGAGGATACGTCTGGACACCATCACGAGCATGCTTACAGAACTGTGCAGAAACAGCGCAGCGCAGTCTGCAGTGACTGCTGTACGCCAGGAGGAACTGTCTAGGGCTCTAGCGACTCTGCAAGGTGACATGAAGTTGGGGGCCTGGCAGGACCAGGGTTCTGGCTAATTGTCCGTTCGCCTGGGTTCTAAAAATGTATTGATCATGTTAAATTATCCCCCCTTGGTGTAATTAATCAGTCTCCCTGAAATCTCTTAATTAACAGGACTCTTTGTTTTGACTCTGCTCTCCTGCACTCAACACAACCCCAAGGACACAGCTGTGGTTATCACGGTACACTATAATCAAAAGGACATGTTATCAAATTTGTCTGGGACACTCTGACATGTATTCTGTAAACACTCTGCCCTGCCTATTTAGTAATGTCCGCCTCAGCTTCAGTTCCAATCGATTTCATCAATATTCTGTTCTGCTCACCCTCCCCACCCTCCCGTTTGTTTACTAAACAAAAGGACGCCTCATGTTTACTTGTCCCACTGTTTTTGTCATAATATGTTTGTGAATATTGTTATCGATTGTACTTTTGTACTATTCGTATCACTGCGCTCCCGTTAGCTGCCTGTTGCCTGTTCACTCGTAAACTTCCCCTTACGGTGGACCGCATCCGTCGTTCACTTCCGCTAAAGGTTAACAGGCTAATAATAAGTAATAGGCGCGCAGTCATACAAATCGAGACGAGATATGTGAATGCTAACTACGCTGCTGGATTTTTCGTGGACAACTGTTTGGGACACAAATATATCACTTTTCGGACAAATGTTTTGTTTTGAGAAGGAAAAACAAGCTTCATTAACAGCTGATTCCTTCTTTCACAGAGGTTGCTCCCACCAGCGTTGACAACAGGTTTGACTGCCAGGGTTGTTAAGCATCGGCTCCCTGCACTGTGGGCAGTAAAGGGAGTTACCTTCAATACTAATAATAATAATGCATCATTTTTATATAGCACTTTTCTGGACACTCAAAGACACTTTACAGATCATTATTCATTCACTCCACACTCGGAGGTGGTAAGCAAGTATTGTAGCCACAGCTGCTCTGGGGAAGACTGATGCATGTGAGGCTGCCAATCCAAGTACTAACCAGGATTTTCTTACCTTCTGAGATCTGACGGGATCAGTCTTTGGCAAGCTGGTATGACCACCTTGCTCCTAGCCTTGCTCCTGTTCTGCTCTTTGGTTGCTATGATGAAAACCCCCTCTTCATGACATCACGAGGTGGAACGGAGTATTATGAGCTTTGGAAATCAGGGATGAAAGAGTTCCATCTTTTAGCGGATCTCCGCTTTTTTTTCAGCCGCGGGGTAATTTCTTTATATATATATATATATATATATATATATATATATATATATATATATATGTATGTGCAAATTCGTTGAGAAAGATTTTGGGTGTATATATATGTATAGTTGCGTTTAAGGTCGCCAACCGTCCCTTGAAAAACAGAATCGTCCCGTATTCAGAACAAAAGTACATGTATCTCGTATTAAACTTCATATTAAACTGCGGGCCGCGCGAGCCCGTGTCTGGAGCCGCGGACCGAGCGAGTGAGCACAGCTCTTTCGCAACAGCGTGTACCATTAAGTATACACAGGTTAAACTTTATAAAACATCCTATACCTCATCCTGCCTGCCCGTGCCTCACTTAACGCATCGCTCCTCGCTTTTTCACCTGCGCCTTTTAGCGCGCATAAGCTCCTCCTCAATGCAGTCTGATCGGAGAGCTTGCCTTGGTCATTTTGGGTGGGAACTATTTTCCAGTGCGGAAGAATAAAGCCGAATCACGCAGCACGCTGCCAGGGGAATCCCAGTTACGCACCGGGAAGGGAGTTCCCCTGTTGCACAACGTGGTGCGTGATTCGGCTTTATTCTTCCGCACTGGAAAATAGTTCCCACCCAAAATGACCAAGTCAAGCTCTCCGTGTTGATTTGCACATTTATTTGCACTCGATATGAATGCGCACTACACACAAAGTAATTGGGAAACGCATCGAGCAAATTAATTCCTTTTGGCCGAAATCTTTCTCTGGCGACGTTAGACTCCAGTCTAAGGCGGAGTAGCTGCAGATACCGCGGCGGTCAGTGGCGACAGACTCGGACAATGGCTGGGTGAGCAGGAAAACGCTTTCCACCACTTATTTTAGTCTCTGGACTGTGGGGAGATGCCCAAATTTGACCTGGGGGTGGCATATCCCTTTAATAATTTTTTTGTACTTTTATGTACAGTTTTACTTTATTGCTAACATATAGCATATAGAAATCCAACTGTCAGAAATGTTAAATTTTCCAGCGGGGGGGGGGGGGGGGGTGCCCCAGGACTTTCCGCTTTTTTCATGATTGGCCACTTTCATCCCCAGGGAGATGTAGGATAATAAAAAAGGGTTAGTCAAAAGTGTGAATGAAACAAAATACAACTCCAGGTATGTTTTAAATGATCCTGGGTGTCATAGACTGTAACCAAATAGCAGGCAGTTTACACATGTACAGTGTTACTTATAAGTACACGTATGCAACAACAAAATTGAATAACCTCCCTTGGCCTTGTGGATACATCTGAGAGAAAAAACAGGTCCTGAATATTTCCCTTATTCTAGCCTCCTTCACTCGTCCTTGGTAAAGTTTGGCCTGGCAGTGCAGTGGGCGCATTAGAGAGGTGGTGACTGCACCCGCTGGCTCGCTGTCTCCCTTAGGTGCTGCTCCGGACATGCAGGTCAAAGCTCCGAGCAGGCCTCAAATAATTATTATACGACCTGCACAAAACTGAAACTTATAGATTGTATGGCTCTTGACTTGAGACTGCTCTGCTAAAATGGGAAGGTGAGGTGAGATAGGAGACTTCTGGGACTGTAGCTTTTTGTTATGTTTGTGTGGTCAAAATGGACAATCAATTTGAAAATAAAACACTTATAGGTCCGATATTACGCAAAATTGACTCTTTTGAGCTTTTAGTCATGTTATAATGTTGTTACCTCTTCAAAAACCAACCTACCTTGTGTTTTATTTCATTCACACATGTTTGAGTAACCTCCTAATTATTAGTCTGTACATTTTCAAATCTCAAAATGCTCTGGTCCACAGTGTGATGTCATGTAGTGGTAGTTTTAAAGTTACCAGCTACCTTTTTATCTTTTAGATTTTTAGTAAAGATTGGCAATGAACAGGCCTGAAATCATCCAAATTATTCTATTCGAGAGAAGAGCCCACCCTAAATATGCAGGGTTTGTTAAAAAAAAGTTCCAGTGAGTAGAGGCTTCTCTCCACAGATCTGACTTGTAATATAGTGTTGTGGTTTGGATTGGGCATTGTGGTGATAAGAAAATAAATTTGTATATTGTACATTTATTATCATTATCATGTTTGTTGGCCCAAGCTTTGGTTAGACAATTATGGATTTGCGTATACTGTATCTCCAAGCGTCCTTACACATACAGATAAAGGGGATAAAGGTCATCTTTGTGTAGGTCACCCAGAGGATCCACATCTTTTTCACCCAGTCTTTCCAGAACATTGATTTCTTCCCTATATGTGAAGAATCCCTCAGTCGTCCAGGTAGAATCCATGGTAAAGGGAGTAGTTCAATTTATCAACTGGACAAAGCTTATTTGGTCGAAGACGTTTCGCAGCTCATCCAAGCTACTTCGTCAGTTCTGGCTAAAGTGCTGCTGGACACTACTTATATCTAGCTGCAGGGAGGAGCTAAGTACAATGAAATTACTATGAAACTATCCCACCTCTTTGTTTTCAGTTTCTGTCTGGGCTCTTGTTTAGCATACCCATTCAGTACCATAATGGGGGTTTTCACACCTCTGGACCTGACCTGGGGGGTATTCCACGAACGTCGCTAAACTTAGCCGCGACTAAGTGCTAAGTTCTCGCCTGGCTGAGACACAACTTAGACAAAAGCTTGAACCCGTTCCACTAACGCGTTTCAGCTGCGCCTAGTCAGAGCTAAGCTCAGTCTGGCCCAATCAGGCCGGGCCAAGACGCGTGCACGGGGTAAATAAGAAGCCCTGAACAAGCGACTGTAGAAAACGCGATCATGTCGAAGATTTGGGCCGATTATTTCAGCGCATCAGAACAGAAGTTGCTTTTGGAACTCTACAACACATTTGCAATAACCAAGACCAGAGACATGGCGTGGCAGAAGATCGCCGAACGCTTAAATACGTAAGTTAAGTCCTATAACAGTGCCGGAGTTTTTTAAGTCTGTTTTTCATCATTCATGTCAACGCTGATTTGTGGCGCAGGGGTAAAGTCACCGTCTGTGGTGCGGGAGTTTGTGAGTTCGATTCTCACGGTGGGTAGTTCATGGCATAATTATTATATATTTGTATAGCAGTCTGGTCAGTTGTAATTTATTTTTACTGTGTAAAAGTATTTGCTCCAACTAATACGTTAAATTGTGTTATCTTGTCTTTGAGCAGGAATAATGTGAAGAGGACTGTTTTACAGGTAAAGATAAAGCATAAAAACATTTTGCAGAGTAGTAAGTAGGCTAATATTAATATTATTATTCAGTGAAATTAGTAATACTGTTGAAATGGTACCTTAATTTAATTTAAAATGAACAGCAGCTACCAAGCCACAGGAGGTGGGAGCCCCCCTCAAAACCTTTCACCTGCAGAGGATCTGGCACTGGCCCTAAACTGGGGTCGCCCACTGGTGGAGGTAATTGAAGGAGGGACCCCATCAAAGATCCTTCCTGCGAGTTCTCGTGAAGAGTATATTCAAGGTATTCTCTAGGCTAATGCTTGCCTCAGCTGTGATCCAAGCATTTGTATTTTAATAGTATGTTTGTGTTCTAGTTACTGAAGATAGCGTACACTTGGACCCTCCTCAGCAGTCCTCCAGCAGTGCCTTGCCTGACCCTCGTCCTCCAGCAGTGCCTTGCCTGACCCTCAGCAGTCCTCCAGCAGTGCCTTGCCTGACCCTCAGCAGTCCTCCAGCAGTGGCCTCACACCAGAATGTCATACCTAATGTATTTTATTGTTTTATGCCTATTGATGGAAATTGATAAATAGGATTTCATTAAAGAGGCTTGCACAGCATCTCTGAAGCAAATTTGTTGAATCATTGAAATGTTGCATCATGGAGCGTGCCTGTTATTTGGCTACATTTTGTTTTAAAAGTAAAGATTTACCTGTAACTGTATTCTTTGATAGAGATGTCACATAAAATATAAAGTGTCAATGTCATCAAGTGAGAGTGATGTTAGGCCCAACTGATATAAGTTATGTGATGATAACAATAATTGTAGGTTAAATTTATTTCCATTTCTGTAATATGTTGCAAATAGAAATGCGTGAAAATTTGCCTTGGGCATCAATAGGTCAATAGCGGGAATCGATCCCCGGTCGCCGGTTCGAGAGTCAAAGCACATAACCACTCAACCAAAGCCTTTCTTAAAGTTACTGGTGGAATTCTTCTATATGTTAATGTCGTAAAGACAGCGGTTCAAAAGCATACGTTTAGATTACCGGAGAATTGTCAAGAACCAAGAACGTAAGGTAATTTCTTTTTTTTTTCTGATATTGTTTTCGGACAACACAGATACTCATGCGGGAGGTGTGCGGAACTGTTTGTTTGACACTCTGTTTACGTCAGGTACGTATTCTCTGCGACACGGCCTAACTAAGACACAACTTTAGCCTTGCCGCGACCAGACTATCTGCTAAGACCATGTTGCCCCAGTAACTCAGCGGGAACTAAGTTTAGCGAGCGTCGTGGAACCGAACTCTCACTTAAACTAGCGCCAACTGACGAATAAAGCCGGGTTTTGCGCTTAGTAGCTTTCGTGGAATACCCCTCTGGCTAGTCCTTTTGTTTGCTTTGTTTGTTTTGATTTAGTGTCTGACCCCTCCATTCCTGTTTAAGGAAGGATTCTCTCTTTTGATTAAAAAAAATACCCTCTTTAACTCAAACCAGCTCTTTTCCCTGGCTATGATCTGTACCTCACTGTCCTGTACCAACATCGACGGGAGAGCCAGAGTGGACCTTCATCTGCTGTACCTCTCCACCTAGAAGCCACGGGCCACTCCTTTGAGGACAGTGAGGTACAGATCTTAACTCAGACTTGAATTTTCACAGCCACATCAAATCAATAACATCTGCAGCCTTTTAACATCTAAAAAAGCAGCAAAAATCAAAGGTGTACTGTCTAAAGTCATGCTTTTGTCTCCAGTAGGTTAGACTACTGTTACGGCCTCTCACTGGCCTCTCCAAACAAGCTGTGAGACAGCTGCAGTACATCCAGAACACTGCAGCTCGGGTCCTGACTCGAACCAAGAAGTACGAGCACATAAGTCCTGTGCTCAGGTCTCTGCACTGGCTCTTGTGGCTCAGAGAATAGACTATAAAGTGGTTCTGCTTGTGTACAAGTCTCTCCATGGCCGAGCACCAAAGTACATATCTGATATGTTAGTGCCATATGAACCATCTGCATTCTGAGACCTCAGAGACCAGACACCTGCTGGTGCCCAGAGTTAGGACTAAACACAGGGACTCTAAGTTTCAGATTCATGCAGCTAAATCCTGGAACAGTCTTCCTGAAGATGTGAGACAGGCCTCTACTTTGATGCTGTTTAAATCCAGGCTCAAAACTGTTCTGTTTACCTGTGCATATGACTGAAAGGTTTTCATTCTGCACTCTTCTCTCTCATTTAATGTCTCTCTCTTTTTAATTTTATGTTTTGATTTGTTTGTATTGTGATTTTAATGTATTTCTTATTCTGTAAAGCACTTTGAATTACTTTGTGTACAAATTGTGCTATACAAATAAACTTGCCTTGCCTTGCGTCCTTGGGCAAAACACTTAATCCATCTTAAACTCAGCGTCACTGGTGTGTGTACAATGTACGCAATGATTTGATTGTCAATGGGTGAGTGGTTCCTTCATGTAAAGCGCTTTGAGTGTCTTGAAGATGGAAAAGCGCTTTATAAAAACGAGATCATTTACCATTAATTGAGTTCAAATACCGGAAACACATCTTTGTTTTCCCTGCAAGTGACATGGATTTAACCAATCACAGTTCAGTCTGAACTCTCAGCAGTAGATGGCTTTAGTTACATTTCATGGGGAGTAAAACCAAGCTAACACTATAAATCACAGGTTATCTTTATTCTATTGTTCTTTATTAATTAGTATAGCACAGCACTATTGTATTCACACACTATGTGCACATTGAGATGCCTTCAATCTCATTGTGAGTATGTATAATGTAAGTTGTACATATGACTAGTGACAATAAAAGGCATTCTATCCATCCATCCATCTTCTACCGCTTTTCCATTTCTGGGTCGCGGGGGCAGTAGTCCAAGCAGATCTGCTGCCCAGAACACAATGCACCAGCCAAAAGGCATTCTATTCTCAGTGAATTTCAGTGCTGTGAGATCTTCCTGACCTTCTTTTAAAGGTGCAGTAACTTTTTGGGTCTGACATGGACCTCTCACCAGAAAAGTTACATAGTGCACCTTTAATAAGAAATAAAATACATACAGTATGCTTCCTCATATATGTAAGATATGACTTGTTGAATTGACAGCTCAGCAATACCTGCTGCTGTGTACCCTAAAAGACCCCTGAACTGGAATGTAACGATATCCAAATCTCTTGATACGATATTTTCACGATATGCATCTCATGGGATGATATTTAGGATAAGGAGGCAATTGTGAATATGCCACTTTTACGATGCCTTGACAATCCTTTGGTACTGTTATAAGCACTTTTAAATCTTATTAGGCCCGAGCGCTAAAGCGTAGGGCCTTTTGTTACTGTTCTGCAGTGCGAAGCACTGCAGAACCAGCGTGCACAAAACAAAGCGCGAAGCGCTTTGTTTTGTGCACGCAGCAGAGCGCGAAGCGCTCTCCCCTTTTTAAACACCTAGCATTCATGTCAACGACTGGTGCCCGCTGACTTGGCACGGTGGCATCGCCCGTGGCCGCGATAGCGGCCAAATTGTAATTGTTCACCCCAAAACATTCTCGGCCCACCAGCGTGCGCAAAACAAAGCGCGAAGCGCTTTGTTTTGCGCGCGCAGCAGAGCGCGAAGCGCTCTCCCCTTTTTAAGCACCTAGCACTCATGTCAACGACTGGTGCCCGCTGACATGGCACGGTGGCATCGCCCGTGGCCGCGATAGCGGCCAAATTGTAATTGTTCACCCCAAAACATTCTCAGCCCACCAGCGTGCGCAAAACAAAGCGCGAAGCGCTTTGTTTTGCGCACGCAGCAGAGCGCGAAGCGCTCTCCCCTTTTTAAGCACCTAGCACTCATGTCAACGACTGGTGCCCGCTGACGTGGCACGGTGGCACCGCCCGTGGCGGCAAAATTGTAATTGTTTTGTGGGCACACATGACATCGTGCACGCAGTGCACGATGTCATGTGTGCCCACAAAACCAGAGCGCGAAGCGCTCTCCCTTTTCCAAACACTCAATGCCACACTATAGTGACACTCATAGGATCCAATAGCACAGACTGGCACTGCCCATTGCCGCGAAAGCGGCATAATTGTAATCGTTACCCATCGTAAACGTCAAAAATGTGTATTGGGCAAGTGAGTAATCGATGAGGTCAATGACGAGCGCAACGCGCTCGTCATTGACAATGGACCCCACGGGTGCGTTACTGGACACGAGCCCTTTCCATTGATATATATATTGCCACCATAGGTGGCACCATATTGTTATTGTTCTGGTTTTTCTTATTATTATTATTATTTATTAGGCCCGAGCGCTAAAGCGTAGGGCCTTTTGTTACTGTTCTGCAGTGCGAAGCACTGCAGAACCAGCGTGCACAAAACAAAGCGCGAAGCGCTTTGTTTTGTGCACGCAGCAGAGCGCGAAGCGCTCTCCCCTTTTTAAACACCTAGCACTCATGTCAACGACTGGTGCCCGCTGACTTGGCACGGTGGCATCGCCCGTGGCCGCGATAGCGGCCAAATTGTAATTGTTCACCCCAAAACATTCTCGGCCCACCAGCGTGCGCAAAACAAAGCGCGAAGCGCTTTGTTTTGCGCATGCAGCAGAGCGCGAAGCGCTCTCCCCTTTTTAAGCACCTAGCACTCATGTCAACAACTGGTGCCCGCTGACCTGGCACGGTGGCACCGCCCGTGGCGGCAAAATTGTAATTGTTTTGTGGGCACACATGACATCGTGCACGCAGTGCACGATGTCATGTGTGCCCACAAAACCAGAGCGCGAAGCGCTCTCCCTTTTCCAAACACTCAATGCCACACTATAGTGACACTCATAGGATCCAATAGCACAGACTGGCACTGCCCATTGCCGCGAAAGCGGCATAATTGTAATCGTTACCCATCGTAAACGTCAAAAATGTGTATTGGGCAAGTGAGTAAACGATGAGGTCAATGACGAGCGCAACGCGCTCGTCATTGACAATGGACCCCACGGGTGCGTTACTGGACACGAGCCCTTTCCATTGATATATATATTGCCACCATAGGTGGCACCATATTGTTATTGTTCTGGTTTTTCTTCTTCTTATTATTATTATTATTATTATTTTCCTCCCCCCCTTTTTGCAGGTTTCGGGTACTTCCCACGGACGAAAACTCACGAAATTTTGCACAAAATTCAAGAATGCTAAAAAAGGAATTTACAAATAATCTGTATTAAAAAATCTTAAAAAATGGCTCGACAGCGCCCCCTAGAAAATCAAAATACATTGCGCCAATGGCTATACCCGAAAAATGAACTTTGTCGTAGACAAATGAAATTCGGGTGGTGGATAGGTCATGTCGTTACAAACCAAAAAATATATTATGCCGTTGCTAGGCGACCAACAGGAAGTCGGCCATATTGGAACGAGCACGTGACCCGGCGCCGAAGGCGGAGTTTCCTGTCCTCGTATTTTAACGAACTCCTCCTAGGGTTTTTGACCCAGACTCACCAGAATCGTGCTGTATCATCTAGACAAGTGGGACATTAAAAGTTGTTAAAAGCGTTCTAAAAGAGTGAACGGTGTTTCCGTGACAACGCCACAAATTTCGGGTTCGTTTTTGCGGCTCGCCATCAAACTTCGACGAGCGATAATTCGCGCATACTTTGGCCGATTTCACTCAAACTTTAATCGTTGGTGGACACCCGGGCCCTGAACAGATTGATATAAGAAAATCTGAAATGGGTGCTATAGCGCCACCTAGGGAGATTGCATGGAAGCGCAAAATTTTACTTTGTCGTAGACATACCAAATTTGGTACACATATTCGTGACGGGGTCTTGATCAAAAAACTCAATGACGCCAACATGCCATATCCCATCGTGTTGCCATGGCAACAGGCCAATCTTCTCTCCTTGCCAATGGGACGCCAGGCAAAAACTTTGTCGTAGCCAAACCAAATTTGGTACACAGATGCATCATGGGAATAGGAACAAAAAAGTATATTAAGCGGTTGCTAGGCGACCAACAGGAAGTCGGCCATTTTGGACCGAGCACGTGACCTGGCACCGAGGGTGCATTTTCCTGTCCTCGTATTTTAACGAACTCCTCCTAGGGTTTTTGACCCAGACTCACCAGAATCGTGCTGTATCATCTAGACAAGTGGGACATTAAAAGTTGTTAAAAGCGTTCTAAAAGAGTGAACGGTGTTTCCGTGACAACGCCACAAATTTCGGGTTCGTTTTTGCGGCTCGCCATCAAATTTCGACGAGCGATAATTCGCGCATACTTTGGCCGATTTCACTCAAACTTTAATCGTTGGTGGACACCCCGGCCCTGAACAGATTGATATAAGAAAATCTGAAATGGACACTATAGCGCCACCTAGGGAGATTGCATGGAAGTGCAAAATTTTACTTTGTCATAGACATACCAAATTTGGTACACATATTCGTGACGGGGTCTCGGTCAAAAAACTCAATGACGCTCCCACGCAAGCTCCCATCGTGTTGTCATGGCAACAGGCCAAACATCTGTCCTCGCCATTAGGATCCTCTGCAAAAACTTTGTCATAGTCAAACCAAATTTGGTACACAGATACATCATGGGAAGAGGAACAAAAAAGTATATTACGTTGTTGCTAGGCAACCAACCAGCCATATTGGATAGACCATGTGACCTGGTGGCGAAGGCGCCATTTTCTGTCAATCTTCGACGAGTGATAATTCGCACATACTTTGGCCGATTTCACTCAAACTTTAATCGTTGGTGGACACCCCGGCCCTACACAGACTGATACAAGAAAATCTAAAATGGCCATAATAGCGCCCCCTAGGCAGAATGCATGGAATAGAAAATATTTACTTTGCCGTAGACACACCAAATTTGGACCACACATTCGGGACATCGTCTCGATCAAAAAACACAGTGACACCCCCACTCCATCTCACATCATGTTGCCATGGTAACAGGTCAAACATCGGTCCCTGCCATTAGGATGTCTGGCAAAAACTTTGATGTAGCCACACCTAATTTGGTACACAGATGCATCATGGGAATAGGAACAAAAAAGTATATTACACCATTGCTAGGCAACCAACCAGCCATATTGGATAGACCATGTGACCTGGTGGCAAAGGCATCATTTCCTGTCAAACTTCGACAAATGATAATTAGCACATACTTTCTCCGATTTCACTCAAACTTTAATTGGTGGTGGACACCCCAGCCCTACACATATTGATATGAGAAAATCTAAAATGGTCACAATAGCGCCCCCTAGGGTAATTGCATAGAACTGCAAAATTTAACTTTGTTGTACACATACAAGATTTGGTACAAATATTCCTGGGATATTTTCAATGAAAAAAGTCAATGGTGACCACATGCCATGCCTCATCGGGTTGCCATGGCAACATCTCTCCCCGCCAATAGGACAGCTGACAAAATCTTTGGTATAGCCACACCAAATTTGGAACATAGATGCATCATGGGAATAGGAATAAAAAATATATATTACGCTGTTGCTAGGCAACCAACCATATTGGGTAGGACATGTGACCTGGTGTTGAAGGCGCCATTTTCTCTCCTCATATTTTTATTTATTCAATTTATTTATTAATGTTTGCACCCAGCATTTAAAAGAACAAAAATACACACAAAAGAAAGAAAAAATAACAGAACAGTGCAGGAAAGGCTTATAATTGACCCTCCTCTTAAAATAATTTAAATTAGAAGGCAAAACAAACAACCCCTCCCCACCTCAACCCCAGGCATTCAACACAAATGCATCCAGATAACGCACAAACTCACACATGCATGCAGCTAGAAAAAAGGGGTGGAAAATGGCGCGTTAGCGCCACCCCCCCTGCGAGTGCAAGCGAGGGCCGATCATCGCCGCTTGCGGCTATATTTCTTATTATTATTATTATTTTCCTCCCCCCCTTTTTTCAGGTTTCGGGTACTTCCCACGGACGAAAACTCACGAAATTTTGCACAAAATTCAAGAACGCCAAAAAAGGAATTTACAAATAATCTGTATTAAAAAATCTTAAAAAATGGCTCGACAGCGCCACCTGGAAAATCAAAATACATTACGCCTATGGCTATACCTGAAAAATGAACTTTGTCGTAGACAAACGAAATTCGGGTGGTGGATAGGTCATGTCGTTACAAACCAAAAAATATATTATGCCGTTGCTAGGCGACCAACAGGAAGTCGGCCATATTGGAACGAGCACGTGACCCGGCGCCGAAGGCGGAGTTTCCTGTCCTCGTATTTTAACGAACTCCTCCTAGGGTTTTTGACCCAGACTCACCAGAATCGTGTTGTATCATCTAGACAAGTGGGACATTAAAAGTTGTTAAAAGCGTTCTAAAAGAGTGAACGGTGTTTCCGTGACAACGCCACAAATTTCGGGTTCGTTTTTGCGATTCGCCATCAACTTTCGACGAGCGATAATTCGCGCATACTTTGGCCGATTTCACTCAAACTTTAATCGTTGGTGGACACCCCGGCCCTGAACAGATTAATATAAGAAAATCTGAAATGGGTGCTATAGCGCCACCTAGGGAGATTGCATGGAAGCGCAAAATTTTACTTTGTCGTAGACATACCAAATTTGGTACACATATTCATGACGGGGTCTCGATCAAAAAACTCAATGACACCAACACGCCATGTCCCATCGTGTTGCCATGGCAACAGGCCAAACTTCTCTCCTTGCCAATGGGACACCCAGGAAAAACTTTGTCGTAGCCATACCAAATTTGGTACACAGATGCATCATGGGAATAGGAACAAAAAACTATATTACACCGTTGCTAGGCGACCAACAGGAAGTCGGCCATATTGGAACGAGCACGTGACCCGGCACCGAGGGCGCATTTTCCTGTCCTCGTATTTTAACGAACTCCTCCTAGGGTTTTTGACCCAGACTCACCAGAATCGTGTTGTATCATCTAGACAAGTGGGACATTAAAAGTTGTTAAAAGCGTTCTAAAAGAGTGAACGGTGTTTCCGTGACAACGCCACAAATTTCGGGTTCGTTTTTGCGATTCGCCATCAACTTTCGACGAGCGATAATTCGCGCATACTTTGGCCGATTTCACTCAAACTTTAATCGTTGGTGGACACCCCGGCCCTGAACAGATTAATATAAGAAAATCTGAAATGGGTGCTATAGCGCCACCTAGGGAGATTGCATGGAAGCGCAAAATTTTACTTTGTCGTAGACATACCAAATTTGGTACACATATTCATGACGGGGTCTCGATCAAAAAACTCAATGACACCAACACGCCATGTCCCATCGTGTTGCCATGGCAACAGGCCAAACTTCTCTCCTTGCCAATGGGACACCCAGGAAAAACTTTGTCGTAGCCATACCAAATTTGGTACACAGATGCATCATGGGAAGAGGAACAAAAAAGTACATTACGCCATTGCTTGGCAACCAACCACCCATATAGGATAAACCATGTGACCTGGTGGTGACGGCGCTACTTCCTGTCAAACTTGGACGAGTGATAATGTGCTAATAGTTTGGCTGATTTCACTCAAACTTTACTCGTTGGTGTACACCCTGGCCCTAAACAGATTGACATAAAAAAAATCTGATATGGCCATAATAGCGCCCCGTAGGGTAATTGCATGGAAAAGAAGAATTTTACTTTGCCGTAGACACACCAAATTTGGACCACACATTCGTGACATGGTCTTGATCAAAAAACATAGTGACACCCCCATGCCATCTCACATCGTGTTGCCATGGTAACAGGCCAAACCTCTGTCCCCGCCAATAGGATGCTCGACAAAGTTTGGTATAGCCACACCAAATTCTGTACATAGATGCATCATGGGAATAGGAATAAAAAAGTATATTATGTCATTGCTAGGCAACCAGCCAGCCATATTGGATGTGACCTGGTGTCAAAGGCACCATTTTCTGTCCTCATATTTTTATTTATTCAATTGATTTTTTAAATGTTTGCACCCAGCATTTAAAAGAACAAAAATACACACAAAAGAGAAAGAAAATAACAGAACAGTGCAGGAAAGGCTTATAATTGACCCTCCTCTTAAAATAATTGAAATTAAAAGGCAAAAAAAAACAACCCCTCCCCACCTCAACCCCAGGCATTCAACACAAATGCATCCAGATAACGCACAAACTCACACATGCATCCAGCTAGAAAAAAGGGGAGGAAAATGGCGCGTTAGCGCCACCCCCCCAGCGAGTGCAAGCGAGGGCCGATCATCGCCGCTTGCGGCTATATTTTATTATTATTACAGTAATTTCTTCATGTAGTCTGCATTGAAACAGCAAAGGACCATGTTGCACCATAACAATGAATTTAAGCAGAGATGTGTAATTCGATATACTGTGTATTGTGATGGCCCACGATTTTAATGTGAGACTTTAAATGATACAATCTCACATTATTTCGGTTATTGCTACATCCCTGCTCCTGAATGAAGTCTTGAACAGTCCACAGACCATATCCTCAGTCATTTCCAGTGCTCCAGTCTCAGTACTCTGCACACTGTCTCAAAAATGACTCTCTAATTTAAATGCTTCTTCCTCCTCCACTTCCTCCTCCTCTCCTCTCTGTACCCTCCCGCTGCAGTGCTCCATCTGTCTTGTATACTAACTCTTTCGCTCCTCTCTCTCCTTTCTCTGCACCATCATCTCATATTACCGAGGCACCAGGCAGTTCTGATGCAGCCAGAGAGTTTGCCAATTTGCAAAAAACGCCAGTGAAATTTCATTCTTGAATTGTATAAAGATTTTTTTTTTTTTACTCACCTGCTGTGTTCACACTATGTATACCCATTGAGGTTGTTAAAAGTATAAAAAATCAGAGACTAATTGATACTAAAACTAGTATAGAAACTCACATTCACGGAACAAAACTTAACCTTTCCTGAATAGCTTTAGAATGATCTTGAGCTGTATCAGAACAAGTATAAGAGCACATGGACTAGTATACGCCCATGGACTATTATGGAACCTACCTGGACCACTAAGGTATCGAAATCAGTATGGAGTCTATTCCTTAGTATTGAAATCGAGTTTGAAATTTCAGTAACACTAAAGCTTGTCTGTTTTTTGCGGCATTTATATAGAGAGATGGGAACATGGCAGCTCAATGAGGCCCCCCGGTGAAAGGCAGAGGTAGTGCATATATAGGTTTTTCCTCTTCCTTCACCTTTTCCTCTTTCTCCTCTTCTTCCTCTGGCTGGTGTTGTGCAATCATTCCATTCACACACTAGCTGTCAGGTGTGCAGTGGATATGAGACAGCTCCTGCTCTGTTACCCCTATTGGCATGTTAAAAAGGTAAGTACTGTTGTCAAATGGACTCAAACTGTTCTGAAGGGGGAATTTGAAAGTGGGACTAAGGAGAAGGAGATGTGAAGCAATGTTAAATTAAAAAGGTTAAGGATTCTGTTTTTATTAGATTTCCATAGCAACAAAGCTTCTAGGTTGAGATCTGATTTGCTATAAATTTGATCTTTGTTTTCCTTTCTTGTTTGATCTTAATCCTAAAAAGTGTGCATTGATGGAAAAAAAAACTGTATTTGGATAAAGTTGCATTTCTATATGTAGATATAGTCCATTTATTGTTTTGTTTTGTTTTTTTGTTTTTTTTTTAGAGAGAAAGCTAACAGATACTACTTTAAATATTGATGGAACTCAACAGTCCCACCCACTTCAAAAATCGCTTTGGTTCCCAAAGTACATTTTCCCATAGATTTCGAATTTTTTTTTTTATATGAAAGTTCACAAAATGTTAACAAATATCCATGCCATGGTTTGTTTTTTTGACTACCCAGCTCCCCTGCCATTCCCTGCCCTATTCCAGAGCATTTATTCAAAGAGAAATACAAACATGTTTTTTTCATATTAAATAGATGAGTGGCCTTTGGCTCAGGTTTATCGTGCGTACCCTTTAACTTGTTCCCATAGAACTGCCTTCTTTAAAGGGACAGTGTGTAAGATTTTTACCCGTTAATTACCAAAATTGAAGATACCCATTCAAAAATACATTGTTTTCCAAGCCTTTTCACTTCCATCATGAAATCAAAGTATTCTGTTGGACTTAGATATACCTGCATAAAAGGGGGATCTTCCCCATGTAGAGGCAGCCATTTTGATTACGAGAGCCGCAGAAGGACATTTGGGCTCCGCCTTCGCCTTTTCTTTATACAGTAGTTGTCAAAGGGCTCGTGGTTTTCACACAACGAGATAGTACGCGTTTGGATAAACAACGAGCATGTTGCCGGATCACACTTACTCCGCACATACATCGCAGGAGCAAGCACCTTCATCTAAGAGGAAAAGAAGAAGGACATAGTACCTACCGCGGCTGGGGCTTTGTTGCAGCGCGGGCACGCACCCCGGGTTCAGACCGCCCTCCGTCCTCCGCGGTCCAGTTCTTGATTCCCCCCACCCGCGCACAGCGCTGGGTGCGCTTCACACGTGCGCGCGGTTCGTGTGCGGCTGCCGGTGAAACCCACCTCCGGGTACGCTGAGCTGTCCGCGTTACGGCACACCCGGGTGACCCTCGAGGTCTGCCGTAGCTAGGACAGGAATTGCAATACCCACCATCCACCAATGCGCCACCAATCGTACACACTGTTCGTTTAAGGATCGCGTCAGACATTATCAAATTCTCAAAACTCAAAAAGAAATGTGGCTTATTTATTCCAGCAAAATGTAGACACATGAAAAGCCATCAGAACTGGTTCATACAGTACGCACTACATTAGGCTGCTCTATACAACAGCTCTCTTGGGTCATAACATTATGTGTCAAATGCTTTTCTATTCACACTGGACCTACTCTGCAAATAGGTCTCGCCAATGCACTCCACGTCCTAATGTATGGAAAGTAACCTTATTGACATTATAAGGCAATGCAAGTTGTATTCAAACCGCCATAATTTCATGTTTATATCTAGCCCACGCCTGTAGAATTGCTTAGTTATATGAAAAACAGAGCCAGCTTAGGGTGGTACAAAGTTATATCACATTTACCTTATGAATTTCAAGGAATTCTCTGAGAGTTTGTGTTTTTCAAAACTGTCCAAATTGGAATTCTTGCTCCCATTTTGTCTTGGCGTTCAATGGAGAGTGGGTTAATTTCATAATCAGCATATCTTTATTATTTAACTGTATTTAATGGATCACAGTATAAGTTATATACATTTCAAAATTTCTTTTGTCAATTTAATTTCCCAAGATCCCAATTAGCAAACCTGACCCTGATGTTAACCCTAACCTTCAAGATGCACAATGTAACTTTTTGGATGAGGGTCAGTAACCTGCTTGTTTCTATGGATATGTCATTGCTATACTGTTCCACAGTATTATATTTCACAGCTCTGCCTTACATTTATTAAATTACATGTGGTTTTTTTTACTCAAAAATATCTAGAAAAACAGGCATTCTGTGGTCTCCATGAAGATAGAAATACAATACAATACTGTTGAAACATTCCAGACAAAGAATTAACATCTCCATGGAGAAAAACATTTGACAGACCCTCCACCAGAAAAGTTACACAATGCACTTTTAACCTGACTGTGAGAAAATATATAGACAAAAATCAACATTTGCGACCTTAACCGCTAACACAAATTTGGGGGGAAATGGGCTCCACTCTAATGCATCAAGAAAAGCTGGATGCATTTTTGGTATAATTTGTGGTCAGAATTTGCTTTGTTTTGAATAAGGTGAATAAGAAAACAGTTGCAATCAAAAGTTAAGTTCCGCCCCGCCCCAAGCTTTTATATAGTCCCAACCGCAACTAGCATGCGAGCGCACAGTTCCTGATTATCAGACAGTAGAACTCTTTATAATTAGATGGAGATAGCACACCGCAGACTTATTTGAACCTCAAGAGCTGCTTATACATCTGTATTGGGGTAAGACATAGTTTGCTAAAATGTGAAAATGAGAAACTGGAACTCCCCAAAAAGTCATGCATTTGTAGTAGGCAGATGACAGCTTATTTATTCCAGCAAAGTGAAGCTATACTAGGAGAAGCCAATGGAGCTGGTTCAATATGCCGTCCCAGCCTTTTGTGCTCTGTATAGCAGTCATTTCAGTGGTTCCAGGGTCAGCCCTTATTATTATGTGTCAAATGCTTTTCTATTCACACTGGCCCTACTCTGCAAATAGGTTACGCCAATGCACTCCACTTCCTAATGTATTGAAAATAACCTTATTGACATTATACGGCAATGCAAAATGTAACAAGTTGTCTTCAATGTGCTGTAAGAGATTTTTACTGTTTCTAAATCATAAAAAATACATAAATAATAGAACTGGTTCATTTCCAACAGTTTGCAGTGGTCCAGAGTTATTCCTCACTTGAGCATTCTAATTATCTACCATGATGTGTTATAAGAGATTGTCACAACTCTTTGCTGACACGCTAACATGCTAACATAGATGTCTTCAACACATGGACGTGTTTGCAAAATAAATCCGAGTGTTAATCTTAAATTACGGTCCAAAAGTAACAGAATATAAATGAAAAGTTACAGGTAGAAATGCGCTGCTTGTTTATTCTATGAGAAATACCAATAAAAGTTTACACAAAGCACACTTAAGAACACACGAATCACAAAGATACTATTTATATTTGGATTACCAGTGTTTGATATGAAAATACATGTGTCCTGTATGATTATCATTGGGGTCCAGTCAGTCTTTTAAAACATTTACCTCTCTGAATTGTCTGAATCAAACCACAGGTCCTTCGCGTCCCTTCTGGCATTGATTACACCATAAAAATCACCAAATGTAGTTTTTGGACGATAATTAGTTAATTGCAATCACATCCCCATTCATTTCAGTGTACGCAGTTTCTGTTTTCACCCAAAACAGGGTGTGAAACTTTTGGCGGCACAGGAAATATGCTGCTGAAGTAAGGTGATTTTCTTAAATCAAAAACTGGGGCACCCCTGGTTTGTAATGGTTGGTAATAATAAAATTGTGAAACGAATGCCTGAGTAAGGAAAATTGTTCTGCACTTGGCCCGTTCATAAACATGTGAGTCATGATAGTCACATTTTCTTTGTGTTTTAATCATTTTTAAGCAGCTTTTCTGTATTTTACTTAAACAAATGACAATGCATGCTTCTCTTTACTGCTGGCAGGTATCAAATTTGTCAAAAATAGGGACACCTGGGACATTTCTTGTATAAAACTAGGACAAATCAATGTATAAATCTGCAGGGACAGGGGACACAGGGCTAAAAACTGGGACTGGGTAAATGGGGACATCTGGTCACCCTATGCTAATGTTACAACCACAGCCCCTGAAAAGGGGGAATAAAACTTGAATAAAGAAACAGCAATAGTTCAGGTTTCAAGTCAGTGGTTTTAATGACAAATATTAATTATAATGCGTGAAGAGTCCCTCAGTCGTCCAGGTAGAATCCATGATAAAAGGAGAAATTCAATTTGTCAACTGGACAAAGTTTGTTTGGTCAACCAAACAAACTTTGTCCAGTTGACAAATTGAGTTTCTCGTTTTATCATTAATTATAATTTTTGTACAAACTCGGTACATCAGAAGCACATAGTTACCTGAAAAGGGGGAATAAAACTTGAATAAGGAAATAGAAAATAGTATAATATAATGTGGTACAATCATAATAATCATGAACCAGTAAAATAAAATTACTTTACTTTTTAACATAAATCCTATCATGAATTCTATATTTAATAATAGTAAATTTGTATCATAAATGTGTGTAATTTTTAAATTGTCTTGTTTTAAAACCATTACACCAACATGCTAACTAGCTAACTACTTTCCGAAACTATCTGTTACGTGACACAAATCAGGTCCGTGGAGGTAATCACCAACAACAAAGATTCAGACAACAAAAGAGCTAGAATAAATGTGCCTTTTTATTCCCCACTCAGATGTTTACAATCACAATTCACACAGGTTAAAGCGATATATATATATATAATCAAGCTCTTACCGCTGACACGGGGCTGGAGAGCCGACAACCCTCGGTAGAGTAAGCGCTTCAACCGAGCCGGGCGTCCACGCGTTAGACCCACAGCAGACTCTACCAAGCGCTCAGCTTCTCCGCCTTAAATACACTCAGCCGCCCCCATAGTGTGTGAAGAGGGCCAGTCTTCGCACCCAGAGGTTTGGCCCACAACCTGTCCTGTTTAGAGATGTTTCAAAACAGGAGAAAGGCTGCGCAATGTTTCTATCCCTGTGGATTAAACATTTCAAAACAGTCTTGATAAGTAAGGATAGTTGCATAAGTGACCTACATACCAGGCTGTGACTGATAAACGGAGCCTGGGACACACTACCAAGCATGGTTCCCCACACTATCTCATTGGTTTCAGTCTTTTGTTTCTCTGGCGTCTAGATTACCATACCTATTCATCCTATATTGGAGAAACCAAGCAGCCACTTCACAAGAGGATGTACCAACACAGACGGGCGTGCCAGAGTGGACCGTCATCTGCCGTATATCTTCACCTAGAAGCCACGGGCCATTCATTTGAGGACAGTGAGGTTCAGATCTTAGCCAAGGAAAATAATTGGGTTGAGAGGGGAGTTAAAGAGGCTATTTTTGTCAGAAAAGAGAATCCTTCTATGAACAGAAATGGTGGAGTCAGACATAATTTGTCTCCCATCTATAATTCCATTCTTAAGCCTAGATCAAGCAAACAGGGGAACAATAGGGCTAGCCAGGTCAGGGCCAGAGGTGTGAAAAACAGTCGTTGTATGGATTAATAGGTATGGTAATCTAGACGCCAGAGAAACAAAAGACTGAAACCAATGAGATAGTTTCGGAAAGTAGTTAGCTAGTTAGCTCCTCCCTGCAGCAAGATATAAGCAAGTGTCTTACCAGCATTCTAATTAGAGCTGACGAAGCCTCTCGGATGAGCGGCGAAACGTTTTCGACCAAACAAACTTTGTCCAGTTGACAAATTGAATTTCTTCTTTTATCACAGTATTATTGAGAGTTCAGTATTATTTAGAGTATTATCCAGAGTTCAGTAGTCTGACAGCTTGGGGGTAATATCTGTCTTTGAGTGTTTTTGTGCGTGCTGGCAGGCTCCTGTATCATCTACCAGAAAGAGTGGAAGAGTCCTTGTGCCGGATGAGTATGGTCCTTAGTGATGCTGCATGCCATTGCCACCTGTAAATCTGTAAATCCGTGTGCGCAGGTCATCCAGTTTATTCCTCAGAGACTGAACTTTGCAAGCAGGATATAGGGAAGAGTAGGTTTGTTGTGTCTACGACGGGTTCTCCACAGCACGCCGGCTCGCTTCCCTCGGCGCGTTCTCCTCTAGCAGCGCCAGAGTAAGCAAAGAGGCAAGATGATCACCACCGATGCCTTGAAAACCGGCTTAAAGTCCGCGCTTACTGACGCGCATAGCTCCAAAAGTGTGCTACGGTCGTATACATAGCGGAGAAGTGCAGTGCAAGTGCAAAACGTGAAAAAAGTGATTGAAAATAAAATAAAAATAAGATAAAAGGAGCGAGTCGGCACGGAGCGACTGATCAGTGCAGCTATTTTGCGGCGCAGCCTGATGACGTGATACTATATTGTTCTCTCATCACGCCTTACCTAACATATGGCCTTGAAATTTGGGGAAACACACATAGAATTAGAAATAATCTAGCCCTTCTATTGCAAAAAAAAAAAAAAGCCATTAGACTGATTAATCATTCATTCACCTAGTAACTCATTGTTCATCCAATCAAAGGTTCAATCAAATGTTCTATGACTGGGTCGACTTGTACATGGCCAACTTCATGTACAAACATAATAAAATTCCTCTTTCTTTGCAGGCAATGTTCACTCAGAGAGAAAGTAAACATAATCCAAGGGGCACATGTATGTTCAACAGGCCACATGCAAGAACTACTCTGAGGGAACATGGTTTATCAAGCAAAGGAGTTCAATGTTATGGAACAGTTGCTGCAATGAGCTAAAACAAGTGAAACTTAACTTTTAAGAGAATAGTAATGGGAAAATATTTGAAAGAATAACGACAGTAAAGAGAAATTTATTATAATTAGAATCAATGTTTATTTATTTATTTATTTATGATTATTATTATTATTACTACGATGTAGTAAAATGTTGTATTAATGTCGTATTACTGTAATTTACGGACTACAAGCCGCTACTTTTTTCTCACATTTGAACCCTGCGTCTTGTCTGGAATAAAGGCATATCTTATCTTATCTTATCTTAAACAGTGATGCGGTTAATGGATGGATTATTTGTTTATCACAGAGGATGCACACAGCCTGAGTGCAGAAAGCGCCGCTACCTGTGCAGTTAACATAAAACTGCAACACTAGCTAGAGCTGTTGTCAGCGCACTAAAACAGTTTATCGCAGTGTGATGAATTAAAATAAGTTATGATGCTAAATTAACATTTGTGAGTGGGATACGACTTACATGTATGCGTTAAATGCAGGTGAGTACGTAAATGACAAGAAGAAAGAGCTCAGAATTCGGTAGGACGTCCACCTATACCTGATCAGCACAAGTAGCCCCGCCCCCAGGAGACATGTGCAGTAGAGCGCCAAGTGTTATTTTACGCTTCATGCACACATCCTCCTCATGGAAAACACACAAAGAAATGCATTTGTGACCGACCACAGCAAAAGTCGCCATAACTCGGTCAGGGCGAACAGGAGAAAATCGTCTGGCTGTGGAAGAAGTTAATAGAGCTGCTGCACGTGAGCTTGGCATCGATGAGTCGATGGTGAGACGTTGGCCACGGCAGCGTGACAAACTGACTCAACGCAAAAAGACGATAAAATCTTTCAGAGGCAATAAAAGCAGATGGCCCGAATTTGAAAATGTTATAATAATAATAATAATAATAATAATAATAATACATTTTATTTATAAAGCGCTTTTCAAGACACTCAAAGACGCTGTACAAGAGGTAAAATCAGTAATAAAAGAAGTAACAAAACAATAAACAATCAGAAAAACATTAAACATTAAGAAACATTAAAAGCAGTTTTAAAAAGGTGAGTCTTGAGCAGTTTTTTGAAGGTGGGGAGGTCAGAGCAGTCACAGGTCGTGGGAGTGAGTTCCAGAGGGTGGGGGCAGGTTCGGAGCTTGGTCCTGTAGGGGAGGGACAGGAGGTTGGTGTCGGAGGAACAGAGGGAGCGAGATGGGGTGTGGCAGTGCACAAAGTCAGAGAGGTATGATGGGGCCAGGTTATGGAGGGCTTTGTGGGTCAGGAGGAGGACTTTGAATTGGATACGCTGAGGGATGGGGAGCCAGTGGAGATTTTGGAGGACAGGAGTGATGTGGTCTCGGGAGCGGGTGTGGGTGAGGAGGCGGGTCTCGGGAGCGGGTGTGGGTGAGGAGGCGGGCAGCAGAGTTTTGAATGTATTGGAGTTTATTGAGAGTTTTGGAGGGTAGACTATAGAAAAGGCTATTGCAGTAGTCAAGACATTCTTGAAGACATGGACACCTGCGGCTTATAGACAGGTGTGGCCTATATATATATATAAGTTTTTTTATATCCAAGTTTTTTTTTTTTATAGTGTAACTTTTTTTATAGTGTGACATTGTGTTCTGCGTGTTTCTCACATTTGTCTCTCGTTTAAACACTCAAACTTTCATAGATTTTCAACAAAATGTATTAACAGTGAAGTGTGGAAGGGGGAGGGGGGAGAAAACCTAAACACAGCTCAAAGCTGTCTGTCTCTTCCGGGGGCGCGTCCACAGCGTGCGGGTCGCTCCTCAAGCAGTTTGGTGCATTTAAGCAAAGTTTATCCGTGTGTTTGGTGTGTCATCTCTTATTTTTGATCAACAATGTGGTTACTCAACCTGAACTACTTGTTGCTGTTGTGCTCTCTCGCGTACTCTTTGAGTCATGAGACAAATGACCCGAGTGCGCTCCGGGGAGGAGCCCTCCCGCGGATTACCTTTAACTTTACTTCAACTCCGGTTCTACACGAATGTCGTGCCTCCTCCAGACATTCCACCGGAGCTCCGCAAGACGACTACCAGACCGGGGCGCCGCAAACGGGGGAAAACGAGGCAGAATACACCGGAGACTCAAACACTTGTCTCTACAGGACCGCCGCAGGCTACCTGCCCTGCCTTCTATCCTGCTGGGGAACGCACAGTCCATCCGCAACAAGCTCGATGAGCTGGAAGCTTGGGTCACGGTCAGGCAGGAGATTAAGAATGCCTGTTTACTTGTCTTCACGGAATCCTGGCTCAACGATTCGGACCAAGATGGGTATCTGTCTCTGAGCGGCTTTGGGACTCCGCTCAGACTGGACCGCGACAGGGAAGTAACCAGCAAGACTCGCGGTGGTGGAATGTGCTGCTACATCAATGAAAGGTACTGTAAAACTGTTGTTGTGCGGGAGAGGATCTGTACTCCAGACATTGAACTTTTATCAGTCTCTCTTCGGCCCTTTTACCTGCCACGTGAGTTCCAGCAGCTGTTTTTTACTATTGTGTACGTGCACCCCCGGGCTGCCGCTGCTGCCGCTGCACAGCTGATTGGTGACGTCACGCACCGGCTCGACACAATCTGCCCCGACGCCCCAAAGTTTATTCTGGGGGACTTCAATCCCACGAACGCATGCAAGAGCAGGTCTAGACCTGGTCTAGACCTGACACACGTGTGTCAGGTCTAGACCTGGTCTGGTCAGTGTCAGAGCGCACTCTTCTCCCCCCTCCCCCTTCCCCCCACACTTCACTATTAATAATTTTGTTGAAAATCTATGAAAGTTTGAGTGTTTAAATGAGAGACAAATGTGAGAAAAGTTTAAATTCAGTCTGAGAAAAGCGTATGTGTGTGGCTGAGCGCGCATTATTAGAATTTTTGAGATTTCGCGTTTCGTAACTTGAATTTTCTTTCGTATCTAGAGACAAAAATTTACAGTGAAGGCGTTTCGTAACTTGAAATTTTCGTTTGTTGGGTCATTCGTAAGGTGAGGTACCACTGTATATATATATATATATATATATATATATATATATATATATATATATATATATACTGTATATATATATATATATACACTGTATATATATTTATTTATTTATTTATGTTTTATGTTTATTTTGGTAATTTTGTAGATTAATGTCCATTAATGTGCTGTAATTTGGAGATAAGGGTAGGCACAATAAGCTTTAGCTTCTGCTTACACCTGGTCTATGACTCAGTGTTTGATTTCATTGTTCTACATACTGAATATGTTTTATTTTTTTGGGCATCAGACTGAATATAATGTAGACTGTTATGAGTTCACCAAATAAAAACACATGAACATGAACATGGAACAGGTTGCTTTATAGCAGCCATTTCCATGTTTTCAGGGGTCAACTTATTATTATTATTATTATTATTATTATTATTATTATTATTATTATTATTATTATTATTATTATTATTATTTCTTCTTTTCTTTTCATACTGGACCTACTCTGTAAATAGGTCTTGTCAATGCACTCCCCCTCCCAGTGCACTGGAAAATGATCTTACTGACATTGTAAGGCAATGCAAAACGTAACAAGTTCTATTCAAACCTCCATCGTTTCGCATTTCTGCATCTGGGCAAAGACTTTAGAACTGTTTACTGGTTTACTACCTATTCTCAAGAGCTGCTTACACAATATACAGTATCTATACTGGGGGAAGACACATTTTGCTCAAATACATACATTAGTAGAAAGCAGAAGAAAAAGAGCATATATAGTCCATCTTTTAGCAAGTTTAGCTATATAGAAGCCCATACAACTGAATGGTTCAATATCTCTATAGCAGCCATTTCAGTGTTTCCTGGGGTCACCTCATATTATTATTATGTGTTCTTTTCTATTCACACTGAACCTACTCTGCAAATAGGTTTCGCCAGTGCGCTCAACTTCCAAATGTATTGGAAATAACCTTTCTGACATTAAAAGGCAATGAAAAATGTAACAAGTCGTATTCAAACCACCATCATTTTGTGTTTCTGCATCTGGTCCAGAGAGACCGAAATACACAATTCTCTTGGTATACTAAACCCTTGCCAAATGAAGCAGTTATATGGCATTCATAACAGGGCTAACAGCACACTGACATTTTCAGATGCTATGCCATTATGATTTTAAATAGCATTTTATGTACTTATCATTCCACCCCATTCCCATTTGAATACAGCAGGGCCTTCTAAGCACTACACAAACAGCAGATTGCGTTTTGAAGCTACATTGGCATAATGAAAACAATAACTCTAGCGGGGAGGCGGACATCTTGACAGTACGATGCCAGAACAGGGTAGAGCCTTCTGTTGACATGCGGAGATGCCATCGTTCAGGAATGAGACCAGCTATCAGTGCAAATGTCATTACCGTGTTATTATACAATCAGCACACAGAGAATTAATAAGGGACTGGGACAAGGCACATGATAAAACAAGCGCACGTGTGGAGGAGCGTGCACTGTCTCATACAGCACTGGATCCTATGTTATATGGCCCTGGTTTAGTCCTGATCCAGGTTTTGTTCTCGGTTTAATTCCAGTTTACTTTCAAATATAGTGTGAAATGTGAACTAGAATTGTCACCAAAATAAAACTCTTTTATTGTGCACTATGAGAGCTAAAAGTTACTTTTCTAGTGAGATCCACATGATTTGGTTAACTTTTGCCATATCCATTTCAAAGGTGATTAACCTATCAGAGAGATGCATGCACTGTAAAAAAAAATCCAACTTGCATTTTGTTAACAGAACTTACAATTATAATTTCATTGAACTTTTTAACCTATTAAAAGCTGAGCCACTGCATAATAGCCATTTAGCTCAGCCATATTGCTGTGTTTTTCAGTGGATGAATGGTGATAATTGAGAGAACTTGTTATCTTAATTCTCTAGTTGAAAGCTCAAACTTCATTTGTTTGCACATGCTCAGGTAGAAAATGTACAGGGTTTTCCAGTCTCCTCACAGCAGTCATGTTGACAAGACATGTGGCACTTCAAGTAAGTGGATTTTCTGTTGTTTTATATCAAAATTAGCTTGATAACTAAGGATATGTCTTTCTTATGAATGTTTTGCACTCCTGATTAGACTTTGACTTTAGACTTTAGACTTTATTGTCCCCAAGGGGAAATTCAATTTCACGTACACAGAGCCTGTTTGACACACACAGCAACAACACAACAAACACAAAGACATACAATAAGCGTTACAGCACACTCAGCGGGGCCTGTTGTTCAAAAATGTGACGGCTGAAGGGATCAGGCTTCTGCCAAAGCGGGCCCTCCTGCACCTGATCGCCCTGTACCTCCGTCCTGAGGGCAGACAGGTGAGGTGTTCCTGTAGTGGGTGAGTGGGGTCCTGTTCTATTGAAAGTGCAAAGCGTCCAATAGCCCTGTTGTTGAGATCTGCAGGTTGGGTGTGGGGAGTCCTATAATTTTAGCAGCTATATGAGTTACCTTTGTGAGTTTAGACCGGTTTTTAACAGTGAGCATACTGAAAAAGCAGGTAGAACAATACAACAGAATAGACTGGATGATGGATTGATACAATAGTAATAACAGATGTGGAGAAACATTGAGTCCTTTAAGTTTTCTGATTATTGACAATCGTTGATGGCTTTTTTTGTAAATGTCTGTGATATGTTGATCAAATGTAAGTGCATTGTCTATTGTGACTCCGAGATATTTGAAAGTGTCCACTGTCTCTACTGTCTGGCTGCTAATGATGATGGGGGGCTGTAGTGAGGGGGGGGGGGGGGGGTTGAAAATGAGTTCCTTAGTTTTACTGACATTAAGGTGGAGATGGTTCTCACTGCACCACCTGGTGAATTTTGTGATTGTGCTTTAATAGTCCATAACTGAATTATTGTCTTTGAGCAAGGCAAGGATAGCAGTGTCATCTGAGTATTTGAGGTATGTTATGTTTGTGGAGGGACTAATATTGTCATTTGTGTAGAGTGTGTAAAGAAATGGGCTGAGCACACATCCCTGTGGTGCACCGGTGTTTATGGTGAGAGCAGAGGATGTGGTCACGCCCAACCGTACAACCTGCTGTCTGTTGCTCAGAAAGTTATGGATGAGATGGATCAGTGTGGTGGAGATATTGAGGTCGTGCTGTCGCAGCGGAGCATGCGCCAAAAACATTAGTTCCAAGATATTAGTTCATAGGGTGACAGAGAGAGCCTTCTCCATTGCTCCCCCCACCCTCTGGAACTCACTCCCACTACCTATCCGTGACTGCTCTGACCTCCCCACCTTTAAAAAACTGCTCAAGACTCACCTTTTTAAAACTGCTTTTAATGTTTCTTAATGTTTAATGTTTTTCTGATTGTTTATTGTTTTATTACTTGTTTTATTACTGATTTTACCTTCTGTACAGCGTCTTTGAGTGTCTTGAAAAGTGCTTTATAAATAAAATGTATTATTATTATTATTATTATTATTATAGATTTATATTAAAAATACTAGAAATTGAAATAAACTAGAGGCATGAGTAACTGACTGTATATATACAAATAGTGGCCTATAAAAGAAAATCAACAATCGTAATTCATGGGTCTTATAGTTTAACCTCATTCATTCTCATCCGCTTTTTTTTAGTCTTCGGGTCGCAGGGGCAGCAGTCCAGACAGATCTCAGCGCACCAGCCCCCATGGATCCTCCTGTGGGTGGTGGGTCCGCGGGAGGACAGCCACAAGTCCTTTAATGACTTTACCAAACAGCGTATAAAACACTTGCTGGACTATAAATATGTTTTTTTGAACTAATATTCATAGGTTTTATAAAAAGGGAATAATTAGTTGACCCAAAGAAATGGTTAACTTAATAACACTTGTTTGTACTGTGAACTCAAAAAAGCTTTCCAACAGGTTTGCTAACTATTTTAAGTTGAGTCAACTTTTTTTTTTTTTTTAACAGTGTCATCCGTTTATGTTAAAACGATAAAATATGGTTCCTTTCATGTAAAAAAACAAGATAAAGGACTGAGAGAGAGCATGTGGAGTTTGCATGCATGGTCTGGGTTCGATCCCCGGGTCGCCTGGGCCTTTCTGTGTGGAGTTTGCATGTTTCTCCCTGTGTCTGGATGGGTTTCCTCCGGGCACTCCGGTTTCCCCCATCAACCCAAAAACATGCACCATAGGTACCTCCAGCTTAGGTCCTGACCAAACCGAAGCAAGAAGATCATGGAGATGGTCCCCGGGCGCCCTAATGTGTGTGCTGCCCACTGCTCCTAATATATATATATATATATACAGGGAGTCCTCGGGTTACGACGTTGATCCGTTCTTAAGACGCGTCGTAACCCGAATTTCGTCGTAAACCGGATTTTGCCTTTGATCTTCCAACCAAAGCACCAATAACCTTTCCATCTCAATAATTAGACCACTACGCTGCTTGGTTATCACTGCCGCTTTCATAGGAGCAGATCAGAGCCCACATCAGGTACTTCCGCCCACATTGGACACGCACACGAGGCTGTCTTCTTCTCCCTACAACCACAACAGAGCGTATTCTTGCGCCGTGCGCCGCGCGCCGTTCGTGTTTGTTTACATCTCTTACCACGCTAAACCGCGTAAGACGGAATGACGCGTAATATATACATATTTTTTTTAATGGGGGCGCGTTCGTAACCACGAAACGTCGTAACCCGAGACCGTCGTAACCCGAGGACCCCCTGTATATATATATAAATATATATATATATATATATATATATATATATATATATATATATATATATATATATATATATAGGATGGGTTAAAATGCAGAGAAGAATTTCTCCAGTGTGAGATCAATAAAGTCACTTCTTCTTCATTTTCTCAGAATCAACAAATGAAGCACCAAACTATGACTTATCTCAGGTAAAAGAAGTTATATATTATGTTCTGAATGCTATGAGAATTTTCAAGAGGAGATGTCTTCTGAATTTGAGAGATATGGGATACAAATTACCAGTTGTGGTAGGACTGTCTCAAGGTTTTTCCACTTGTAAATACTACTACTGTCACTTCCATAGAGTGGAAGTGGACCACTCTATGGTCCAATTCCAGACCCTTCTGGATTAGGCATGACTCTGAAAAAGTGAGGACATACCGGAAACAGGGGGAGGAGGTGGCAACCATAGAGCACAACAAAATCGCTAAAATCGCTATTATTATTATTATTATTATTATTATTATTATTATTATTATTAAACACAAATTTTATAATCATTTTGTCATCTGTTGTGGTGTTTGTTGGTAAAAAAAAGACATTAAAAAATAGTGCGCATTCTCCTTGTGGCGTTCTGTGTCTGCGTGTCGCTCTAACGCACCTTTACCTCGGCTACTCACATCAATGTGAATACAGCAGAGCTTACAGAAGGCATTGTATTCTCATTTGGTGCGCTTGCTGGCAAAACGATGTTATGAGCAGCAAGCATGTTTGAAGGATGTCTTCCTTCTTAGCATTTGCTTTTGTTCAACGGCAGGCAGTTCCAAACATTGCTATCGCAGCATCACAGGTGCAATATGAGCAGGGATTTGTGGTGATACGGCGTGCAACGGTGGCAACTGAAGGTCCAAAATGAGGACAAAATGTCAAAAATGGCTCTAAAACCAGATTATCCGGTTGAAATCCGGACGAATGATCACCCTATTCTAGATTCAAAAAGAATGTAGAAGGGACTGGCTGGTAATGCAAAGCAAAAAGTCAGATCCATCCATTTTCTTCCGCTTATTTGGGGTCAGGTCGCGGGGGCAAAAGTCTAAGCAGGGACTCCCAGACCTCACCCCGGACACTTCCTCCAGCTCCTTCCAGCGTGTCCTGGGTTAGATGACATTTGATATTACATATTCTGTATCATTACTGGTTTAGCTATAAACATTTATGAATAATATTCACAAATGTTTGTGTAATTAATCACTCCATGTTAACATATGTTAACATGGAGTGATTAATTACACAAAGTACTGTATCAGATTGTTTTAACATAATCTCTATCTTTATTCAAAATATACCTTTTTGCATTTATCTTGCCCAGGTGTTACAGTATGTACCAAAGTTGTTGATACAAAGGAGAAGACTTTCAGCCCCACATTGCTAGTTCAGTCTTCGTTATCTTGGCATACGTCATTGAAAGAAAGAAAAGAAAGAAAGCTATGCCTTTATTAGTCCCACAGTGGGGAAATTCAATTTCTGCATTTAACCCATCCTGTTATTAGGAGCAGTGAGCAGCACATTACTGCGCCCGGGGACCATCTCCATGATCTTCTTGCTTCGGTTTGGTGCATGTTTTGGGAGGTATAATACTCCCCACAACAGATACATGGTAAATAAACTTTCCTGCGTTCAGCTTCTCTTCAACTCTTGGGCTACTACTATTAATTATTGATTCTTGGCTTGATAGTTGATGCTGATTCCAATACCACAATGGCATTTAAATATAACAGAGATTAAAGAATGTACTTTTCAATACAAAATTATAGGAGACACCAGATGCAGACTGCACATTGTGTCTTTAGGCAAGACACTTCACCCACTTTGGCAATGTATGAGTGTAGTTTGTGTAAATGAATGATTGGATGGGTCAATGGCGTAGATTGGCAGCCTTAAACAGATCTGTGTCATTTAGTGTGCTTAATTTGTATAGAATTAATTATAATGGTACAAAATTGCAAAGCCACTGTGCTATCTGTAGGCTCTACTCTGTCTGAGGTTTGTTAGACTTTAATCTGAGCTTTATTTTAACGAGGGCTGTCAGTTTAATGCATTAATTAGATTAATTAATTACACTGCAAATTAATTAAATTAAAAATTAACGCAATTAATTATGAATGGCAGTTCAATGTGCGCGCATTATAAATTTGGCATGCGGCAAGCTGCCAGGGCCTTTGAACGGCAAGTTTATTTATAAAAAGGACAAAGACAGGGCTATCAACAAGAACACGGTGATATGTAGCTTTTGTCAAAAAGAATTTTCCAATCGCCGAAGCTGCTCCAGCCTGATGGATCATTTGAACGATAAACACGTCCGGACAAGTTCCATCATTACCGGTGATAGTGCGCACTTCACCAAATCACCAAAAAATCACCAAACCACGCTCGCAGAATATGGAAAACAAATGAGCAAAGCGACCACATGAAAATTGACAAACTCAATCGCAAAGTGGGTTTGTTCGTTGGCTTGCTCACTCACAATCTCTCTCTCTCTCTCTCACACACACACTCTTAAAATGTGATTAATTAGCCTACATTAATTAATTACAAATCCTGTAATTAATTAGATTTTTTTTTTTTTATCGCCTGACACCACTAATTTGAACACAATCTGGCACAATCTGAGTTTGCTAATGTCCGCACTGTGTCTCCATGGTAACTGGTGACCAATCCACCAAAACACATACATGTAGAACACCTCCAGCATGATACCACAGCAAAGTATCAAGAGTAATGCATCATTATTGGCACATAGTAGGCTTTACACCAGATTCCCTACATGACCAGCCTACTCGACATATTCACATTTGAAGCAGGCGTTGCTGGATTTAACTTAACTTGTTGGGAAGTGTTTATTTCAGTTGAATAGTTTGTTTATTTGTTAAAAGCAAACATTTCAGTTCTTGAACATAAAGAGGAGTCATGTTTAAAGCAATCCTTTGACAGTTGGGAACATCTGGCAGTGCAAGCATCAACGGCACAGCAGTGAATCATCTGTCAGGAAGTACACAGCGCAGCACCAACAAAAGAAGAGGATTATATACAGACTGTGCCTGAGAATACGAGAGCCAGATCAAATATTGTCTAAGGTGTAATACAGTACAACACAAATGAGCCTCAAATCCAATTTGATAATAAGGAAGATACTTGATACTGAATACTGATTTCAATACCAGAATGATTATTTAAAAAGTGCTCCTTATTTAGACAATGGAATGTGATTTTCAACATTAACTCATAGTACTTTTGTGTAATCCCTCAGTGGTCCAGGTAGGTTCCATAGTCGATGTGCTCTTATATTTGTTCTGATACAGCTCAACATCATTCTAAAGACATTCAGGAAAGCTTCATTTCCGTCCTTTGAATGTGACTATCATTATCTATACCAGCTCAAATGAGTATCTGGTTTTGATACTAGTTTTAGTTTTGATTAGTGTCACTTGGACAGCCAATTATGATTATTGCATATTATTATATTTTAATGGAAAAAAAAAAAAAACAATTGCACTTCTATTGCGCTGAAAAACATAGAAAAACATATGATGACTATCATCTTGACAAATCTGATTCTGCATTGGTCTGGTGACCAACTAGCTGTTTCCATGGAAATGTTGTTCCTTTGGCAATAATTGGTCACAGGATTTTAGATTTTCAAAATCCTAAATTATGGAATTGATAAGCTGGTCCCTCAACACAATTGGCACACTATTTTCACGGAGGAGTGCCGGTCCGGAGAGCCGGACAGTCCCAACGGAAACTCACTGCCGGATACACGAAGGATGCATTGTGTGCCTGGCACTGCTGTTCCTAGAGGACGCAGAACGATTTACTATTGGATTGTTGATGGCAGGACAACTGAATTGGCCTGGGGAATGTTTTCTGACCCATCAGAGAATTGGAATGCCAGCAGCAGACAAAGAGCCCCTGAGCTGTCGGCTGTCATTTTACACCACAGTGGAGCTGTTGCAGACCAGGGAAGGACTACATCAGAAGGTGACACAAATTGAGGACTGTACCATCTCCAATCTGTGGAAACCCCTCTGGCACTCGGATACCATCGCAAATAATTTTTGTAGAACTGTGCGGAACAAGCGGCTCAGTCCGCATTCATACGTGCCAGGAGGGACGACTGGGAGTTGCATAGCCCTGCTTTGTGATGAAGTTGGGAGGCCTGGCAGAACCAGGGTTCTGGCTAATTGTCCATTCGCCTGGGTTCTAAAAATGTATCGATTATGTTAAATTATTCCCCCTTTGGTGTAATTAATTCTCCTTGAAAATCGGATTCTACTGGACTTGTTTTGACTCTGCTCCTCCTGCACAAACACTTCCAAGGTCACAGCCACAGCTTTATCACAGAACACTATAAACCAGGAGTCTTCAACGTTTTTCAGGCCAGGGACCCCCAAACAGATGGCGAACTGGGCCAGGGATCCCCTACTATATATACGGCATAGAATTGTGTTTTATATTAAATTGAGCTTAGTGTCATGTATAAACATTGCTACTCTGTTATGGTACATCCAATACAAGGAAATAATACACAGGTTAATACTGTATTTTACAGTATAAAATATAAAATTATATATACCGTATTGGCCCGAATATAAGACGACCCTGATTATAAGACGACCCCCTCTTTTTCAAGACTCAAGTTTGAAAAAAGACTTTTTGAACACCAAATTTAATTTTTATTCAGAAAATAATTACAGTACATCTGAAACAAATGATTATAACAATATATTCGAGAGAAAAAAAACATGTTATTTTGCCTCATTCAAATCATGCAAAAACTGTCTATCACATCTTAATATCTGAACATTTAAATATGTAAACTAAAGTGCAATCACATTTGTAAATGAATGGCTTCTGGTTTTTGAAATGTAAATAAACCAATCTACTGTGATAAAACAACAAAATTGCAATAACTGCATTAACCATCAAAGTGAAGTCTAAGTGAAGTCAGCTGCGATCTTACGAGATTGGAGGGAGCAGAGGACAGACTGGTGTGTCTGTCTGCCTGTGAGTCCACGCTGTTCTCAACTCCGCCCCCGCCCCCCTCTGCCTGTCTCTCTCTGTCTCTTTCTCTGAACGGGGAAAGAGAGAAAACGGCGCAATTATTTTTTCCCCCTCCCGCGATCTTGGAGCCTCTGATCACCAAAAAAAAACTCGCTAGATTTGTCGCTAGTCGCTTTTGTCTAATTTTCTCGCTAGGGGGGTCCAGAAAGTAGCTAAAAATAGCGACAAAGTCGCTAAGTTGGCAACACTGCCGCTAGTAGCATTCACTTTAAAGATATCTGGCGCCATCTAGCGTTGGAATGGCTAGACCTCGAATCTAAGACGACCCCCGCTTTTTCAGTGTTCTTTCAATGGAAAAAACATCATCTTATATTCGGGCCAATACGGTATTTTAAAGTGAAATCAAAAGATTTCGCGACCTCCCTGCAGTACCTCCGTGACCCCCCTAGGGGTCGCGACCCCCCTGTTGAAGACCTCTGCTATAAACAAAGGACATACCAATTTGGCTCACTCTGACATGTATTATGTAAACACTCTGCCCTGTCTATTTAGTAATATTCGCCTCAGCTTCAGTTTTTAATCAGTTTCATCAATATTCTGGACTGCTCTCCTTCCCCACCCTCCCGTTTGTCACCAACCAAAAAGACGCCGTGTGTTTACCTGTCCAATTGTGTTTGTCGTAATATGTTTGTGAATATTGTTATTGATTGTACTGAATCTTTTCTGCTCTGTTATCTGTTAGGCACGCACAAATGAAATTTCGATTCACTATGTGTCGTGTACATATGTTTTTTCTACAATAAAGCTAACTATGAACAGTATGGCTATCTAACTCCATGGATAATCTTTTGAAGTGTGGCTTTAACTCTGTTTTCATGGAATCATGCAGCATAGCATGATTTATGATCTATTTATTTATTTATCTACTTATCTATCTATCTATTTACTTAGTGTTCATTCAGTATTCACAAGTAATATGTTTGATTTAAGATCCTATGGATTCTTATGTGGAACAGAGTTATGTTTTATTTCATTGCCATACAGTACATTGCCAAAACTATTCAGTCACCCAGCCAAATAATGGAAATCAGGTGTTCCAATCACTTCCATGACCCACAGGTTGGCGGTACGATTCCAGCGTCCACAGATGAATGCTGCCGTTGTGTCCTTGGGCAAGACACCTTACCCCACCTCGCCCCCAGTGTCTGCACACACTGGTAGCCCCCATGACAGAAGATACATCAAGGCTGTGTCAAGCGATGTGTGGCTGTCCTCCTGTTGACCCACCACCCACAGGAAGATACATGGGGGCTGGTGCACTGAGATCTGGGCAGCAGATCTGTCTGGACTGCTGTCTGTGCGACCCGAAGACTCGGAAAAAAGCAGATTATTTATTTACCTTTTTATTTGTGACGCACCACGGACTTCAAGCCCTTAAAGGCAAATTAACGTTTTTTTACAATCTGAGCCTTCTTTCGGCAATAAAACAAGTAGTTTTACTCACCCATAGCATTTTTCTGTCAATTGGAGCAGTATCGCAGAACTTATGTTGAGCCGTTCTGTTCTAGTAATGATCCCGTATCTTTTAACATGGTGCTGTATCATTTGCTCGGGGCATTACTTTGCGGTGTCCAAATAACACAAACTTTAGCACTTTTCAAATCATAGAAGCCCGATGTCTTAATGTAAGAAATCGTTTGAAGCAAAAGTGGCCTGTAATCCGAGATTTAGCCATAGTTTCGAGTAGATGAGGACGCCAGTGCGCATGCGCGGACTGCGCCTGGGCCCCAAACATGAAACGCAAAGCTGAAAACTATGGATAAATCTCGGATTACAGGCCACTTTTGCTTCAAACGATTTCTTACATTAAGACATCGGGCTTCTATGATTTGAAAAGTGCTAAAGTTTGTGTTATTTGGAGACCGCAAAGTAATGCCCCGAAAACAAATGCCAATGGTTACGCTACAACATAACTTTCTTCAAACAGCTCCAAATGACACGAACGTGATATGGGTGAGTCAAACGACTTGTTTTATTACCGAAAGAAGGCTCAGATTGTAAAATAACGTTACTTTGCCTTTAAGGCATTACAGATTCTCAGAAAATGCCATTTTTGTGGGTTTTTTTTTTTTTTTTTTCAAAATTTGTGATTTTTTTTTTTTTTTGCAGAATGTGCTAGTTGAGATCATGAAGAAGCATCTCCATGTTTCAGATAACAGCATTAGGGACGTTAAAAACATACATTTTTAATTTCAAACTGGCTTGTTTTTGAGGAAAAAAATGGGCCGTGTATAAATCAACATAATTTTCCCACGCTCGCGCGTCTGCCAGTCCCAGGGCTCTCAAGTTTTGAAGTTTGGTTGGAGTGAGATTTATATTGGGGGAGCGAAAGGGGGGAAGGGGGGATGCGAGTGACATTTTTTCGGGGGAGCGGAAGGGGGGGGGGGGGCGCGGTGCCTGCATATCTAACTCTTCTGAGCCACACAGACCGATTTTCTGGGCACAGAAGCGCTGTGACCAGTGGCTAGAGTTTTGAATTGCTTAATACCATGTGTGGCATGTGAGCGTGTGAACTCGATGAAATGCGTGTGTCACACTCTCAAAGCGTGAGACTTGAGAGCGCTGGCCGATCCCGTTGCGAGGAGCGCAGAAGGGGGCTTCCCCTGTATGCCGATCAGCTGTGAAGAGCTCGAGCATATGTAAGCGACACTGCAGGACAAAAAAGGACATGAAAATGGACTTTTAACTTCTACTTGGACACATGACACGTTCGGGAGACCTTCGGGACAGCTTCAGGACACGCCCATTTCTCTGGAGCTCGAGTACAGAGTGTGATTTAGCTCCGAAACACACGATACGCGTTTACACGTGGAGATCAAATGGACTTTATAGTCTTTAGGACATGTTTAAATACTAATTCAGCTTTTGTGTTTGCTCTGTGCGCTGTGCTCTGTGCGGGACCGCAGCGGATCTTCATTCACAATGCGGCTAAGCTAATGTTAATGCTAGCACTGAAACAAGAACAGTCTCTTTAAGGTTAATTTCCACTCTGTTTTTGTTTATATGAAAGCCGAACGTTTTGCCATAAGCTATAGTGGTAGAGTAATACTTTATTTTGATTCAGTTTGACCCGTCTCGGCACTTTTGTAACTTTTGCTGACTCTTTTGCTGAATTTAGCCATGAGGTTTTTAATGGAAGTTCTTACTATATAATATATACACACTCAACAAAAATATAAACGCAACACTTTTGTTTTTGCTCCCATTTTTCCTGAGATGGACCCAAAGACCCAAAATTCACTCCAGATACACAACACTACCATTTCTCTCAAACATTGTTCACAAATCTGTCCAAATGTGTGACAGCGAGCACCTCTGCCCCGCCGAGACAATCCACCCCACCTCACACGTGCGCCACATCAAGATGCCGATCCGACATCATGACCAGTGCACAGGTGCACCCCAGACTGCCCACAATAAAAGGCCACCCCGAAATGTGCATTTTTTTTATTTTTTTTATTGGGGGTCTGGGGACTCAGAACCAGTCAGTATCTGGTGTGACCACCATTTGCCTCATGCAGTGCAACACATCTTCTTCGCATAGAGTTTATCAGATTGTTAGTTGTGGCCTGTGGAATGTTGGTCCACTCCTCTTCAAAGGCTGTTATGGACGAAGAACACAGGTGCATTTTATTGATGGCATTTTGAATGCACAGAGATACCGTGATGAGATCCTGAGGCCCATTGTTGTGCCATACATCCATGAAAATCACCTCATGTTTCAGCAAGATGATGCACGGCCCCATGTTGCAAGGATCTGTACACAATTCTTGGAAGCTGAAAACCGGACATGTCACCCATTGAGCATGTTTGGGATGTGCTTGACCGGCGTATACGACAGCGTGTACCAGCTCCCACTAATATCCAGCAACTTCGCACAGCCATTGAAGAGGAGTGGACCAACATTCCACAGGTCACAATTGACAATCTGATGAACTCTATGCGAAGAAGATGTGTTGCACTGCATGAGGCAAATGGTGGTCACACCAGATACTGACTGGTTCTGAGTCCCCAGACCCCCAATAAAGCAAAAAAAACATGCACATTTCGGGGTGGCCTTTTATTGTGGGCAGTCTGGGGCGCACCTGTGCACTGGTCATGATGTTGGATCGGCATCTTGATGGCACTGTGAGGTGGGGTGGATTGTCTCGGCGGGGCAGAGGTGCTCGCTGTCACACATTTGGACAGATTTGTGAACAATGTTTGAGAGAAATGGTAGTGTTGTGTATCTGGAGTGAATTTTGGATCTTTGGGTCCATCTCAGGAAAAATTGGAGCAAAAACAAAAGTGTTGCGTTTATATTTTTGTTGAGTATATATATAATGGCATGTATTTATTTATTGTTATTTATTTACACTGTGTACTTAGGTACACTGTGTAGGATTGGTGGCGCAGTGGTGGATGGTGGGTATTGCAATTCCGACCTCGAGGGTCACCCGGGAGCGACGTAACGTGGACAGTTCGGCGTACCCGGAGGTGAGTTCACCGGCAGCCGCGCACGAACCGCGCGCACGTGTGAAGCGCACCCGGCGCTGTGCGCGGGTGGGGGGAATCGGGAACCGGACCGCGGAGGCTGGAGGTCTGAACCCGGGGTGCGGGCCCGCGCTGCAACAAAGCCCCAGCCGCAGTAGGCACTATGTCCTTCTTCTTTTCCTCTTAGATGAAGGTGCTTGCTCCTGCGATGTATGTGCGGAGTAAGTGTGATCCGGCAACATGCTTGTCGTTGTTTATCCAAGCGCGTACTATCTCGTTGTGTGAAAACCACGGGACAGTGCCGACAGCTATAAAGAAAACACGGAGCCCAAAATACAGTACAGTGGTACCTCACCTTACGAAATTAATTTGTTTCAGAAGTGGTTTCGTAACGTGAATTTTTCGTAAGTTGAGTAGCTATTTCAATGGAAAAGGCCTGATTCGTTCCGAGGCTCCGTTCTTTCCGTTCTGAGTTTTTTTTTTATAGTGTAACATTTTTTTTATAGTGTAACATTGTGTTCTGCGTCCTGATTGGCTAAGAGACTAGACCAGGACTAAAAGTGGAATAAACCAGGTCTAGACCAGAACTAGACCTGGTCTAAACCAGGTCTAAACCTGGACTGGACCTGGACTAAACCAGGACTGGACCAGACCAGGATTAAATCACCCCGCACTCCTGCACTCGCCCGCGCGTGCTCGGCCCGCGTGGACGCGGCCCCACGGCCCGGGCTTGTGGCGGCCAAGCGTTCATAGCGACGTCGCTTTTTGATGCTTCGATGTCGGCTCTTCCTGTCATTGTGAAGCAGAATTCACCAAGTGTTGGATTGTTCACTCACTAATAGGGAACGTGAGCGGGGTTTAGACCATCGTGAGACAGGTTAGTTTTACCTTACTTATGATGTGTTGTTGCGATAGTAATCCTGTGTCTCCGCTCCCCTCGCGCGTTCGGCGCTATATTGAGCCGTGTCTCCCCCCACGCTTCACTATCAACACATTCCATTGAAAATCTATGAAAGTTCGAGTGCTCAAACAAGAGAGAAATGCAAGAAAAGCCCAACTCCAGTCTGAGAAAAGCGTAGAATGTGTGTGGTGAGGCATTTACAGCCCTAAAACATGTAGAACAATTGCAAAATACAAAGTTGTCCTACCTCGTGGACCTCTCCCACCGCGGGCCACCTCTAGAACCTAACCCCGTGTGTGTTGATAAAGTGTATTTACGTTTCGGGGCGTGCATCTGAGCGCGCATTAATTGAATTTTTGAGATTTCGCGTTTCGTAACTTGAATTTTCTTTCATATCTAGAGACCAAAATTTAATGCGAAGGCGTTTCATAACTTGGATTTTTCGTTTGTAGGGTCTTTCGTAAGGTGAGGTACCACTGTATGTCCTTCTGCGGCTCTCTTGGTTAAAATGGCTGCCTCTACATGGGGAAGATCCCCCTTTTATGCAGGTGAAATCGACTATATCTAAGTCCAAAAGAATACTTTGATTTCATGATGGAAGTGAAAAGGCTTGGAAAACACTGTATTTTTGAATGGGTATCTTCAATTTCGGTAATTAACGGGTAAAAATCTTACACACTGTCCCTTTAAAGCATAGTATATTATACTATGCTTTATTATGTGCAATACGAAATTCATATGAGCAGCACCTGCTGCTATTCTGCACATGCGTCGGCGTTCTGTTTTGCTCGTTAGCTCGACTCCCAAACAAATCGTTTTTCCACAGATAATTAGACAACTTTAGAGGGCGATATTAAACATCGAGGTAGCTTTTTGACTTAAGTCCCTACCTGGACCTGTGTTTTTACCCCTACAAGCACAAAGGTTTCAATCAAGCCAACCAACAAAAGCGCGCCATTAGGCCGTGTAGCTACAGGTGAGCCATGCGTCCACTCATCTCCATATCCAGTTGTGACAGCTGCGGCTCCCGAGAAAGCGGAAGAAAATGGAAACATATAGATATATAATTATATAATTCTGATCCATTGAAGTTTCCTGGTGGAGGGAAGGAGGTTGTCACTCAGGATTTTTACAGTACATGGCTCCAGCCATCCTCCTGTTGACACTGTGAAGTTGTCCTGTGCCCTTGGCAGAAAAACACCCCCAAAGCATAATGTTTCCACCTCCATGCTTGATGGTGGGGATGGTGTTCTTGGGGTCATAGGCAGCATTTCTCTTCCTCCAAACACAGTGAGTTGGGTTAATGCCAAAGAGCTCGATTTTGGTCTCATCTGACCACAGCACCGTCTCCCAATCACTCTCTAAATCATTCAGGTTTTCAGTGGCAAACTTCAGGCGGGCCTGCACATGTGCCTTCTTAAGCAGCAATCCACTGCAGTTACCAATAGTTTTCTTAGTGACTATGTCCCAGCTGCCTTGAGATAATTGACTAGCTCCTCCTGTGTAGCTCTAGGCTGATTTCTCAATATTCTCCTGATCACTGAAACCTCAAGAGGTGAGATTTTGTGTGGAGCCCCAGACTGAGGTCGAGGATGGTCATTTTGTATAAAAGTTTTGAACAATTGCACCAACAGTTGTCTCCTTAACACCAGCTTCTTGCTTATGGTTTTGTAGTCCATGCCAGCCTTGTGCAGGTGTACAGTCTTGTCCCTGACATCCTTTGACAGCTCTTTGAGTTTTTGAGTTTGGAGTCTGATTGATTGATTGACTGATTCTGTGGACATGGGTCTTTTATACAGGTGACTAGTCAAAACAGGGGTCTAATTCAGGTGACGAGTTGATTAGGAGTGTCTAACTGGTCTGTGGGAGCCAGAACTCTTGATGGTTGGTAGGGGATCAAATACTTATTTCACACAATGAAATGCAAATCAATTAATATATTTTCTATAATGTGATTTTCTGGATTTTCTTTTTGATACTCTATCTCTCAATGTTAAAATAAACCTACCATTAAAATTATAGACTGTTCATTTATTTGTCAGTGGGCAAACCTACAAAATCAGCAAGGGATCAAATACTTATTTCCTCCACTGTATACTGTAGTACAGTATATTATATGCAACACTTTCAATACTAAGGAATAGACGTGATACTCAATACAGATTCTGATACCGCAATGATAATAAAAGACAATTGAATGTCATTTTCAACATTAAATTATAGTACTTTCTTGTATACCATGTGTAGGTAGTTATGTTCCATAGTGGTCCATGGGCATATACTAATCTACGTGCTCTTATACTTTCTGATACAGCTCAACATCATTCTAAAACTATTCAGGATTCATGTCTGTCCTGTGAATGTGACCTTTTCTTGGATTGTAGAGGACTGTGTCAAAATGGCTAACTCATGGTGACACAAATGTGATGATCAAATCTTTATAAAATGTATTACACTTCCCCAAAAGAGTTTTTAACTTTTTGTTATTTGCAACTTTTGGGGACTTTTTTTTTCTAATAGTGGTAAAATTACTTTTTTAACCAAGTGAGTCATGGTGAGCACAGGAATAAAGGTTTTTGGCTGTAACATCCCTAGAATAACACAAGATTGACCTGGAGAAATCATTAAAATCTTAGCTCTGCCCACAACAGAATAAGGCAAACACAGGTTACAAATTGAAGGGACAGTAGTAGAACTTACAATAACATGCAATCTTTATTATTTAGTTGAAAAATCTGTATTCAAGTTAAGTCATTCTCATCCATTCTGTCACACACTGCACATGTAGACTAGTACAGTTCTTTCAAAAAATGGGACTCATCACAGCAGGTGGTGTCCACCCGGGACAGAGTCCAACCAGGACAGCCCACTGGTGATCTGGAGCAGTTGATCTACCAGTCAGGAGGAGACTTGTAACCAACAGGAGCCTTTAAAATTACATTAAAATTAAGGATGATCCAGTTTTTTCAGTTCCGATATCAGTTCTGATACTATAGCTTTAAGTATCTGCCGATACCATGCAGAGACTGAAAATAGCATTTATTTCCCCAAAAACGAAATCAAAATAAGACCGAAATGATCTGAATGTGTTATGTAGCTGTTATTTATCCCAAAAGTAACAACTGGACAATTTCGTATAAAAATTCATATCCATTCCAGCTAAGTTTTCAGGATCTATGCCAATATCTGATACTGGTATCGGATCGGTGCATTCTTAGTTAAAATAAGCTTAGCTTAAACATGCAGAAGGGTCAAAGACAAACCGAGGAACAGAGTTTGTGGCATGCCACCTTAAACACCAAACACACCAGAGGAAGCTCACTCTGCACAAACAACAGGCCTCACACACAGACTCCAGGAGCTAAAAACTGTCTGTGGTTACCTTTACGCACAGGTCTAATGGATCAGAGAGCAGCACCTCTGCCACTGAATGAGTATTCATCAGTGTGTTGGATACTGCAGTCATCATGGCTAAACATTGACTGTCTCTTTCAGCTGAAATCATGCTAGCACTGGCCACATCTCGCCCCTGCCGTCACAGGGGGAGAGTTCAGATGGGTCAAGCTAGAGGGGCAGGTGCTTTATATAGGCAACAGGTGACTACAGTGCACAGGGGTCTCACACACTTACACAGTGAAAAGTTGTGCTTATGATCATTTGGATATGATTCAGTTGGAGACTTGAGGACCAACAGCAATTCCTCTGAGGGCCACATTTAGTTTCTGGGCCATTGGACTCTCCTGATTTACACATATGAACTTGTATTATGTTACTTTAATATTATGTAAAATAATCTTTAATGAACTACCAACCATGTAAATGATGTTCCTTGATACTTATCCATATGTGTATGCTAAAAAACTGCTAAGGTTGTTTGATTGCACAAAAACCTTATGTGAAGGAGAGAAGGTTCCAGAGGGTGGGGACAGCAATAGCCAAGGGTTCAATTTCAGTTGTTTTTCTTTTTTTTTTTTCATTTAAAGGTTTTAACCACTCTCCACCCGTGTAATCTCGTCCGTATGAGACATGTCACATACACACTTAACAAGCTTGAGCCTCTAGAACACCATGTCCTTCAAAAACACATTCATAAACCTTAATGTATATGTACAAATGCAGGGAACAGACAGGTGTGAGAAACATGCATATGTAGTGTCCTGTAGTCTTCACTCACACCTGTAATGATCCTGAAAATGCCATTCGCTTGTTTAGCATCTCAGTATAAATTGCTTTATTCTACACCGTATATGCTATTTGCTTGTCTCCATGGAGATGCTATGGCTTTGCCTTTAATGTGCGGCATTAAGATATATTTCTATGATTATGGATGTTATTATGTCTTAAATTAATTGAAAAACAAGCACTCTTACTGTGAGTGGCGTCACCTTTGCTGTAATTTGGCCTTGTGGCACCTCCTGCTTGTCTCTATGGAGATAGAAAAGATTAATTCCATACTGTGGAACAAGATTCAAGATTCAAGATTGTTTATTTGTCATATGCAGAATCAACACAGGGTCAACAATGCAATGAAATGCTTAGGATCAGTAGAACCGTTGACTCGCTAAGATAGTCAAGAAGTACTAATAACATGCAATAATAGTACATGGTAAAAAAAGTGTTGCAAAAGTGCAGGGGAAGAAGTAAACAATATAATAAACAATATAATAAACAATATAATAAACAATATAATAAAATATGTAATAAAATGTAATAAAAAATACAAGGTACAATGTACAAAGGTGCAGGTAGGATTAAATCAAAGATCAAATAAGGTGTAAGTAGAGTCAGAGAACAGTCAAGCCATCTGCATGGAGACAAGCAGATGGCATAGAAAAGTTCCATAATGTGTCTTTAAAGTAAGTGGTATATCTTTTTGTAAATGTGTTATAAAGGACACAAATTCTGCTTGAGATTTGAACCTCATCTAAAACGACTTAATAACGAAACAAATCCGCTGGCTTCTCTCCGAAAACTGTGGTGCCCAATGGTAACTGACGTCACCATAAACGTCATCACAACAATTTGTACCAAAATGACTGTTCAATGCTGCCAAAATCACTAATTAAGAAGCAGGTAAAATCTGTATTGAAAATAGATGATTAAAGAAAACTCATAAATGCACGAATCACTCCAACTACAACTTTGAGAAGATAAATGGTTTATTTCGCTTCTCCGCTGTTTTGCTGATCATAGTCCTGGTCGTGTGCATTATCTAGCTGTTGATAAATCAATTATGATGTTTATATTTGTGTAGTGGTATTAAGTTTTACGAGGTGTGTTTGTGCAGTGGTGTTACTGAGATGACATTTTTGCACTTTTTGCATCATAGTAAATGCCACAAATGAAGGACTGACAACATCAAAATGTTATGTATTTAAAGGGACAGTGTGTAGGATTTGTGGCGCATAGGTGGTTAGTAGCTATTCCACTTCCTCTTTTGGCTATGGCAGACCTCGAGGGTCACCCGGACGCGACGTAGCGCCGACATCGCGCGTGCCCGCGCACGAACCGCGCGCCGCTGTATACATAAAACGCGGTCCCCCGTTCACTTTTTTTTTTCTTTTCGCATGAAAACACACAATCCCGATCATGATTCATGACAATCTACACATCAAATGAAACCTTACAGTCTCCTCTTTTTGACTATGCAATTCATTTCCCAGCACAACAATCACTCCCCGAGCACATGGGGCTTTTATACAGAAAAGCACAAAACTTAGCTTACTTAGCTTACCTTTGAAGGCTCTGCACAGGTCAAACTCTGTATTTCATCATAAACTTGGTCTCAATCTGTCCATAAGGATCCAGCGAATAAAATCCAGTAAAACAATTTAGTCCAAAATACGTGTTAGATCCATTACGAGTGTGATACAGCAGCATGCTTCTTTACGCGAGGCTCCCCCCTTCCCCCCTCCCCTTCCCCTTCTCTCCTTCTCTCCTTCACTCCCATATGCAGCCGCGGAGCAGAGGAGCGAAGGAGAGAAGGGGAAGGGGAGGGGGGAAGGGGGGAGCCATATGCAGCGCGGATGAGCAGCTGTTAGCAGGAGCCGAGGCGAAGGATGAGCCCAAATGTCCTTCTGCGGCTCTCGTATTCAAAATGGCTGCCTCTATATGGGGAAGATCCCCCTTTTATGTGACTATATCTAAGTCCAAAAGAATACTTTGATTTCATGATGGAAGTGAAAAGGCTTGGAAAACAATGTATTTTTGAATGGGTATCTTCAATTTCAGTAATTAACAGGTAAAAATCTTACACACTGTCCCTTTAAGAAACTAATATGTTGTTACATATTGTTACAAAGTTGATTAATCAAATATAAATGCACAATTTTCTCTTCATTCATTTTATTTTATTTTTAAGTTTGTTGTGCACACTTCCTGTCCTGATCGGCCTCAAGCTAGAGGCGGTTTTATTTCAAAGTTTGCTGTGCACACTTCTGGTCCCAGCTGGCCTCAAGGCTGAAGGTACACCTGTCCTGAGCCTGCACAGGAAGAGGTCCCACACTGGAGGTCTGCAGCCCGACCCCTCTCTGTGGGTGCCATTTGAACATTTTTAGCTTAGATTGCATGTGTTGTCATCTTCGGGGAGTCTATGGGGGTGCATTGTCCCCCACATGGTGCCGTCCCTGGGCTCAACTCTGTTTATTGTTTCAGAGTTCAGATGAGATGGGTATTGACAGGCAGGTCTTTCATCATCTTTTTGCTATTAAAGGAGAATTAACTTTTTTTTACAATCTGAGCCTTATTTCAGTAATAAAACAAGTTGTTTTACTCACCCATAGCACTTTGGTGTCATATGGAGCACTTCCAGAGATGTTTTAGATTTGCGATCTCCATCATGTGAGTTCTCGGGGCATATGTTTGCGCTCTCCAAATAACACAAACTTTAGCACTTTTCAAATCATAGAAGCTCGATGTCTTAGTCTACGTTTTCGTTTGAGTCAAAAGTGGCCAGTAATCCGAGATTTATCCATAGTTTCGAGTAGATGAGGAGGCCAGTGCGCATGTGCGGAGTCCCAGTTTATTTCACTCTCAGCTCCCGGGACCCAAACATGAAACGCAAAGCTGTAAATTATGGATAAATCTCGGATTACAGGCCACTTTTGACTCAAACAAAGGCGTAGACTAAGAAATTGAGCTTCTATGATTTGAAAAGTGCTAAAGTTTGTGTTATTTGGAGACCGCTCGGGGCATGTAATATATGCCCCGAGAACTCGCATTACGGATATCGCTAATCTAAAACATCTCTGGACGTGCTCCATATGACACCAAAGTGCTATGGTGAGTAAAACAACTTGTTTTATTACCGAAATAAGGCTCGGATTGTAAAAAAAAGTTAATTCTCCTTTAAGTCATTTAAGACCAATATTTCTGTTTATAATGAGCAAATAGTAAAATCATAATGTGTATATGCTACATTTTCATACTAAATACTTCACGCTGGTATGATGATTTTCCATGAGTAGCAGTACTGCATAGGCAGAGCACTGCTGAAGGTGTTACAGGGAGCCGGTAGTGTCCACACGTCACACCAAAGACGAGGTACTGAAGACAAACTTTCACCTCAGGACTGTCCCAGCAGCCACACTCAGGGACAGCATCAAAATCACACAACGGGAGACTGGAGTGTTCAGAGCAGTGTGAGGAGCAGTGCTGCAGGGAGAGCCAGAGGGTACGGTCAGTTTAAACCCCTTGACTGGATCAGGACAAGTGGAGGAGGCAAGCAGTAAGTAATGATAGCAGTAGCTGGTGGTAGAAAGAGAAGTAGTAATGGAAAGGTACAAGTACTAGTGGCAATAACTGGACCTGTCACAATAACATAATTTTAAAGCATGATTTATTGCTACAGTGCGATAAGCGATAATATTGAAACTACTTTATGACACTGACACAAAGCAAGATACTGCCAGTAAACCACTTTGGAATAATACATAACAATATTTATTTATTCTACTATCAACAGCTCAAATATTTCCCCATTATCAAGTTTGACAAATTGTTGTGGCCACATAGTTTTGTAAGTAGTAGTAGTAGTAGTAGTAGTAGTAGTAGTAGTAGCAGTAGTAATTGTTGTTTAGTAACAGTAGTAGTAGTAGTACAAGTAGTAATGGAATTAGAAATGTAAAGTCAATCTTCTTCTTTAGTAGTAGTAGTAGTAGTAGTAGTAGTAGTAGTAGTAGTAGTATAGCATAGGCCTAATGGTAGTTGGAGTAGTACTGTTAGTGGAAATAGAACGTGTAATTTTAGTTGTAGTAGAACTAATAGTAGTAGATGTTGTAGTTGTTGTACAGTATATTGCTAGTTGTGGTATAGTTCAGAAACAGTAGTAGTAGTAGTAGTATTAGTAGTAGTAGTAGTAGTAGTAGTAGTAGTAGTAGGAGTAGTAGTAGTAGCAGTAGCAGTA